>CM060971.1:4608839-5063839 GCA_030765045.1 Tenodera sinensis
AATAAGGCATTGCGGTTCGTCTCCAACAAGTTCGCCAAACAAGTTTAACTTGTGTTTTACTTTTAGGCTTTTAGTTTTATTGTTTTAGAACATTACTACTAATGTGTATTGTTTTACCGTTTGATTTTAGCGTTTTAACTGTTTTAATATTCACTTTTAATGTTTTGACTGCTTTACCATTCACCTTTTTTAACGTTTTAGCTTTTTACCGTTTTATTTCTCTACTATGTATAGCAAATAGAGGAAGTATATTCTACCCAAAAATTCGATGCCAAGATTTCACCGGAAATATATGTTTTGAGGTCCCCTAAATCCCCCCCAAAAAGAATTTTTAGAAGAAGATCCGTGTGTGTGTATATGTGTGCGCGCGCGCGTGTGTGTGTGAGTCAGTATGTGGACAGCATAACTAAAAAACAAGTCAGTTAAAAATAAAGTTGGTATTTAAGTTTACTATCTTTTAAGGGTGCAACAGGAGGATTTTGAAGAAAATTCCTCCACTCTAAACTATCCTTCACATGGAAAAATTTTAGAACATTTTGATTTTCTCGAAAATGTATAATGATTTTAATTGAAATTCCATATGTTTAATATATGTTTATGATAAATAAAATGTATATTTTGAATTTTATGGCTATAGCCTATGTAACCCTGTGTACTCTGGATAACTTTTGAGTAACTCATAAACCGTAAGAGATAAACCAAATCTTACTATACAAAAATGTAGATCTCGTTAAAACACAATTTCTGTCCAAATTATTTTTTTTTCCTTGTGGGATGGACCATTTCAACACATTCCTTGGTATTTGTGTCAGTTTTGGAATACTTAAGCTTTAGTCAAATCGATATTCATTTTTTTATATCCTAGCTGTGCAAAGACCACGGAATCTCAAAGCTCTAAAATATTTGACTGTCACTCAAAGTCTACTGTATTCTAATATTCCCCTTGCAAGTACAAGGAAATTAGCAATAACATAATTTCTGCAAATGTTTATCTCAACTAACACGAAGAAGATAGTGGGATAAGGGTTTGTAAGAATGGTTACTACAAGAGTGGAGAAAGCCATGTGAGTGCAACACATCAGATTTTTCATTTTGTGTTTTAGCCTTCGCTTTTAAGCTTTAGGGTTCTGATTCTTCAAGATTTTACTTCGGGCCCAAATGATCTAGTTGTCGACGGGCCCTTAAATCCTACTCACGCACTCACTCCAACAAAAGACGTGTTAATTTTTCTTTATTTCATTTTGTAAACGCCAAGAACGTGCTTAAATCAAGCTTAAGGGCGCAGTGTTATTAGAGAGATCAGAAAAAGAGAACGAACAGTTTATATTATTTTACAGGAGAAATCGGTGGAAACCGCAGTGTAAATTGACTCCCTAGGCTACGAGCTCAGTTTTCGGAGGGCTATGAATATTTTTGAGTTAAATCATTTTGAGTAAAATCATAGCTTCCTTTGGAAGTCCACAATAGAATGGGATGCTGAGAACCATGGAGATAAAGAACGTCGGAAAATAAATATTTCAAAAATGAGGAGCAGTAATAATTGTTCTGTAGTCTCATGCCGAGAATGGGAACACCAAGAGTCTGCTTGACTCGAAACACCGCCACATCAAATTGCATACAAAAAACTAAATTATCTGTGTACATCTAGTGAGTTTGCCAAGCTTTTTGAACAACTACCGATCGGAACTTATCACATACTTCATATTCATGAGGTCGTAAGTTCACATCTTGGTTAAGGTGAGTTATATAGATAAGGAGTATTCACTATACTTCCCAAATTACTGGAAACATTACGCTCTATGCACCTTGGCCTATTTTAGCATCATATCAGCCATTTATTCATCATCCGATATGACTTGTGGATTAAAAAATACACCTGCATTAAGTGCTGTGCAGAAACTCATTATAGGAAGACGCACTTACCCTAATTGTGCTGCATTATACTGTTTATTGTTGTGAAACAAGTGAACGAAGCATTAAAAGTTCCAGAACCTGATTAGTGTCACAAAGCGGTGCAGAATTCTATGTAAAATGAATTTATATTGGAAATTCTTTAATTTTGTAGACGATGCAAAGGAAATTTTTCCATGTGGTTTAAGCCCACCAATATTTTGCAGGTATTCAGTTGATTTCAGAATATATCATGTAGTGAGGGCACTGAACTTCGACCTTCGTATCGTGACAAATATTCCACATTGAGTCCAGAAGAACGAACCATGTTTCCAGCTACATTAACTAATGTTAACAGAGAAACTGTTTTAAAGCGTTTTACTCCTATAATATTTATAACGACCCTGCACAGTAACAGTTTAATCACATCCACTTAAAAAAATAAAGTCATGTACAGGCTAATGAAGTTGTAATGTTTACTACCGGTTATTATTCCATAATTAGAATTGTTATCTTCGGCTCTAAAATTATTGTACGTAGCTGTAAGACAATTGCTGATTTTATCTCTGAACTATTACTCGATGTAAAGGCTTGCGTGTACTTAAGTAATAATTTACTCAAAATAATTATTCCATTAAAATGGTTTGGCTTTTTAATCAGTGTCAGACAAATTCAATGTTTGAAACCGGTATATACCTCACTCCTACGGAGCAATATCCGCAATATCGCAGGAATTCTTCTTATTTAAATTTGAGATTTTAATGAACTTCCTCTTACACCAAACTGCTGGAAAAGTGATCATTATTTTTTAATTCTTTTTCAACAGCTCTACGAATTTTGATTAAAATATATTATGTTTGGGATATTAACTTGAGAAACAACATACATACCTGAAAGTTATAGAATTCCCTGTGAATCCCCTTCGCCAACTGCCGTCAAAGAGACGTTCAAGGTCTCACAGTGCTTATTAATACCCCACACGGCTACAACGAAGCGATCATAACAAAGACAATGAGCGCGACAGAACAAAGTGTTTCCAGACAGTTCGAGAAACTGTTTATCGGCTTGTTCACGAAAAGGTGGATTTCAAGAAAAATCCGTACTACGTCATTCTCGGCTATTCTCGGCTATATGCAATGTTGAGAGAAGCGAGTCTTTATGTGCGAACGAGACAGATGTTAGCAGTTTGAGTAAATGTAAGTGTATACTTGGAAACAGTTGTGAGATAGAACACTGGAAGAGTGTCAAGTTTACGATAGGGCAAAACAAGTGTGAATTGCAAGATTATGAAGAATTTTAAATTGTGTTAATGATGTGATTCGATTTTAAAGGAAATAAGATGACAGAAAAAGTAACAACTTGTGATTTACCTCAGTGGTGTCAGGAGTGGAATCTGTGATATTGTCAATTGTCACAATATTTATTGAATTTTGTATAAAAACCAGCTGGAAAACCATAAAATAGACGAGTTACTGCGGTAGAAATGTATATGTTATTCAACTATATATTCTTCCCCTTACGTTTACATTTTCCTAGTACAAATGTTAACGAGCGGGATGGTCTTCGTCGATCGATTACTCCGACTTGGAGTTTTCCATGTCTTTCCTTGTCGCCAGGCGAATGCTAGGATGGCTTCTTTAATCCACTTTAATCCTTCCCTTCAATTTGTTCCTTTATCATCTTTTAGGTCTGGTTGTCGGCGTGGTAGTTCAGATTTATGCGCGCAGATGGTGCGAATGCCTTGCTCCGAGGTTAGATAATAGTGCTCTTCGATCTCCTTATCTCTTCAACCGGCTAGTCAGCTGGTTGCCTTTCATATGCTAATTCTGTTCATTCTGCGGCACAATGCTGCATATAAAACAAGCACAGTGAGTGTCTGTAGCTTTGGTTAGTCTAGCGATATCAGAGTGCAACAGCAATAACGAGAAAGAAGCTGTGAACTCCAATTGAGTCTTTAAATCTATTTGACCACTGTTTCAATCAGCATGGAGAGTATTTTAACCAGAGGAGAAATGACTCAGCACCCTGAGTAAAACAGCAGGAAACTACACCGTGTCTCCATAAAATCAAAACATTAACCTTGATAAGATCAACTAGCTGTTAGTGTTAATAGTATTAGACTTAGACCTGCGAGCTTCAAATGTTACTCTTAGTGCAGAACGTGCTTAAGAAGTTAAATCTTTTAAGAAATCTTGAACCAATTTCAGCCTAATTGGCTTCATAGGAGACGGCAAACTTCTCATCTCACATAAGCGCGTCCACGGTTAGTTATCTTGAAATATGTATGCTATTCAGCTCATCTGCGTGCAAATGAGGCAAGAAAATCATTACGTCAGGCTTGTAAAGATAAAACTCTGCGATATACACATCTACTAGAGTGGCATTTATGCCAAATCAGTCGCAAAACGTAATTATTTAATACAACAATTATTGCAGTTAAACAGAATATTAATTTTAAAACACTATTCTGTGTTTTACTTTATGAGCTTAGTATTATGTTTAAATATTAGGGACTTTGCTCTTGAAGATCGATTTTCTTTTGTTTCTTTCACCGATTTTCCATTCTAGGAAGATTACAATTTGAATTTCGGGTAACAATAGGTGCTAAACCTTCGAAAACGCTAAGGAAGTTCTAATTTTCACACTTATATAGGAGAACGAAAGCTAGATTGAGCAAATAACATTTAACTGTGTACAATATATAATACAGCAATATGCTGCATTACATTCACATGACGTTCTATATCGTATCGTTTATTTTGTCTCTATTGTTCTAAAATTTCGTTTTCTATATACCTGCCTTATTTTATGGTGTAAATGTTTATCTCAATTTGACTAATAAAGTAAAATAACGACGAATAAGAACATAAAATTCAGTTTAATCTAAAAGGTGAGTCAATTAATAACACTAAACAACACTTACATTAGTGTTATTAATTGACTCACCTTTTAGATTAAATTGATTATAACAGCACTGTTTTCAAACTTCTAAGAAAGGAAGACAAAATTCAGTACTAGAAAATTCATACCAAGAGCCACAAATATTGTAACCAAAGAACTTCTCGTGTTACCAGTCGTGAGATATTCTTTACTTCCTGAAGAAGGCCATAGAGAAAACGGCCGAAAGCTCGAGGGACTTTATTAACATTCCACGGTTGGTAATCTTATTAATGACCATAGCCGTAAAAACTTCAAACCTTACATCGTAAAAAGGTGTGCATATGTTAATGAGATTTACATTTTTGACATTTATCTATATGCAGTAGGTCATCATATTTATATAAAATGAATTCACACTGTATAAGGCCGTAACAAGCTTTCTACAGAGAACAATATATGAAGGTTATCATCATATCAATGTGTTAAACATAGTTATTTTTATCAAAATAATAAGATATTTTTATAAAATCTAAGTAACAGTCATTTTTGTATGTAAAGAGTGGTTGGTGTTGGTGAATTTTCTTGAAAAACTTTGTGTTGCATCTATGGAAGATCATGAACTTAAATAATAAGTAAATGTAAGGGGAACTCAAAAACCGCTAAATACACTCTCTCCCTTAGTCTCTGTCCACTTGTCTATCTGTTGTCTTTCTACAAAAAGTCAATTTAAAAACAGTTGTTTAAATAAACCCCTGAAAAATAATCTCGGGCGAATCCCTTTATTTTTAAAACAATGTAACGATTAATAAAATAAAGCACTAATTTTCTTCTAAAAGTGTGCATCAATACACCACCTCAAATTTCAATACACACAATTCAGTTTCTTATCTTATATATTTAAACGAGCAATCTTTGTATGTATGTATATATATATATTTATTTATTTATTTATTTATTTATTCCGAGCAACTTGGAAACGGCTCTAACGATTTCGATCAAATTTTGTATTCAGATAGAGTTTTGCTTTTTAAGTTCATCTATATAGGTGTAATTCCCGAAAAAAAACGCGATTTTACATAAAAAAATTACATTTTTTATTCTCACTTCTACAGTGCAATTCTTGTACATATATTCCCAGTATTTCAGAACCGACTAAAGATTTGGTTAAATTTTTGTATACATGCATATTACATTCACAGTGTTTTCTCTACTCACTTTTAGGTAACACATTCACATCCCTTTCTCTACTCAGTCTTCTATAAATAATTTTCCATTAAAACATGATTTTGCACCAAAAACGTTTTATCCTCACTTTTAAAATAAGTCAAACCATGTTCTGTATGTTTGAAACAGAAGTGCTATTAAATTCACACTGTTTTCTCCTCTCACTATTAGGTGATACATTCACATTTCTTTCTCTACTCACTCTTCTACAAATAAGTCATGCAATTTTCTGTATGTTTGAAATAGAGATGCTGCATATTATACTCACAGTGGTTTCTCCTCTCACTATTAGGTGATACATTCACATCTTTCTCTACTCACTCTTCTACAAAGAAGTCATGCAATTTTCTGTATGTTTGAAATAGAAATGCTACATATTATACTGATACTGTTTTCTCTACTTGCTTTTGGGTAACACACTCATAACTGTTTCTCTACTTACTCTTCTAGAAACAAGTCATACAATTATGAAATATTTTTTATGTATTTCTATATCTCTTGTATCTCGGACATTACGCTTAACAATTACGACAAGTAGTTTTATTTAGTTAACGTTTTGCCTTTCAGGTTTATCTAAATAAGTATCTTTTCCCACAAAAAACAAGATTTCACAAAAACAGAGGCGAAAAACGTCGAGCGAAGCTCGGTCGCCCAGGTACTGTCAAATAATATATGAAGATTTATACAGGCGTTCATTTGCGTTTGCTCTTGAACGCAATAGGGAATCGTTTTTTGTTACACAAAACCCTTTTATGATGTTTAAAAACTGATTAATTGGCTCTGACTCGCTGAGGACACAGTCAAACAGTACAAAGTCAGCAGTCAATCCTTATTTCATACCCGAGGGACCTCCCTTCAAAGTTTCAGTACAAACTGGAGGCTTCTACCGTTGACCCGATAGGAGTCAAGGACAGCTCGATATGCTGAGAACACTTCCAAGAAGTTAAGTTTTTCCCTGCAACATATTTGCTGCGTTAATTACATATTACAGTAGTGTTAACTACACCTGTATAATAAACTACAAAGGAAGTGTGTAGTTAAACGCATTAATTATTTTGGAGATTCGAGCAATATATGTTAGAACTTAAAAAATTATTGTATACACCTTAGGTGCAATATTTGTTGTGCAATTCGTGTTAATTTTACTGTGTTAGTGTCCTAAGCATTTTTTTTTTTTTTTTTTTTTTTTTTTTTTTTTTGTCTTTTGAATACTATTGGAAAAATTTTTGAAGCTCTAATAAATAAGCGTATTTTGGAATATCGGACACTTATTGGGCTTAATGATGATCAGTACGGTTTCAGGAAAGGGAGATCCACCGAAGACGCAATTAATACCCTTATCACTGCCACCCTAAATTCCAAATCAAAATACGTTATGGCTATTTTCGTGGATATTTCGGCTGCTTTTGATAACGTTTGGTGGCCCCATTTTTTCACTAGGCTTAGAAATTTAAATTATCCCAGAACTTTGTATAACATTTTAGAAGATTACTGTACAAATAGAAAAGTACAACTTGTTGGTGTGAACCAAATCATTTCAAAAGACATCACCAAGGGATGCCCCCAGGGTTCGATTCTCGGGCCCACTTTTTGGGACATAATTTTGGAAACATTATTAGAACAAATTGCTCGTATAAATATCTGTCTTAGGGTAGTGGCATATGCAGATGATGTAGTCTTTTTGGTAGAGGGAAGAACTAGGAATATTTTGGAAGAAAAGGCCAACAAATTGTTAATAGAGCTATCCAATTGGTGCCAGGTTGCTAAGATGAAGATTTCATCAGCGAAATCTACATATATGATACTTAAAGGCTCATTTAAGTGAGACCCCATTATTAAATTTGAAAATAACCATATTAAACGTTCAATACAAGTAAAATATCTGGGCATATTTCTGGACGAAAGACTAAATTTCAAATTTCATACTGATTATGTGAGGGTTAAAGCAGAAAAAGTAATGCTGAAACTTTCCCGTTTAGCACAATTTGATTTCAAAATTCCCTTGAACACCATAACCACCTACCATACGAGCATATTTGGAGCCATAGTGACCTATGCAGCATCAACGTGGGCGCACAGAGCCAAGCTTACCACAGTCAAGACCTTACTGAGAAGATCACAGAGGAAGATCCTACTCCGATTTACAGGAGCAGTGAACACAACACCAACCATGGCTTTGCTAGTTATCCTGGGAATTTGGCCTATTGACCTTACCCTACGATATAGGGGTGCATGCTTTTGGATGAAAAAAGGAGATCAAGGAAAAGTTTTTGAAATAATGGATGGTTTTTATTACAAGAAACGAGACGTCAAAAATAAACTATTACAAATCTGGCAAGAAGAGTGGGATTTAATAGAAGAAGGCAGGAGAACTTACTCAATTTTTGGTAACATTAGAGAAAGATTACAAAAGAAGTATAAAAGTTTTAATTATACAAAAGGTACAATACATTTCCTAACCGGGCACGGCCCGTATGGAACCTACTGGCTAAAGATTAATAAACAATTAACCGATATATGTGATATATGCAACATCCAAGACACTCCTGAACATGTTTTCTTTGAATGTCCAAAATATGCACACCTGACAGAAGAACATCGGACACCATTACAAGGACACCAAATCTGCAACATCGTAAGGGATAAGGATTTACTCCACCACCTAGAGACAATGGCTAATACCATCAGCAAATCTGCCATCGAGACCAAAACTCTGCCAAGGCAAATAAATATTCAATATCAGGACCCACTAATAAGACGATCCGAGAGGATACAAAATCAACAGCACAGAAATAACATTGATATTGGTTTATCTGATACACAAGATGACCAATAAGATATAAATATCGACAATAAAGAAATGTTTGAAATTTTTATGAAAATGAGGTTTTGAAAATGTTTAAATGTTGTATTTTTATGTTAGATGATGTTTTAGTGTATTATCTTAAATATGTGCAATTTTGTTTATATTTAATTGTCATTTTGATTATTATGTCTCCCATTTTATATAATTATGTACGAGTGTATTTGTGTTGTAGTATAGAGTTTAAATAGTTTCAAATGTTTTCTAAATTTAGGGATCAAAAAAAAAAAAAAAAAAAAAAAAAATTTGTAATATTTAATATATAAATCTGAATTTGAAATTTTAATATTTGATTTAAATTTAATGCAATATTTTATTTTATTAAATAAACTCAAATGTTTTAAAGCTTTAGTAGATTAAGAAATTTGAAGGATTTGTTGTTTATTTTGGAGGTCTGAGATTAAGAAATTTGAAGGATTTGTTGTTTATTTTGGAGGTCTGAAGATAATTTGTATTTTTTAGTTATTTAATTGAGGTTCTGAAGATTTTGAATGTTGTAATGTTTGTGTTGTATGATGTTTATGTGTATATTTTTAAATGTGTAATTTGATTATGTTCAATAGTTACTTTGATTATTGTTTATTATATAATTATGCATGAGTGTAATTGAGTTGTAGTGTGGAGTAAAGGAGTTTTGGTGCTGGGTACCAGTACCAAGATGGCCGCCGGATTCCGGCGGTCATATTTTGTTTTGTTATGGATCTTTTATATTTGTAGATTTAGTAGTAATTGGTTATTAGTTATTTATTTTATTACTGGATACCAGTAATATTTTATTTAAAATTTTTTGTTTTTTTTTTTATAAATTTTGATTTTGAAAGTTAAGGTTCTTATAAGTTATTTTATAATTTATAAGAGCTTGTGTTTAAAGAAGTGATTTTTTAAAATTTTTATAGATTTTTTATTAAATTTATAAAAGTTTTGAATAGGTATGATTAGGGATGAGATGGAAATTTTTAGATTTTATTTTGGTAATTTATTGGTTTTTTTTTTCTTAATTTTAGTTAGAAGAGGTGTGGTTTTAGGATGTTAAAATGTTGTGTTTTAAATTATTTTATTTTTATTTTATTTTGTTAATCTGTAAATTTTGTAAAGTGTATATTTGTTTTATATTTGTAATAAAATAATAAAGATCTGAATATTGACCCCGGTTTAAGAAATTAGGTGCCGGGGTCCAGTATGCAGATTTTTATTTTTATTTTTTTTTTTTTTTATTTTTATATTTTTATTTTTTTTTTTTTTTTTGTCCTAAGCATTCCCTCGTTAAAAAGCTAAAAGTCCACGAAAGCAACGGAGGAATAGGTGCACGACAAAGGAACATAGCGACGACATCCCCAGAAGAATAGAAGACGGAAGAGTTTAACTTGTAGAAACATAAAGGAGGTCTACAAAAACTCCAATGAACACTAGAGTTGTGCAGTCTCAGTGACCCACCACCCCATAGAATTAACAGATGACGTCATTTCCGGATTTCAACTGGAACAATAGAGGCGGCTAGGAGAAGGAAAGAAGAGCATAAATAGACAAGTCAAATGTTATTTTGTTTTCTTGTTATATTCTTTTAGTAGTTATCTGATCTGCAAATGCCGACTATATAAATATATAAATTGATAATAAATGTAATAAAAATAAAATCGCTGGATACTATGTCCTGGAATAGATTCTAGATGTCAGCACAATAGATATACATATTTTCTTTTTCTTTTCTTTTTATAGTAAGTAGTAGAGAAAATAATACTACACCTTTATATTTCAATTACCATTAAAATTCAAGCACTACGTATGCATATTTTATTGATACTGTGACGTTGGGCTTGGCGCTCGACGGGGGAAGAACGAGGCCGAGCTCCTTCGCCTACATGGAGGCCAGAGAAAATCACAAAGGTGAGTTTTAGAGCTGAGTTAAGGGCATGCGTCGGTGAGTGCAAGACAGCTGTGCGTGTATGTCGTCGTGTTAGTTCACCGTAAGAAGCCTCACCGTGCGTCGCCAGAGATTGTAACGTCGTAATTAGTGCATGAGAGACAGAGGAAGTGAAGAAAGACACTAAAAGAATTTAGCAAGGTTATGAGAAGAGCAATTGAGAGTTGCAATAGCCCGAAGAACTATAGACCGTATTAACGACGAGAAGAAAGTAAAATGTGGTAAAAAATTAAAGTCAATAAAGTGAAAGAAAAGTAACCAGAGTGGATTTTTGTTGTTTTGTAACAATATATTACATTTTCAATGGTTTCCTTTCCTAACTGTGTTTGTGCCAGAATGAATGATATAGCGTCGTACTGCGATAAAATACATTTTAATGGAAGTAGTTCGTTGGGCAAAAAACGCTATGATGATAAGTGAATAAATTTATACGACTTAAAATCGACAGCATCAAAACACTTTTTTTTAACGTCTGCATACATTTAAAAGCGGAGATTAAAAGTAAGTTGACATATATAATTATTGCTTACTAGTGTTGCCTCGTTAGGTAGCAGCCTTATCTCAGACATCAACATTTCACACAGCACCTCCTCTTCTTCGAACCTGACATTCTCCCTCGGGTCCCTTTTCTTTACTTCTCGCTTCCCACCACACCTATACGCTAATTTCTGGGTGCCAAAGTAACACCAGCACTGAAGCCAAGAATATTAACATGTAGGCAAAACGAAATTGTTCCTTTGTAAGCACTTACAAGAAAGAGGAAAATAAATAGCAACGCTTTGTGAAGGAATGTAACCTATATATAATTTCAGTCGATATTTGCAGGACACTTCGCACTCTTAGACTTACACAGAGGAAGGGACGAAGTAAAGGAGCCACAGGAGGCTACAGGCCGGAAGCAGACACACCACAGAGACGCATGGAAGTACCTAACAGTTGCCAGTTCAAAGAACTGTCGCATTACAGGCCTATAAAGGACCATAAACAACCTGTCAACCAAGAGGCCTATGGAGTCAACGAGAAGTGTTCCTTTTTGAGCATGTATCTACGCCATCAACCATACGGCACTACCATAATCAATTTAAGAAACAAGAGTTATAGTTTTACCAAGGAGATGACATCATTAACACGTTCCTTCCTAAGGGAAAGTAATTAGTATAAGTCAGTATAGCTAACGTCATTAGATGTTACGATGAAATCAGTTCCACAAGAAATTCATTAGCTTAAAGGTCAGATACCTGGAAAACAGGACGTTCAGAAGTAAGATTTACGTGCAGAATGCATGTAAACTAAGTTCAGATACTTAGAAAGGAAACAAAAATCTTAGAATTTAGGAAGCTTTTCTTAATTCAGTATTCAAATAATGACCGCGGTGAACATGTATGTCAAAGATGCTGCGCAATATCTTTTCGGAACTGTATATTTAATTTTGTGGGAGGAGATACATTCAGAATAAATCAATATATTTACAAAATTACTTCATTAATTCAAAAATTGCTAAATTTATCTTAAAAGAAGTTGATAGTATTAATAACAACGGTTTTGCTGCACACAAAAATTGTAGTCTCCAACGCAAAAGGTGTGGAAAATAAGAGATTTCACCCTTAACACATAAAGGCTTACCTTAATCACAAAATATAATAATGGTAACAAGAAATTGTTTTTAGCAATATGTTCCTTAGCTTCTCAAGTCTGTGCCAAGTGTTTCAGCAACTCAAGACTTTGAGTATAACACGTGCATTCAAAACCAGAGCATTAATAGCAAACATCTGTGATTTGATGAAACAAGTCCAATCATCGCTTGAAATTTTCTGACGTATCCAGTACATCTTCCTCACTACTGGTTTCTTTGATCTCATTTTTCGCAGCAGATTTCTAGAACTTTGCAACTGAGAAGCGATGATTGCATATCGCACTGTGTTAACTCTTCCGTTAACAACCCTCAAAGCCAAGCTATTTATTTCCATGATGAGTAATTATAGAGGTCCGCTTTGAAGTTAGATGAAAAAAAATGAAATACCCTTCGATAATTTATGTAACCGAATTCTGTATACCTATATTAGATTAATTTTTCAACAAAACTCTTTCTTGCTTAAGCGTTTGACAATGCCAGTTGAGTGATGTTCATTAAACTCTGCTGCCAATTGATTCAAAAAGCATGGAGGCAGGTATCTTGGTCGTCTCCTCAGCACGAGGAGGGCTTTACTACTAACTAAGCGTGACGCTCGGTTCGATTCTTGGCACCGGCACGGTGTGCGGATTTTCACCCGCTGTGAGACAGGGAACGGCGTCCACTTAACATCGTAAGATCCTGAGGGGTAAACTGAGGAACTACTTCGTTGAGAAATAGAAGTCCCTGTTTGCAAAGACCGCATAAACCGGCCGGTAGCGATCGGTTCTTGACCATATCCCACCCTTCAGTACTGTAACCCACTTATGACGCCTGTGACATAACAAAGGGAGTGTCGTAAAAAAGGCTAGTTGGGTTACAGTCTTCAGAATTGTTAAAATAAATTCTAAAAGCAGTTCTAAAGGTATTCTTGCTATTATTATCTATAACATTTTAGTTATTATTCTCTTTAAAACGCTTTTATGGGTACTTATACAGTACGTAGTTTAATGCTTCATGCTATTTTTACAAACATTACTGAAATTTGCAAGCTATGTACATAAAACAAAGACCTATGTGAATGATTAAAGAACAACATAGTATACCTTAATGGAATAAGTGAAAATGTTATAGATTTGTGTAGCAGAAAAGAAATATCTAAATATTTTTTGTTTAAAGTTAAACAATTCTTATTTTGCGTTGGTTAAGCCAGTTTGTTTTGACACTGGTGAAGAAAAGCGTATTCAACTACCTTAGATTACCTTGTTGGAAAATGTTAAATAATTTGACGTAGGATAAAAAGTTATAAAACTACCAATATTCATACAAATAACAATTCTAAATTATTTACAGTATCTAAATGAACCTTTGTAGTTGACCTTTCTAGCATGTGGTTAAAATTTCAATTAGGTTAAGAGTTAAGGCATTTTAAATGTCAGCATACAGTTACTTTACGTGAAAAAATACCAAAGGAGGACTGAACTCTTAAGCTTGGAAGCTCACCGAAGCAGAGTAATTTCTTCAGCTCAACAGCAGGTCAAAGATTCCATTGTGAAGACAAACCATGCAAGAGAACTAGATAAACATCTTGGACCGATGTCAATTCTACCACTTGTCCATCCCCATGGGGGAAAAAAGGATACCACACTTTGTTTTCGCTCATTTTGTCTTCAATGCAGAAAAACTTACACGTGGAAGTTACATGTTTAACGGACTGTCAGTGAGTGGCTGTGTGGAAAGCAAGTAATGTGGGCTAGATTCACAAGACTTCGTCCATCCATTAAATTTATTACTATTATAAACATTCCTCTATACGCATACGTTATTCACAAGAACTATTTAGCTATAAATAACCTGATGTTGATAGTTATATGCAACGATACAAAAACAAAACATAACCTGTTTATAGGTGTAGCAGGTCAATTGTTTTTACTATTGCACTGCTGCGGAAATAAGAGGCTTAAAAAATGCATCATGAATGTGATATCGGATTTTAAGCTAGGAACACTGTAGCGAGTATTTTGAAAATGTTTAATCTCTCAAAAGTGCTATTGTGTATTTCAATCTGCCCACCAAGTCAATTCAAACAGAAGGTAAAGGACTATCTGCAGAAAATGCAATATTAGCCGTCATGCAAATATACTAACATTACAGTTTAATCAAAATCAGTGCAGTTTTTTGAGAGGAAAAGAAGTTTTCAATATAATTATTTAATTGCATAGGGAAATGTATATTTTCGAAAATCTTTCCCAAACATACATGAACGGTGTCTAATTCTCTAATTTCCTTTTAACTTATACATTTTAAGACACGTTTTTATAAATGTATGTTTCCAGTAAAATCTCCACATAGAATTTTTGTAGGCCTGAAATTTTTTTTCTGTAACACAGCCAAGTGGTAGAACAATTAAAAGTAAATATAAGATAGAGTTTTATTTTAAAAGCTCTGAAATTTTGGTCGCCGTTCCCACAATATTTATTTGCAGCTTTTTAAGTCTTCAATTCAGTGTAATAATTAGTTTTCTCCTAAGAAAAATGCACAATAATTTTAAAGTTAAAATTCAACAACACCCCCGATTACGTAAATAAAAAATTAAGTTATAGCATTCAGTTTTGTTTGCTTATTATGGAGGGAAAATTGCGATCATTATGACTGAATTTAATGGCGAATGCCTCAGCACAACGTCCAGTCAGAGGTCAGCCGCACCTTGCAGCATTGTAAAGCCGGTGACATAAATATCATTTGCGCTCACAAATTTTATTTGCACAACAGGAAAGAGAATAGTATTGGTCAGCTATCAGCCGCCATTAAATTTTGTGTCTGCCATATATTACGCTCACTTTGAATACTTGTTTACTTATCTATATCTTCCAAAACTAGCCATGACAAATCTGTAAAAAATAGTTCATGTTTCCAATCAGACTTTCTAGAATATTTGTAGTAAATTTCAGGTAAATCTGCACTCAGCCAATGTGATTGTTTTGTTTCAGCGTATTTCACATGATGAAAATAGTAACCGAAAAGGTTTATACGTACTGAAGTGAAAGTGCTAGAGAAAAACGTTAAACTAGTTTTGGAAAGATAAAAACGTAAACTAGTTCGTAAAGCAAAGTGTTACCTTTTCCGAATAATTTTTCACAATTTTACCATTTTTACCACTTACTAGCCTTAAAGCACAACGAAGTTACCTTCTAAATGTTAGCATCTGAAAGTTGTGTTCCTTTATTAACTGCAGTTAAAACAGGTATGTTTTGACCATGATAATAACTTCAACGCAAGTTATAGCGAATTGTCAACTACTGGAATTACATTCCTGTTAGCGCCTGTGCCCGGTATGCTTTCTTTGTTTTGAAGCTGGTATTCTCAGATCCAAATAACCGATTAACATTACGGATGGTTTGGCCAGTGGAATGTACAAGCATGAAACAATAGTCGCTTACGGTAGGCAGTGTGTAAAGAATTCGGGTGCACCTGCTCTCAACTTATCGGTTCATCCTGTTCTTGCAGATAAGAAAGAATTCGATGGACCGTGCGGAATGTATAAGAGGTTAATGAAACCATTTAACCTTATATCTGCAGAAGGTTACGACTGTTTGTATAGTGTGTTTTAAAATTGACTTTAATGCTTCATTCAGCAGGTTAGATCATTTACTTACAGGAAGGCATAACGGTTTATAGGAAGGGCCCATCAACTATATTAAAAGTTCAGCGTTTGAATGTCTCTGATGCTGAGACTGAACCACATTATAATCAGTCCCTCCATGTACTTAATGTGTTTTTCATATTTTGCACAACAGCCACAGTAAAAAGGCTTTGAGCAAATGAAAGCGTCTGCATCACGTGATTTTCCAGTAAACTGCTGGTTTTCGTGAACATAAGATCACCACCAATCGCTAAATTCTAATATTCCTCACGATGTTGAGGGAGTACGGTCCTATGCATGGGTCAAAAAATCACCTAATGCACTGGCAATGAACACGCTCGAACACGCTTCAATCCACTGGCAATGACGCAGAACACCCAAAGTATAAACACAGACACAATGTGCAAAATTTTGACTTTGTAAAACAAACTTGGAACTCGTTGGATTACGACCTAACCTGAATAGAATCTGGTTTTATGTTTCATCATGATCATCATCATTACTATTATTGCATCAGTTTAAAATCTTGTTAGAATTCTAGTCAGGATAAAATATTTTTCTTCCCAAGACTAAAACGACTGATGCACAATTTATGTGTACCGTAAACAAGTACCAGATTGGGTGCATAATCAATCGAGAAGTTGAACTGGAAGTAATAGTCTCAAACTCAATTTGAGAGTTGGAATTTATCATTTGTTTAGGATATTCACAATAAATCGAGAAATGGAACCACAATGAAAAGAATCTCAAAGAATCACGGATCAAGACGGATATACAATCCATAGTATAAAAACTGATTTAGTATACTCGAATATCATTTGTATAAAACCGACCAATGTCATCATTCATTTTGTTTCATGTTTGCCAATTATATATACACACATCTATGTTTAGTTCTTCCAGTCCTGATACTACAGGGAACTCTAGCGGTAGTATTTGCTGATTAGAAAAATTGTAGCACGATGGTTGCCGCGTTTGTTATAGCAGGTTCGCTATTTTAAGTTTCCAATTCAGCCTTTTTGGTTCTGGCCTTGGTTTAGCTTGACAAATTTATGGCACTAGTCACTCGCTGTTTTGAGCCATGTTCCCTTTAGAAGCTGGTTGCATTTCCACTTCAGCATCTGGTTCTAATGTTAGGGTAACTTGAAAAATGTGTAACACTGCTGCCGAAATTAAAGGAGCACTGTTCACATGTTTCTTAAAATTGGAAAATATAAAATACGCAGTAAAGTTTCACCACAGAGATGGGCAGAATCGTCTCTTTATGTGAAACTGGAAACCCGATGAGTGCTCTGACTATAATTGTCAATGAGAAACGCACCCAAATAGACATTTTACAAGAGAGCTTGCCTTGCTGGGACAGAACTCCACTGACCTTTTGGTACGTTAACAACTGTTAACGAAACATGAATTCACCACCTCTTAGCAGCCAAGTAGTAGTTCAAACAGCGGGACAAGAGAGTGAAAGCACTCCAAGGAAGGCCAACTGTGTTCTTCAGCATCTGTGGGCTTGTTTCTGGAATATCCGAGGTGCAGTGGAAGAATGCCAGAAAGGGTAAATGTCCAAATTTGTTAGAGAAGAAAGGCACTTTCTATGAAGACAAAGCTCCTGCGCCCGCCTCTATAGTGTAGTGGTAGTGTGTCTGCCTCACATTCAAGAAGTCACCAGGTCGAATCGCGGTTAAGGTGAATTGTCAAGAAAAGGTTTCTTATCCCCCGAGGTTTTCTCTTATCCTGAGAAGACAAATGTCGGCTATCTTAAGCTCTAGTCTCATTTCGGCATCATTTGGCTAATTTAATTTATTCATCGTGCGATATGGCGCTGCGTAGGAGGACCTTAATGCACAAAAAAAAAAAAAAAAAAAAAAAAAAAAAAAGATAAATAAATAAAACAAGACAAAGTTCCGGTGTCGGATGATAAAGTTATTAACTTACGCTTTGAAGTGCTGCTATACACACATATTCACTATATTTGGCTCTCATTCTCTTCACAGGTTTGAAGAACAAAGATTAGTACAAATTATTTTATACTAAAGGTTTAAAGCATTGTTAGCCCAGGGGTATGAACTTGAAAGATACGTTCACAAAGAGCCGTGTAACATTTTTGGATCGAGAATATTCCGAACAACTCTCCTAAACCACGGTCACCTAAATTATTTTCCACAACATAGAAAGCTATACACAGAATAAGCTATGATCATGAAGGCAAATGGAACTTCCGGAATTCTCCTTTTGTATTCTATGATTTATGAAAGTTTCATTTTACGTAATTTCACAAAATTTTATAACGAGTGTTTTAACGTTTTACTGGTTCTCGTTTTCTATCTCGGGTTACGGTGGGATTTATAGCTAAAACTTTAATTCTGACAGGAAATCCATAAAGTTGGCAATTCTGGTGCTGAGAGACAAAACTATGAAGTATTGACTGATATTTCACGAATCAGAACTTTTATTCCAAAATATGGCAGGAGGAACTACATAAATACTACAACTTTAAGTAGATTTGTTTCTAATACTAGCAGACCCCATACATCCTGCAAAACTCTAAAGCTCGACAGAGATGCAATAACTGGACAGTAATAATGATTGATTGCACATTGTGTCTGTATTCAGGATTCAGTGTGTAAACTATCTCACGTTTTCATCTCTTGGTTTGTTGTTCAGCTATCACTTCTGACTTATCTCTCACCGAAATATGGAGGTGTGATAAAAATTAATGGTACCTTTTGAGTTATTTGTAGCACTGCTATAGGAAAACAAACGGCGTAGTCCAGTTTTGAACCTATACATAACAGCAAAGACATGATCTTCGCTAAAAGATACAGTCGGTGAATTATGGGTACATGCTTCAGTGGAGAGTTGGAGAGATTGCATTTCAATTGCAGTACAGACCAGTAAACAACTGGGTTGTCCGAAGTGAAGTCTTTCTAACAATAGCAAAGGATATTTTACTCCCAGTCGTCTCCTTAGTGTGGTGGTAGCGTTGCTACTTACCAAGTGGGAGTCCCGGGTTCAATTCTCAGTACCGGCATGGAAATTTTCTGCAGCTGGAAGACCTGGTCCCGGGTGCACAAGCCTCCCTGAGGCTTGAGAAGCTATTGCGTTATTATCGTTATCGTTATTATTATTATTATTATTATTATTATTATTATTATTATTATTATTATTATTATTATTATTATTATTATTATTATTATTATTATTATTATTATTATTATTATTATTATTATTATTATTATTATTATTATTATTATTATTATTATTATTATTATTATTATTATTATTATTATTATTATTATTATTATTATTATTATTATTATTATTATTATTATTATTATTATTATTATTATTATTATTATCATCATCATTATTTCTCCCTTTACTGCTAATCTAGGGATGGAGAAAGCATTGTCTTTCACCCACAACTGTAAATTCAACATTTCAGAGCCTGCCTCTGTGGTCTTATGGTTAGCATGGTAGCTTCCAAATCTAGAGGTCGCGGTTTCGATTCACGGCTATTAATTGAAACAGGATAGTTCATCTTCCATAGGGTCTGGAAGTATGAGTGTAGATCTGTGTCTGTGTCTGTGTGTTTATGTGTGTGTGTGTGTGTGTGTGTGTGTGTGTGTGCGTGTGTGTGTGACTAAAGAGAGCCCCAAGTTGAACTAACTCAAAGTTATACATCTCATTATTATAGGTACAAGAGGGTAGAGGAAGTGGAGCGACCAATAACCAATTCTTTAAAACGCGGGTCCATATATTCTGACATTCATATTCCATACTCTTTCGCTGACACTGCGAGAAATATTTCAATAACGACAGTTATTAAAAATCTGATAAAAGAAATAAAATATTCCAATTACACCGGCCTACGAATTTAAACATATTTTTTTTCTGCGGCAGGGGGTTAATCAGCTCTCTAAACCTAGCTTTGGTATGCTGAATTTAAACCTGCTTTCCATTTTTTCGTACCACGTACCGCTTTTTTTTCCCCCATGCAGTAAGAAAATATGTAATATTAGAGTTTTTTTCCAGTTTTTAAGTAAAATTTAAAATGCGTGAAATCATTCAAACAAAGAAACAATCTAAATTCCACAGATGCAACTGTGTACACCGAACTAGAACATTTAAACACAGCATAGGATATTAATTTCTCTACCACTTTTATGAAAATGAATACTTGGTTGACTTGCGTTTGTGGTCCTGACGAGGGTTGTCTCTAATTAAAGACTAACAGTCGGCCATCATGCAGACGTCCCATTGACTCTGGTACTTGGTTTCCATCCCCTTTATGTCTTGGTAGAATCTCTTTCCCTATTCTTCACTTAGTACACCCAAGTTTTCAGGAAAAGTTCAAGATACGAATGCAGAAAATGCAAATTTAAGCTCATATTGCATCTGAGTGCCTATAACTTTTCGAGCATTGTTTTAATAATGTGTTCATATTGGTCCTCTTTAACATTGCCCAAAAATCTGTTTATAGCTTCACTGAATAAGTCTCAACCTTGAACATCTTCAACATCTATTTCTAAAATGAACGTCCTTCATGAGTTAGCGCATTTGTGGACCGTTAAAAATGCCTTCTTTCACTTTTGATTCAGACAAAATTGGACATTTTCTGAATAAGATATTGGGGACAACAATCACCGTTGTCCAAAGCTTTGACAAATTGCTTCATTATCCCTAATTTTATATGCAACGGGGGTAGCAAAACCTTCTGTGAGTAAATCAGAAGGTGATTTATTAAATTTTTTTGTCCCTGAGACTAAATCTTTCCTTTTGGCCAATTACCTAGTTTTAGCCCAGTATCTTTCTCTAGCTCTGGATTCTCATTCACACAAAAAGCACGGAAGTTCGGTGTACCCTATTTGATGGCCCAATAAAATACCGCACACCTTAAGAGCCACTTGCGTTCATTATATTTAACTTTTTCCTGGACAATATACAAATTTGATGTAGAGTGAGCTATTGGAACTGAAGCAAACATGTTGCTATTGTGCAGCAGAACGTCTTTCACACTTTTCAAAGACGACTTATCGAATTAGGGATATAACAACAATACACTAGTTCTCCTTCCTTTACATAATATTTGTTAAAGTCCTTTTCTTGATGTCTGTACTACCAGATAGTTGTTCCAGGTACTAAAAGATTATTTTCTTCAGGCTTGAACCTAAAAGTTCACTTTTTTCTTTGGTAAGACCCAAATCTAGTACCAAATCATTTAATTTTTATTGACTAAATGGATTTGGATTGTTGATTGTAAGTCTGGGGACCAATTTATTTCATTTTCTACACTCGAAGTATCTGCAATACTTTCTGGCAATACGATAGTTGGAGCTGGAACAGCAACATCAGGTCCATAAGGCACAGGCCTAACTGCTGATGGCAAATTTGGATATATAAGCCCGCTTGTTTTTCCAATTCTATCCAAATATATTACACAGACGAAAATAAGTCAATATGATTTTGTTGTTCGTGCCATAGAACATCATGAACGGGCTCCGTTGTACCATTGTCTTAGATTTTCTACACAACAATTATGAGGAGCAAAATTCTTGTCTTAATCTCCTAATTTCATTTTAAAATAGGCCAGATATAAACTCTTGATAAATGTGGTAATGTTTCTTGGCTGTTGCTTTATCACATAACATAAATTTTTAGGATTGGTCACACAGCCCCTCCTAGATATACCACTCGAGCTTACCATTTTTTCACATATAAAACAACACGACTTCAAAAGAGACCAGCTAGAAGTTAGAAACTGGACTGCGGATTCCAAGATAGGTTCCTATTTATGTATCACGCAATAAATGTTTATGAGATAGGTTCAACATTACCTGAAAATAGAGATTTAATATGACATCGCCCATAGTTGCCTGTTTTAATCAACCATATGTTGAATATGCAGTGATACTAACACTATCGTACCGAACTTTCAATTTTGTGTTGAATCAGAACTGTTCAAAATCTGTACACGATATGCAAAAGCTATTATTATTTTCTAAATAAGAGCATCTGATTTAACCATTATGTTGTGAAGTATTCCGTGCCACAAAACCTTCGCAGGCCGGCGCTGTTAATCATAAATCTCGGAAATAGTCGGTCACTAAAAATTATTTCAAATAAATTGCGCGGTGCAAAGTGATCTGTATTTTTGTGCAGTAGATATTTATGCGTATCATATAGTTTAGGCATTATACACAATTAAACGGAATTACTTGCCAAGGACAGGTTTTGTGCCGAAAATCTAAGATATAAATTTTAATATTTCTGTAAATGACTTAAATATATTCAATTTTTATGCGCGTCGTTAGAGCAACTTTTTGAGAAAATCGAAATCAACCATTAAGATTTCTATATAAAGGATAGTTTTGGTTGCGGGTTATTTCCTTGAAAATCTTTCTGCTGCATCCTTGGAAGTTTTTGGTACATATCCAACTTTCGGTATTTCATTTATACCGTTCACATACAGAAAATATATTGACGGATTTTTTTTTTTCTAAAAATGTTATTTTTACTTTCTCTACTGGTAAGTAGGGGAAGTATTGTATTCCAACCAAAAATTCGATGTCGAGATTCCACCGGAAATGTCTTGAGACCCCCTGAATCCAATTAGAAAAAGCTCCGTGTGTGTGTCTGTGTGCCTGCGGACAGCATAACTCAAAAATGAAAAGTCAATTAAAAACCAAAGTTGGTAATTACGTTTAATGCCCTTCAAGGATGTGACAACAAGATTTTGAATAAAATAGACCCACCCTAAACTACCCTTTACACGGAACATTTTTCGAAATTTTTTATTTTCTTGAAAATGGCTCTAACGATGTTGATTAAAATGTCATATGTTTGAGATATTTTGATGACAAATGAAATGTATATCTTGAATTTTCTGGCTATAACCCCTGTAGTCGTATTTACTCTGGACGACTTTTGGATAACTGGTAAACCGTTAGAGATAGACCAACTCATACTATACAAAAAATGTAGATCTTGCTAAAATACACAATTTATGTCTGAATAAATTTTCTTGTAGGGTGAACCATTTCGTAGATATTCCTTGTTGTGTGTGTGAGTTTCGGAAAACTTAAAACTTTCGTGAAACGGAACATCGTTGTTCATTTTTTTATATTTTAAGTGTGCAAAGAGAACGGAATCTCAAAGCTTTAGAAGATTTGACTATCGCACAAAGTCTGCTGTATTCTAATATTCCCCTTGCACCTACAAGGAAATAAGCAATAAGATAATTTGTTCAAATGTTAGTCTTAACTAACAAGAAAGAGGATATAGGAATAAGAGTTTGTAAGAATGGTTAGTACAAGAGTAGAGAAAGTCATGTGAGTGCAACACATCAGATTTTTTTCAGATTCTGGGGATACCACAATATGTGTTTCCATGACAATCTCGATGAAATACAAAACTTCCTCTATCCACTGCAAGAAGATATTACATAAAGTTAAAAAACTTAGTTGTCTTGTTCCTAAAATAACAATGAGAAAGGTGCGCTCAAGGTGAGCATTAATATAAAATGCATGAAATATTACGTTAGTCTTTGCTTTAGTCAGTTATTGATTTTGTTCTTTTTGCACACTCTATAATGTAATATTTCTCGCACCTTTGTCCGCACAGTATGCACTCACAGTCTTCCTCCTGTTCATGATATTTCTTGTTACTGAATATTTTATGGTGCAAACCATGTATTGCTGGTCTTGTCATATACTCTGGTCCAGACATTCTCCAGCATTGCTGATGTAGTGTAGAATTCGATATCTATTTCCTTCTTCTTCTGGTCTCTGATGTTAATAAGTTGCTTCTATGGTCCCATGAGAGTTAGCCAGTGCTGCAGTCTTATGTATTCTATGAAATATGTCTCCCTCATGAGATCATATATCAGTCTAGATGGAGCAGTTTGTCTTTTTCTTATAGGACCGTATGTATTCATACAGAAAAGACATCTACTACTAGGAAATCAGCATCGATTTCCAACTGGTGGCCCAAAAGCGTCCCGTTTTTTCGAGGAGAACCGATTGTGTGGTCTCCAAATTATTTACAAATTATTTTGTTGTTTAACGACGCTATCAATTTCCAGGATCCTATCGGCGTCAGTAGTATGCCGGAATTTCGTCCCGCAGGAGTTATTTTACATGGCAGTATCTACTAACATGGAGCTGTCGTTTTTAAGCACACTTAAAACCATCGGTCTGGGCCGGGGTGAATCCGCGACCAGCGTCTAACTGAGCTACCCAGATCGACTGTGGTCTCCAAGCTTCATAGACACAACTGGATTTCTGCCTTTGTGTTTCGCGAAACAGTGGTTAAAGGACAGAGATTAGTAACAAGACGAACATGTAAATATTCCAATCAGAAATAGTTCCTATAGAGCACTATGGGATGGAAAGTTCACAGTTACAAGATAAATATAGGAGTAAAATGATCGCATTTAAAATTAAATACAGCACAAGAATGGTAGGTAAGAACCTGAAGAGATAAGATTAAGAATGAAGAAACTAGAGAAATCTGTAATTATTAATATAGAACCGACACAACTAAAATAGTTTGATCATGTACATAGGGTCCCAAGGAAAAGAAAGCAAGGCAAGTAATTCTTCCTTTCTGAGAGCGAAGAAAAGAAGGAGTAAGAGACGACTGAGGGATAAACTGGGAACATACTTGAAAGACTGGCAAGCATAGGGGGGAAACAATGGTAAAAATGGGCACAATGTTTAGGGACCGGAAGAGGGTCTGGAGGGAACAAGGCGAATCCAACGGCTAACGGCGCCAAGAGACGGAAAATGGAAAAGAAGTGTTTCCTGAAAATTGATATGCCTGCAAACTGACCTATGATCCCTAGAAAATATTCGAAGTCTTGTTCCATTGATGGGATTATTGCACAAGATTCTCTTTTCAATTTTTTTAAGGGGGTGCGGGGGCCTAGTTATGCCTTCTCAAATGAATAATCCTGTACATTTCATTTTAATTTTTATGTCACTTAAGGAGCCAACCGGTGAACATATTCACAAATTCTGAACATATAGATTTTGTGCAATAACTCACTTAGTGTCCGCGTGCATAAGGGTGTGGTTCTAAAATATAAACATCATCTTTCTGTTAAAACATATTTCTCTCCTGATAATGTTTTCCATTACTATTTATCACTCAAATTGCGGCATGCTTTTCCATCGACTACTTTGAAATAATCACCAGATACTCTCATAGTTTGAATGCTTTCTAAATCAATTGGTTTTATAACTTCATCTACTACATATAGTGAGTAGGGGGTGATGTGTGTGTGTGCGCGTGTGTGTGTGTGTGTGTGTGTGTGTGTGTGTGTGTGTGTGTGTGTTTTAACAGCTTAACTCAAAAATTAAGAGTCGGTTAAAACAAAAACATTAAGTTCAACATTTTCCCAGGATGTAGGAGAACCTTTTCAGGAAAATCCTCCCCACCACAAATCACTCTTTACAAGGAATATATTTCGAAAATGTTCATTTCTTCAAAAATGGTTTTCATTAAAGTACCACATTTTAAAGATATTTCCATGCCAAATGAATCGTGTGTTTTGAATTTTCTGGGAATTTACTCATATATCCTCTTCATTGTGAATGGATTTTGCATAACTAAACCGTAAGAGATAGACTAAATGTTACTACAGCAAAAACAGGGTTCTCGTAAAAACCCACAATTTATGTCAAACACACTTAATGAAACATAAAACTATGGTGCTCTCTAGAAAGGGGTTACATTTACTGCTAAGTCTCTTCAATATTTATATTGAAAAATATTGGAGAGTAAGAGGATTAATGACTTCATTGTCAGAAATCCAGCATTAGCTAACAACAACAACAACAACAACATTTAATGAACCATTTCCGAGATATTCCTCAGATAGGAAGTTGTTATTCGTATTTTTGTTTTCGTGCATGCAAAGAGAATGGAATGTCAAAGCTATCACATAGTGATCGGCTCTTTAAAAATTGTTATCAAATTTTTGGTTGAAATGCAATATTTCCTCACCTTGGATACCACAGATATTGGTGGAGAAAGCACGTGTAATTCTTATTGTATTTAGTAGGCCTTAAATCCCGTAACAAGTTTCTGAGATCTTCTTCTACCTTAATGAAGGTGCAGAAATTAAAGAGGAACACTACTATGGCGCCAAAACGCCAGCACCTGCAATCCATTTGACGTATGTACATTTATAATGTATGTCTCTAACTCCGTGATGGGAAAAGGCGAGAGTGCTGTGCATTTTAACGCCTGGCAAAGAACCAAGTTTCTCCTCCAGCTACCGTTTCACCAGACTTGTGCAAGTGTAGCTAAATCGTTTAAGCTGCTCCAGGCCAGGCTTGCTTGCTCTTTTCGCGCCAGACAGCAGTAGCTTGCTCAAAACGTTTTTCGATTTGCAACGGACAATTTGCTTTCACACATTGGCGCTACTGTCTTCTGAATATTTTAACACGAGGAAAGATTATTTAAAGCTTTTCAGTGTCTACATAATATTATAATAGATTCTTATTAATAGGCATGGCATTTGTGTCCACAAAACTATACAGTTCGTGCGTCAAAATTTAATGTTCCTTATAATGTCTAAAACGCACATTAATCACGCAATAAAATTATTTTTATGGTTATATGTTTTGGTACTTACAATACGATACGATACATTCTTATTTAGTCATTGCACCTTGATTTGCAGTACAAAATACACGATATGCATATGTCTATGGACTTTATTGACACAAGTCTATAAGTTGGGAAGGATCTTTCCACGTCTACAGTGGTTGTTACACATTTGAAAGTATTCATCACTATCGGAAAATTTCTGCACGAAGCACCACGTTTTCAAGGAAATACGGTGTTCGGCTGATGAGAGGCGCTGTGGTTGGCTGGCCGCCCATCAAAAGGATTGATTCCGACTGGTGGTATTCCCTTTGTAACAACCTGGCACTCCCTCAAGCTGAAGAACTGTCTGCACCGGTTAAAAATCCACCTGCGATGCGCTCTGGCCGTCTGTAGGGTACTTTTATATCATCCTGCCTTCCAAAGCCCCAGTAATTGAGTCTGATAGACATCTATTTCGTACACTGGAAAAGATTCCCCTACCAAACGAGATGACTAATGCGGTAATTCTGTGTCTCGCAATCGGGAGGTCACAGGTTCAAATCTCGTGAGCCAACCAATGTGATCTTTGTTTTATGGTTACCCCCAGTCATCAAAATAAATACCAAATTGGATATCTAACACCATGACAAAGAGTTTCACTTTAAGTCTAAAAAGCAATAGTCAAAATGAAAATAGATGGTAATAGCGAATGCGCTGCTATCTATCCACAGATAATGAAAGCTGGTAGACTGGATCAGGACCTTCTAGATTAACGGACCTGACACTGCCATCTAAGTTGTACAAAAATGGCGTCGGCTGGTGGGATTTATTTCTGAGGTGTTTCCACACGCTGTTTTTCGTATTATTTTCTATGTCTTCGAGTTATTGTTTCTTATAATAATTCCTATGTAAGTTTGTCTTCATATCAGCAAAGCGAGTGTTTCAAAAGTTTTATTTGGGCAGTATAGGAACAGGAATAAATGTAATAACGTTTTGACTGTGCCGTGTGCTATCCACGTGTTCATGTTTATTGTGTTCCATCTAGGACTATGGCTACATTAGCCGTATAGTGTGGTTAATTTATCTGTTTGCAAGTACAATTTGTGTCACGATTACAGTGGTGAGAGGTTGTTGAAGAAAAACTGTTCCAGTAGTGTATATTAATGTTGCCATACTACAACCTAACCTCAAACACGACAATGCACCGTAACTGTTGCATTCCCGGATGCAAATTAAAAATCAGAAACTTTCAGTTAAAACAAAAGGTAAATTACAACATAAAGCTTCTAAATTCAGTATTTAATTACAATAAATTGCAGCGTTATGTGTATTAGTTGCCGGTGTGTATATAACATGGTGAATAGTGTGAATAGTGAAAGACAATAATTTCGAGTGAATTCAATTAGTGGCATCTGCAACACCAACAGTTTGTTTCATGTAAGTAGTATGCTGCTCATATTTGTACATTATCTTTTGTCTTTGTAATTTAAATGTGTAGCTGTAGTTTAGAAGAAATGTGTTATGTTGCTGCATGTAAAACTGTAGACTATAGCAAAGTTTGGTAAATATTTACAAAATCGTCCGCTCGAGAAAACGAATGAAACATAGTGCAATGGATGCAGTTTTTATTGCTGATTACGATCTTGTAAGTTTTATTGTGCGCTCAAGCTTCGTGTTTTATTTATGAGAAAATTTCGTACGGTCGATGAAGTGGTTTTATTTCGCTTATGCGGCGGATATTTAGCTAATAAATGTGCATAAACGAGTGTAATATATGCTACAATGATTGATTAATGCATTTACGTTGAAATGATTGCATAAACACTACCCAAATTGTAAATATTTCGATAACACAGGACCCTGTCACCCCACTCATATGCAAAACTAACCTAACCTAAGCTAACACAATGTTGCTTTACAATACTGATTTAAGATTACGTATTTCATGTATTTCATTTACAGTGCTGTTTTACGGTTATTATTTTTAATATTTCATCTGCTTTTGTGGATTCCCCCTGTAAAATAAAGTGTCCTGAAGTGCTGAGTAATATGTTGTTGCAAACTGAGTAATCAAGTTCTCAGTAATAGTGAAAGCAAAATTTCACCCTAAAGGTTTTGAATTCAGTAGGTAGCTTTAGGTCATTCTAAATGGCAGCATTTGTATATCAGCCATCCAGTATAGTATGTTTTGTGTAGGTATATAACATTCTGCACATTGTACAAATGTGAAAAACAGTGTAAACAATGATTAATAATTCTGAGTCAACTCACTGTCAACACTTCTGTTTTATTTAAGTAACATGCTGCTTGCAGTTTTGTCTATCTTCTTTGTAATTTGAGTGTGTAATGCAGTTACATAATGGCATGTAAACCTGTAGATTGCATGAATGATATTTGAGGTTATATATTTCATTGCCCATGGTTTATCGTTTAATATTAAATGTCATTCTTTTTTGTTTACTTGAGTTTATGTTTAAGACAGTGTTTTTGTGTTTAACACAGCCCATATTCACAAAATAGGCGTGTTATTACACCACATTTTTATTTTACTGCGTTGAAATCGTAGCCTGTAGACGAGTTGTTTACAAGTAGTTCCCACCAATTTGGCCGCCATCTTGAATTACAGTGTCAGGTCCGGTATTTAGGAGGTCCTGACTGGATCAGGACCTAAATACCGGACCTGACACTGTGATTCAAGATGGCGGCCTATGTGGTGGGAACTACTTATAAACAACTCATCTACAGGCTACGATTTCAACGCAGTAAAATAAAAATGTTGTGTAATAACACGCCTATTTTGTGAATATGGGCTGTGTTACACACAAAAACACTGTCTTAAACATAACCTCGAGTAAACAAAAAAGGATGACATTTAATATTAAACGATAACCCATGGGCAATGAAATATATAACCTTAAATATCATTCATGCAATCTACAGGTTTACATGCCATTATGTAACTGCATTACACAATCAAATTACAAAGAAGATAGACAAAACTGCAAGCAGCATGTTAATTAAATAAAACAGAAGTGTTGACATTGAGTTGACTCAATTATTAATCATTGTTTACACTGTTTTTCACATTTGTACAATGTACATAATGTTATATACCTACACAAAACATACTATACTGGATGGCTGATATACAAATGCTGCCATTTAGAATAATTAGCTACCTACTGAATTCAAAAGCTTTAGGGTGGTGCTTTTACTATTACTGAAAACTTATGATTACTCAGTTTGCAACAACATATTACTCAGCACTTCATGACACTTTATTTTACAGGGGGAATCCACAAAAGCAGATGAAATATTAAAAATAATAACCGTAAAACAGCACTGTAAATGAAATACATGAAATACGTAATCTTAAATCAGTATTGTAAAGCAACATTGTGTTAGCTTAGGTTAGGTTAGTTTTGCATATGTGTGGGGTGACAGGGTCCTGTTATCGAAATATTTACAATTTGGGCAGTGTTTATGCAATCATTTCAACGTAAATGCATTAATCAATCATTGTAGCATATATTACACTCGTTTATGCACATTTATTAGCTAAATATCCGCCGCATAAGCGAAATAAAACCACTTCATCGACCGTACGAAATTTTCTCATAGATAAAACACGAAGCTTGAGCGCACAATAAAACTTACAAGATCGTAATCAGCAATAAAAACTGCATCCATTGCACTATGTTTCATTCGTTTTCTCGAGTGGACGATTTTGTAAATATTTACCAAACTTTGCTATAGTCTACAGCTTTACATGCAGCAACATAACACATTTCTTCTAAACTACAGCTACACATTTAAATTACAAAGACAAAAGAATACGAGCAGCATACTACTTACATGAAACAAACCGTTGGTGTTGCAGATTGCACTAATTGAGTTCACTCGAAATTATTGTTTTTCACTATTCGCACTATTCACCATGTTATATATACACCGGCAACTAATACACATAACGCTGCAATTTATAGTAATTAAATACTGAATTTAGAAGCTTTACGTTGTAATTTACCTTTTGTTTTAACTGTAAGTTTCTGATTTTTAATTTGCATCCGGGAATGCAACAGTTACGGGGCATTGTCATGTTTGAGGTTAGGTTGTAGTATGGCAACAATAACATATACTACTGGAACAGTTTTTCTTCAACAACCACTCACCACTGTAATCGTGACACAAATTGTACTTGCAAACAGATAAATTAACCACACTATACGGCTAATGTAGCCATAGTCCTAGATGGAACACAATAAACATGAACACGTGGATAGCACACCGCACAGTCAAAACGTTATTAGATTTATTCCCGTTCCTATACTGCCCAAATAAAAGTTTTGAAACACTCGCTTTGCTAATATGAAGACAAACTTACATAGGAATTATTATCAGAAACAATAACTCGAAGACATAGAAAATAATACGAAAACAGCGTGTGGAAACACCTCAGAAATCACTCCCACCAGCCGACGCCATTTTTGTACAACTGGGATGCCAGGGTCAGGTCCGTTAATCTAGAAGGTCCTGACTGGATCTGACTGGATGACACCTAATGCCATCTGTTAGTCATGTGTAGAATTAAGAGTTTCCTAGCACTAAGGTATCTGTGGACACTAGTTGGACTAACTGCTCCACACGGTTTTCCTAACAAATTCTCGTCGCGATAAGATCACCTAAACAGGCGACCTATAATAAATACACAAAAACAAATGAATAAAATGAAAAAACTCTTTCCCTTTCACTGCTCTTCACAGTATCCAATATATAGATCAGCGATGTCAAACTTTGTCTCTTTGGAGACGCTTACGTAATTAGCTGCTGCTTCCCCCCTCCGACCTTTAGTCGGATGATGCGTTAGCTAATGTCTGTGACGTGTATAACTGACAGTCAGTATCCAGTGGCGGACATAAACAGGCAGTTCCATGGCAGTTTCCAAGTCACGTTTAAATTTTCTGGGTATGTCCTCAGAAGACCTCTTCATTCTGGATTTTTTTTTTTTTTTTTTTTTTTTTTTTTTTTTTTGTTGCATAAGTGGTAAACAGTAAGAGACAGACAAACGCTTATTAAATAAAAAATGTGGACCTCGTTAAAACACACAATTTATATCAAATACTTATTTTTTCTTTTTGTGAACCATTTACGAGGTGTTCTTCATAATTACTTTGAATTTGCCAATATTTCTACTTTTTTCAAATAGGAATATGTTATTCTTTTTGAACTCTTGGCCTTGCAAAGAGAACGGAATTTCAAAGGCTTTACATAGCAACCAGTTCCTAAAACATTTCACTATTGCTTTAAGCCTACAACATTCCCATATTCTCCTTACACCTACAAAAAATTAGCAATAAGATAATTTCTGAAAATACCTATGTCGATTAAAATGTAGTAGACAGAGACATACGCTTTTCCAAGAATAGTGTGTAACAGTGGGTATAGCTCTACATATATATGCGAACAGAGTTGCTCCAAACTGAATTATACTAAAAGCCTGTATCGCAATATGTTACGCGACGATCACTTGGTGGATCTTCTAAAGCTATCCACTTCGACTTTGTTGTCAAATATGCATGCGTTGAAATTGCTGAAAATAATCTGGGAAGTTCCGTTTATTTCCTTGAATCCTTTATTATTTTGTGGTGGGCAAATCATTAGACAGAGTTACCTACATGTTCTATAAGAAATGTAGATCTTGTTTAACGACTTTGTGCCATTGTTCATTCCCGAGATATTTATGTTGCTATGAAATCATCATTATTCTTTCATTTTTTACTTTCTCTACTACATATGTAAGACACCAAAATTAAATCGAAATTTCACCTCAAGTACATAATTAAATTTGAGGATCTCCGAATAAACAAATAACAAAATGATACAATTTCCACGCGTGTGTGCGCGCGCGCGTGTATGTGAGTGTGTGTATGCGCTGTGTTGTATGTGTGTGTATGAACAACATAATCCAAAAAAGAAAATTTGGGGGAATGTCAAACGTAATATTTAAGTGCATCTTCCAGTATGCGGAACAAATGTTTTTAAGTAACTCGGTATAGAAAAATATACGTTATTATTTATTTTGTTAAATGTACCTAACAGTTTTATTTAACTTACTATATATTATTTAAATGTTTACATGTTAAATAAAATGTACATTTTCAATCTTATTCTACGAAATCCTACTCATTTGAAATTCCTCTAATTTTAATAACTGTAAGCATAAGAAATATGCAAAAATGTATTACTTAACATTATGAAACTCAATTTTCTGCAATAAACGTATTTTGTGGCATCAATCTGCTTTTTCCCAGATATCTATTACTATTGGTTTGAATTTTTTAGTGACTTTGTTATTTTCTGAGGTTCTCTTGCTATGGGATTTTAAGACCAGTGTATAGCGATTCGCTTTTTTCAAACTTTTCCTATCGCTTTCTTCCTCTTGTATACACACAAATAATTGTGTGGTGAAATAATTTCTGCACACCTATATCTCGATTAACACGAAGGGAATACAAAACTAACATTTTTTATAAAGTTGATAATATATAAATATAAATGATAGTGGGAAGATAATTTCTGCACTTTCAGTCTTGCTGGTGTATAATATCATATTATTAAACTGTGAAGTATGTAGAGAAATTATCGAAGGATATAGTTATCCAACAATATTCCACCCTATTTTGCATAAACATGTTAAGCAAATAACTTCATTTACTGAGATATTATCTTTATCTAAAACCTTGTAGTCGTCTGCTTTATCTGTTTATCTTCATTTTCCTGGGTTTGCAAATTTTAAAATGTTAGGAGAGAATAATTATTCGCCCTGACCTATGTTGCTCTGTGCGGCAATAACAAAACAATGCCAACTTTAAACAGGAATCTTTTTCTGATACATAAGATGAATTGATGAAGATTATAGTGTTGAGGCCCGAAAGGAAGAGATGACGAGACAAGAGTATTTTGCAAGTCATATGTAGGATTTCATGGTTTAAGGACAGGTTGTAATACACAAAGCCTGAATGAAATGCTACTCCACCTACAGCCTGTGGGTGTTCATTGCATGAATTAAACATTTCCAAGAAGCGGAAGGCTTGTCTTCAGTTTAGTGCAAATTAAACACTTCGCTGCTGTTAGCTGCGTGTATCCGGCATGTTTACAAAAGGTAACAGTGAAAAGTGGTAGTCTTCCTGGTGTTGGGGTCAGGGGCCGGGCTGTACTCCTCTTAGATGAGGGCGAAATAGATCTGAGGTTAATTTAGTGTGTTGACCTCTATATCCTAGGTTGCCGAGATGTACTTCCCGGTTGGATTAGAATTAGTTGTATTTCATTAGAAGCATTTACAGTCCGATAGTGGCACTATATTGTAAGACCAAGAGAAACGGTATTATAATACACTTAAGGAACTCTTGATACTTAAAAATGACCAAAAAATTATCAAATTAACGATTTTTCGGTCTATGCAAAGTTCCCAAAACTTTCAGTCATCAGTTGGCAATAAAATCGTTTAGATTCTGCCATTTTTACTTTCTCTACTGATAAGTTGAAGAAGTACCTATTGTATTCCACCCAAAAATTCGATGTCGAGATTTCACCAGAAATATGTTTTGAGACCTCTGAATCCCAAAAAAGCACTTTTGGAAAATGGTGCGCGCGCGCGCGTGTGTGTTTCAGTCTGTGTGTCTGTCAGTCTGTGGACAACACAACTCAACAACGAAAAGTTGGTTAAAAACCAAAGTTGGTATTTAAGTTTAATCTCCTTCAAGAATGAGACACGAAGATTTTGAAGAAAACAGACCCACCCTAAACTACCCTTTACATGGAAAATTTTTCGAAAATTTTGATTTTCTTGAAAATGACTAATGATTTTGATTCAAATGCCATATGTTTGAGATATTTTTATGACAAATAAAATGTATATCTTGAATTTTCTGGCTATAGCCCCTGTAGTCGTATTTACTCTGGACGACTTTTGCATAACTGGTAAACCGTTAGAGATAGACCAAATCATACTGCACAACAAATGTAGATCTTACTAAAATACACAATTTATGTGCAAATACATTTTCTTGTAAGGTGAACCATTTCGGAGATATTTCTTGTTATGTGTGTGAATTTTGGAAAACAACTTTCGTGAAATGGATCATCGTTGTTCATTTTTACATGTTAAGCGTGCAAAGAGAATGGAATCTCAAAGTTTTAAAAGATTTGACTATCGCACAAAGCCTACTGTATTCTAATATGCCCCTTGCAGCTACAAGGAAATAAGCAATAAGATAATTTGTACAAATGTTTATCGCAACTAAGACGAAGAAGATATAGGAATAAGAGTTTGTAAGAATGGTTAGTACAAGAGTAGAGAAAGTCATGTGAGTGCAACACATCAGATATTTTGTTTAAATTTTCGGCAGTATTTGAACAAAATATGAGCCGAAAAAGGGTTCAAAAACAACCAAATTCAGCGGAAAGTAGTGGCATCTCGCCATAATTAATCTGAAGGAGAAAGACTGTTAGAAAAAGAGGAAAGGTATGACAAATAGGTAATCTGACTAATGATATGATGCATGTGAATCATTCCATGTCAAATCGCACAACATTTTACCTTCATGTCTCCGAATTCACTGATATTAAATGTACATGTTCGATGAATGAAAAAAGTGATACACGTATTCTTTTGTTAGTCTGTAATTTAATTATTTTGGTAAATATAGAACATTAAATTTCCAAATATTTTACGTACAGTGTTTTACATAAATATAAATATCTCTGGTATTATTTTTCAGATAAATATGATCTAAGGTCTATCTTGAATTTAATCGTTAAACAAAAACTAATTGGCTTAATATTTTCCATTTTTACAAAGTCATTAACGCTAAAGACATCATTAAAAGTACCAACCCGTTACATTAAATTTCCAGAAATAATTTAAAACGTTGCTTGGTGATGTCATATAATCCTAGAAAGAACTTCAGATTGGAATCCTAAATAAATACAGAGAAATTAAACATGTTACCAAGCCGAGCAGTTGCGCTGCCTTCACGTAGGTCAAGAGCTACACACACCGTGTGTTAGCTGATTGCTGTTCTGTTAAGGTCAAACTGTTAAACTTCTCGAAAAATTACGCTTTTGTTATCCAGGATTCTGTTCAAGGCGTGCATTGGAACAATAGACAGACCATGATTCTCCATTTTGAGGCCTACTTCAAAGACAATAGCGGCATAAAGTATAAACACTTTGTTGTTATTCCTGAATACCTAAAACACGACACCAGAGATGCCCATATTTTCCAAACAAAGCTATTATTGTTTTTGAAACAGCAATTGGGAGTATTGCATAAAATTATATACTTTCAGAGGCTCAAGCGCTCAGTAAAAATTTAAACCAATATTTTAAAAATATTTGTTTCTAAGAAAAGACATTTCAAATTTGAGCAGAATGGAACTTCTTTGCAGTACTACCGCTAATCCTATTGCAAAGTCCTTTTCCGTGTGATATAGCAAGAAAATTGTTACTCATATTACTCGCAGTTTTTGGTATGACGTCAGTTGTTCCATTAAACTCGGTTAAGACATAATGTTTTAAATGACAAACAAGGTTCACGCGTTAAATACCAAATAAGTGAACACCAAGCATTGGTGAAAGTTAAAGGCCATTACATAAAAAATATATTCTTTCTGGAACATATCTAAAACCAAGACTGTCATATAACTCCAAACTTCTAGTATGTATAGAATGTCGTATATGAGCCAAATGTTTTAAGAAGCTGCTATATAAAATATTTTTTTCATAGCATGATATACATTTGATTCGCCTTTAATCCGTAATTTATTTATTTCGTATTCTTCCAACAATTTATCGTGTCCACAAAGTATTCATTCACCATTTTCTAGTCATTTATGTTCATTTCTATATGAGGAAGAATTGATGTAAATTTTTCAATTAATACGAGTATGGCAGTTCTGACTACACTTTAGTACAGCTCACCATAAGTAGTTATTTTGTAGTGGCTTTCCAATGCATCAACTCTGAGTATTGTTTATCTAACATTTAATTTTTTTCATTATACTTTTAGACAAATGCTATACGTCAACTTCATGTTCTGTGTACTGAGTTTTTAACACACATCTTATACCTTTAGTCTGTCGGTGAGAAACATTTCAACTCCACACATTCACAAGCCTAGTGATTATGTTGTCGCAAGCAGCCTTTACAAAATCATTTTTCAGCATACTTCTTTGAACTAGTTCCAAATCAATAATTTTGTGAAAATTTAAAACCATGATACAAGAGACTAAATATTTGCCTGAAAATACTGGGGAGTCACACTGCCCATCCCCTGCCAACATTTTAATGACTTAAAGTCATTCTTGAACCCAAATTGATCTAATAACTGCCGCTACCATGTTTCGAATCTTTTTTTATTTAAACATTTGCAAAATTACAATCTGTTCAATAGTTGAACAATAAGTAACAATGATAACATATTACTTTTACAAAACAAACTATGGCTCATTGGCCATAAATTTGCTTATAATTTGGGATGTTTCGAATGGTTTTATCTGATATAGGTCTAGAAAAAAATGCCAAACTTTGTGATTTATAGAATGACTTAAATTTCTGAAACAACATAGGTACCTACCAGATAATTATTAAAGCATTTCTTTCCGGTTTCTTTCCTTATAAATGTTGCGAGTTCCAAGTGACTATTACCACAGTAATACGCTGTTTTAACACATAGCATTGTCCATTTAATGTAATGAGAAATTGTTTTTATTCCATTTCTACATAAAACACGTATCTTGAAAGGTAAAAGTAGAGATGTCCAAGCAGCGCTGTAGCTTCATTTGCATGTATGATGAAACTCTCCTTCTCCTCCTCCTCCTACTTCTCCTTTTCTTCCTCGTTATCACTTATATCAAAATCTGAAGTATCAGGTTCGTAGAAATTTTCATTCAGCTTAACCTGATCTTTCTCATCATTGCTTATTTCGTAGATGTTTTAAGCTCCAACTATCGTGGGTATATTTTCTTATGAATTCAGTACCTACTTGACATTTTACCTGTGATTCTTTTAAAGCACCTTTTATTCTGAATTCTCTCTCATTACTTTTATCACCATCCCCTTTGTTGTCAGTTTCATTGCAAGTAACAGCACCACATAATTTTCAAACAACTTCTAGCCTATTTTCGTTCTGTTCTTTGTCGTTTGCTCTCCGATGGAGGGTGAATGATCAATTGTCTAACTACAACTGCATTTTTATTTATAGTAGGAATAATTCCAAGTTTTAATAAAGCTGATTTTCTAAATAATTGTGTCTATTCATAACGGTGCCCTTAAGGGACACTGGAAGTGAAATTTGAAAGTTCTACATTTCTTGATAGATTTTTCTGAAAGTTTTACTGTGTTTGTATTTACATGAGAACAGGGTGTACACAAAAGTTCATTAAATTTGGATAATTCGTTTATAATATATAAACTACTTTATGAATTTAATAGGTATATTTTCAAAATGTAGCTCGCGTCTATTGACTTTTCAAAGTTGGTTTATATTCCCAGAACTGGTACCCTAAAACATGGGTAACAATTGTATGAAGAGATATTTCAAATAGGTTTGCTGATTATGCTGTACATATTTTTTTAATAAAAAAGAAAATTTAATCTTAAAAATTATTGATATTTTTCATACAAAAAATGTTTTTGGAATTCATGTTAATAATAACATCAATATTGGATCATAGTTTTGTTTAGCTGCTATTTATGAATACTTTTGGAAATTTTCATTCAATTTGAAGCAAAACTCAGGCGCGACCTTCTTTTGGAATGTGCAGAAATGTAATTTTGAGAAAAACAGACTTTTATATAGGAACATGCTGTGTACGTTAAGGGAAGAGCACTATTTGAAAAGGCCGTAATGACCACATGGAGTGGGGGATATGAAAAATGTTAGCTGATCCAAATGCACAGGTGTTCCAGGAACATTTTAAGGTTAAAAAACAATTTTCGACTTTTTGACAATTCTGAGCAAAATTTCACTCGCAATGGCCCTTAAAATGGAAGGAACATATACAAGTACTAGCAAAAAATTATTTCTTTTGAAAAGTTCTACCCATATCCTATATCTTTTAGATTTGGCTCTGTTTGGAAACGAGTGAAAATGAATTCCCTTGTATGTTTCGCTTGTCACATTCCACCCATGTGCACATATTTTCCGCAATATTAGGTTGTTCGTGTAATAGTAAACTGACTCGGTATACCACCATAAAGTGCAGTGCCCTTGAACTTCAACACCAATAAGAACTATTTGTGAAAGCGCATTAGTGCACATGTAGCAGTAAGTTAGTGTGAATATCCACGTACCTGCAGCTCGTGGATGGAGTTGATGACGTGTGAGGTGTTTAGTATTTCGCTTGTACAGCGATAACGGTGCCATTTAGGAAGAAAACAATCTTACCACTGTATTTTAAAGGCCATATCCTTAATTTAGGGAGAAACATGATTTTGTCTTTCGTTCCTCTTTAGGATAACAGATGTTCTAAGGTAGAGTATGTAAGAATGGTTTTTGCATTTTAGAATTGAAACCGAAATACTCGCAAAATTACTCTTTTATTTTCATCGAAGTAGGAAAGAAATACATTCTTCAATTGCGAACACTGTTTATTTAGTTATTGTGAAAAACAGTCCATACTTCAAGTGATTCTTTGCTAATGCTGCCTAACACTTCATATTGGGTGAGGAATATATTATGGGAAAGCTGTATCAAGTTAGGGGAAGCACAACCTACAGAGGCTTGCAGTTACTAACAAGCTCAGTATTTCTTTTCGCCGACATAAGAACAGCACTTCCTGTTCACTATCAAGTAGGCCACGGTATGCAACACAGCAGTAGATTCACTTGAGGTATTCAGATCTGTAAATGGTTTCAGACTGCTTGTAGTGCATTAACACCGCCTTCTGTATGTATGAGAGAGAGAGAGTCTGTTGGCCGACTAAATGCAACCAGTAGCAGATCCACTTGAGATAATCACGTCCCTAAACGCTTTCCTTTTCGACTGCCCGCGGTGCGGAATTGCCTTTTTCATTCACGTTCTTTGTGGACGTGGCAAAAAACAACGACATAGTATTTGGACTTAAACAAATATAATTTGAACAGCGCACTCTTGCGTGCTTCAGCGCCTGTCACGAAAGGGTTTCCAGAGAGTAATGAGTGTTACTAAGATGTTGTAAAAAGAAACAACTCACAATCAGCACAGAAATATACTGGCAAGTAATTTTGGCACAGGTACTGTCTTGTTAGGAGAATCCACCGTTAGAAATGCTATTTTTAAACGTTTTCAATCGATTTACTCAATACTTAATATCAAGTGTCTTATGTAAACTATAAACGATCTTAAATTTCCTTTTTATTTTCTATGCCAAATGTCCCAAACGTTGCAAATTTGAAAATAGTTTTGCTTTAAATATCCAAATCACTTATCCGATGACAGCGCAGAATTTTTAATTGTTAGTCTAACTTTAATTAAAGGAACATATTTTTTTTAGTTTATGATTATATATTTATATTTTACTGATAACTTTCTTTGAACCATCAAAAGCTTCTAGCGGTTTTAATTGTTGGACTATTTTTGAACAAGCTCAATATTAACGGGAATATAGCCTTTGAGATAAAAACCTTTTAATGTTTTTTGTGGACGCACAAAACTAAAATCCCGGTCTTTTGTAGACACTTTTATATCGTATTTCCTTCTAGACAGAATGGGAGTGAGGGACTACTATAGGACTAAAGCGATAGTCAATACCTTCAAAAACGGGTTGCTATGGAATGACTTCAAAATTCCATTCCCTTTACATGGCCAAAAAGAAACAAAAACAAATAACAACTTACCATTTGAGGAAGGTAACAGCGTTTTAAAATGCAAACCTAGTCCAAGGAATTTCGCGAAAATGGTTATCTACATAAAAATGAAAAAGTTCTATCTGAGAAACTGTAAGCTAAAACGAAATTTACTTTTTTGTCTGCATTAATACTTTGATTATCTCATAAGGTTTTTCAGTTATGCAAAAGTCACCCAGAATGAAGAGGACCTTAGATTATCCCAGAAAATTCATAAAAAATATCTGAAACATACACTATTTTAGTAAAATCGTTAGACCCAGTCTTGGGAAAATGAAAAATTTCGAAAAATGTTCCATTAAGGGGTAGTTTGGGGTGGAGGGCTTTCTTTGAAAACCTTTATGTCACATACTTGCTAGATGTTGATCTTAAAAACCAAGCACAGTTTTTAAATAAATTTTAGGTTTTCATTGTTTCTCACACGTGTGCAGACAGAAACGTTTTGCTAATTCCTTTTTTCCTTTATTTAGGGAGCCCCAAAGTGCATATTTCTGGTAAAATCTCAAGTTAGAATTTTTCCTAGCAGAGAAGCTAAAACTTAAGTATAAGAAATCAGAATTAAATTTCTTTGTGCTAATAAAAATAAGATAGGTATATCCTCTGTTGCCTCCACCCTGTTCTCTAGCGAGAATTGAGGTTTCTAAGTCTATGCTACAGGAGCTTCAATCTCTTTTCTACCTCAGACCACTTCATGTCCTCTTAGAACGACGAAACTAAGAAACGAAGTAAAAAATATATTTCGCTGAGAGATGAATATGCTGTTCGAAAAGCAAGTGCATGCACGTCAGGAGAAAACAAGCAATTACATTTCAAAGTCTGCAGCTTAAAACATTAAACACTAAAACCTTAAACAAATATTTTATGTTACGTAAAACAACAAACTGGCATAGATTGCATGTCTTTAAATAGACCACAGCTTTCCCAATTGCAGGCCTATATATTTTATGAATTTCTAGTTCTACAAAAATTAATTTTTTCCCCGCTTCGTGAGAAAATAAGTTGATTTGCAATACATATACCAACTTGACCGTTCCCTACATATCATGCATATAAAAATACATTTTGGTTAGTGTGAAAGTATTTCTCTGAAGATGTTTATTCTGATTAATGTTAAGCAGCTTAGCAAGCATGAAAGGTTGCATATAATGGCAATAGTATGGAAATGTATAATACGAGTAAAAAGGAAGAAGGGTTTATCAGGCGACTTTTCTTTTCAATTTATTTGCTGCTTTTTAACATCTAGAATTCTAGATCATATTATTTCTAACAATTAATCACGGAAATGCTACTTCACTCAAATTAATGTTATGCTATCTTTAAATTCACACACACACACGCACGCACACACACACATACACACACACACATACACACACACACACACACACACACACACACACACACACACACCACTCGCATACCTTCTCTTCCCTCTCTCTCTCTCTCTCTCTCTCTCTCTCTCTCTCTCTCTCTCTGTGTTTCATACTTACAGAGTCTAGAAGGGACAGGGAATAACCGTAGCTAAAAATACTGCTCTTTAGCTAGGACTCGAACCCGGGATCGCCCGGGTGCATGCTAACAACCAGACTACAGAGATTATTGTTTGATTCAAAAGTGGACCGTCATCTTTTTCCGTCTAATACCTGTTACATTCGTGTTCGCCTCTTGTTATGAAAATCACAGTTTATCCATGGCACTGACGTTATAGGCACTGAGGCGCTACTCGCATCAGATAAGAATATATGGCCTCGGCGTAGCTTCAGTCGTCAAGCTTTAAGACAATTTCTTTTTGATCTTCAAATGCTCGTGGTAATGGATCGATGTGAAGTTCGTTAGTAGTCCTAAACATCTATACACGTTATTTCTAATTTCCTATGCAATATTCTTCTTACCCGACACTGTATATAAAACAAGTGATGAACGACTTCTTGATACTTCTGTTTTGCATTTGATTATGAGGTTTACAGAAGAAGTTGCCTCAACAATGATAATTTACACGTATGAGCAAAGTGGTGCAATTCGAAGCATAATATTTACGCAATAACTTACAGAAATATCAATACTAAAGCAATACTAATTAGCAAGAATTATAATAATCAACAAGATACATTTTGTTTACTTCATCTGACCTTTTTTAGGTTGCACATGCAGTTTAATACGAATGCGATTACAAATATTATGTCGTAAAATAATAATAATAATAATAATAATAATAATAATAATAATAATAATAATAATAATAATAATAATAATAATAATAATAATAATAATAATAATAATAATAATAATAATAATAATAATAATAATAATAATAATAATAATAATCCTAGTACGCCAAAATCTAGTCATGGCCGCCAAATCCTCTACCTGCGTCCACACAGGATATAATTATCAGCGCCAGCATACCCTGAAACCTCGTCCACTTTGGTAACGTTTCGGAAACCGGAAGCCTATTTCTCCACCAAGAAGTCTCTCGATTGATCCCCAAGGATTTCCTGAGGCTCATTACGCCACATATTAAACCTTCCAATACGGAAAATGCGGAAGACAGCACAAGTTCCACGTGTCTGTTTACTTGAAGGTTCCTTTATAAGGTGGAAAGTGAGTTTTCATATCTCATTTCTCTCGCAGGTTATTCCTGTATTCCAGGAATGCATTTTATTTCTGGAGCACTGCTTACTGACAGCCTTTCCTCAATTAAGAGGACAAGATATGAATATTTTTACTTTGGTTTACATAATTAGAAATTCCTGGGAGAGCTAACATATTTTGGTATTGTTGGGACTTGTATTTTAAATTCTCTGCTCCCCACAGCTACCACGGACACACGTATGCTGTTTGTTGCAATGCCTAATTACATCGTACAATGCCCTAGAGAAACATTTTCTTTAGGGGATGAATATGAACCGCAGAATGTGTGAAAAATTAATTACACTTTGTTAATTTACTATTTCAAAGCAGAATATCAGTCATTTTATTAACAATAAAATTACCGAGCGGATTGGCTCAGGCGATAGCGTCTGTAGCGCGCGTTCCGGAGGTCGTAGGTTCCATTCCTGTGGCCCAACTTCCTAACCCATATTTCTTTTCGGTGACACTGAGCGAATGCTGGCAAGGATAATTACATCCTTCGAATTTCCTTCCATTTCACCTCACCTTTCAGGGTCGTAAGTGTCAGGGGAGTTTCGGAGTGCATGGTCGAGAATTCTCGTCCTCTGGATGGTAGTCTCCGGTTTTCGCCCCCCCCCCCCAGGGCATGTGTAAATTCGTAGGGAGAGGTGGTTTAACGAGCCGTCACGCCATAACTAATAGGGACCCTGCCCTCTGCTGTAGAATATCCTCAAATTCTAATAGCCTTAGCATTCTGCCCCCTCGAATCTACCTTCCGGGGGGCACCCCGTCAGGGGCATAGCACAACGTATATTCTATCTAATTCATCGCTCCTAACCTTGTCATAGAGTCAACAATAAAATTCCTGTGTAGGGTTTCTCGAGTTTACATAAATATCTGATTTAGTAGATTAATACATCTGCATTCTCTGCAGTCAGGAATACAGTTGCACTCATTTTACAGAGATAAGGGTAGCTGCAACGAGCAGATGAAATAATTATAAGGAATACCTTCAAACCATAGGTTATTAATAGGCTTCGAACATCAATTTAGGATAGGTGCACTTCTAAAGCTCGTCTCAACCTTAGAAGACAGTACACGTTAAATGGGGCGTAACGTTGCAACATGTACTATACGTATGCCTTCTTTCATCTTCGAACTGTAAGAACCGATTCAGAGTGGCCCTTGAGTAATTTGCTAGGGTATCATCACCATGATGATACCATGACAAAATTATATTTAACGTGGATGGTATATTTTCAAACACTAAACAATGAACAGTTCGCCGCACTCCGCTTTGCACTATTCCATCATATTGCGTTAACCTAGCGTTTTGTGTTGTCTTGCACTTTTTGCTTTCTTTTCCGTGGCGTACTTAGAAATCCTTTCATTAGTTCCTTTTTAATCCTATACACTACTGCTACTGAACACACGATAGCCTTAACTGTTACTTTTACTGCCTTATTAATACTCGTCTGACTTGAAAAAATAACTAACAGATTCATAGTTATTTGGCGTTTCTTACTTCTTAATTTACCAATATATCCTCTTTTCCTAGCTTCCCCCTCCACAACTACAAATATTTACGGAAAATGTTAAATAAATAACGCAATAACACTTCACAGGTTCCATGCGGTAAAAACACACACACACATCCTTCTTTATGAACTGATGTTAACGCTTGACGCCTTTTATCTGAATTGGTGAATACCTTTGGTTTACCTTACACGATGAAATAAAGAGGTTACAAGCTTCTGGTTTATTTTAAAAACTGTCTCTAACCCTCCTCAACATTTGCTCTCGCTTCGTCCCCGAAGTAAACTCAAGAATTAAAAAGTTTCACACTGCATAACTTTTGCAGTGCACAGATATAACATTTTTCGAAATTTAATTTAAAAAATTGTAACACTTAACAGAGTAAACATAGAGAATTGAAAGTAGGCAGGTGGCAGCCCTATAGTTTACTCTAGCTAAGAAAAAAATATAAACGTAGCCTAGCAGTTAGGTTATTAGTGCGTGATGAGTATAGAAACAGCAAATATCGGAGTTTTACTGGAAAAAAAAAGTTTTCTGTAGAAATTTGGGCCTATAGAAGTGTATAATGGCCCTAAAAAGGATATAACCTATTAGGGAAAAAAATTCTGTACAGAATAGTGTGCTCAAACTTGAAATTTATAACAACTGAATACACTATGCTATTAGGAACCTGGCAACAGCGCGAGGGTAGAAAAGGGCGAAGTTAACGGCAACTCGTATGCGCTGGATAGAGACAGATATATCCCATTTATATAACTCCATATTGTCATCTAAGGGTGAGGCAACCGACCAGTACGTTGTTTACAAACGAGCGTTTAGGGTGAACGGTAGGCAGTGCTTGGGGAGGGGGAGGTGGCAGTGAAACCCTGTGTACAGTAACCTTGTTCCTGCCAAAGTGCAACGAAACAGCAACTAAGTCCAAAGCCTAGTTATTAATTAATGATGCAATTCTGATGGATTATCGCAACAAATAGCACATTGTATTAGGTAAGTATCCTAAGCTTATCAGAATAAACATTGCGCTTCATTAAAGTATTCAACAATACTTCTTCCAGCTTTTATTATTACAATTAAAACATGCAAACCTTAACTTAACTTATAGGACTTAGTGTGCACCGATTTGAGGTTATAAACATTTTAATTTCATTATATAGTACTATAATAATCGGTGATGATTTAGTTCGTAGTTACTAGGCAACTAAACATATACTTAATATTCTAACAAGACACAAAGCACGCTATCAAAATAAAATACAGTTCAACAAAACGTAAAATCTATCTAACAAACACAAGTCCTTGAATTTCGTGCAACTACATAAATAAAATTTCCTTGACACGTCTGGAAGTATAGTTCCATCTTAGACCGCTTTTAAAAAATTTTTCTTAAAGTACCGTGAAAATTACTTCTTTACTCGTTTTATTATTATAAATTCACCTATGAAACTAACATCCAAAATTGCAGAATATATGCACGATTTGTGCGATGTATCTTTATTAAAATTGCAGAATATAGCAGTAATTATGATCTCTTTCCTTTTTTCCAAAGCCACATTATTCTGACTTTAAATTATCGTTTCTGCAATAAGATTTCAGAAGCTATTCGCAGAAAATTCAAGGTACCTATCCATTTTATATGATGTTTTAAACGAAATGTTAGTTATTTTTCAGAAAATTAAAAGGATGAAATGTATGCTGTTTAAAGACGTTTGTAACGTGGGTATTTCTGTGGAAATCAGTGTTTTAACTTCAGAAGATGCTGAACTTAAATATGTTTGGTATTTATTCCACATTTTCTACAACGTTTAGCCTTAGGTTGCCTTACGCTTCACTGGAAGCATTTAAAAAGATTACATTAAAACTATAAGAACAAGAGTATGAGATGCAAAAGCATCACTGAATAACCACAAGTACCACAGTTTGTAATGACGATTTCTTATTCCGTATCACCGCATTCGGGCTACCTCGTCCCTATTCATAGAGAAAATCGTAGTGGGAAGAACTAGTAGCAGTTAAGTAACCTCAATACACTAACATGCACAAAACTACTAACAAAACACAAGAAAGTAAAAACAAAAGAAAGACTAAATTTGACTGTTAATATCCCATGATCGATTTCAGACAGGAGATCAACGAATAGTACACGAACTCATTTCTTTTTTTTTGTGAGGACGTAAAAGCGTACCTATTCTTATGCTGGCAATGTTCGAGCTACTACGAATTATCTCTGATAAATCATTTATATCATGTGGTTTTGTGAGCTTTTGTAAACATCACATACAATTAAATAATTATTGTATCAAATGAAGTGAAATTTCAAATTCTAAGTTGGACAGTAATATTTGCCTTGCACAGGGCTAGCCAACTGGTGCTTTACGAGTGCAGCCTACTCACGGCCCTGTACTGATATCTGTATTTCAGTTAGTAAAAAATACTAGGGTCACTCAAGCTTTTCCGCGAGTTGCCCAGGCTTGGCCTTGTGTCAAAGATTATCTGCAGCAAATTTTATCGAAATAGATGAAACGGTGCAGGAAAATGATATATAAAGGAACACACACACACGCATGCACGCGCGCACACACACACACACACACACACACACACACACACACACACACACACACACCACACACGCACCGCCTTTTATATATATTAACCCCCGGCTGTTTGTGGTCTTCTCGACCAGGGGCTCAATTGGCCCCTCACTGACCTAACGAGGCTGAGTGCACCCCGAACCAGGGCGCCCAGTGGGAGAAAATCCCCACGCCGGTATCGAACCCAGGTCCCCCGATATACATATATTACAATCCTATTAAATTGTGTTTACGTATGTGCAAACATTTTCTAAAACATTTTTGTATTCGGGGGATTACAAAACGTGTCTTTCCACTAAAGCATAAATATTTAATTTTTACATGGAATATCATACTTCCTCTGTTCATTATAGAAAACCAGTAAAAAAAGAAGTAATTACAGCAAGATAAATGTGATGCACTTATTCAGACAAAAATATGCCAAAAAAACTTTCAATTTCTCCCTCCAGGTATTTGAAAACGGGTACGAAACTGGCTACATATTTGAATTCAGCACATGATAGTTTATGCAAAGTTTGCCCATTTTGCTTAAGCATAAAACTGGAATTTACTGCTGAGGTACACTGACCAGCAGGAATATTATCTAAGTTGCTTGTGCTGGTTTTTTCACCCAATTGCAAACCAGTTCGATCCATTAAGTAGCAACTTGTTATGCTGATGTGCTCACTGTAATGGAACGATCTCCTTTTTCTTACACTTTAGCAATTACTGTCCCTAAGGCACCGCTCCTGTGACAAATATTGCAATAAATCGTTTCAAACAAGTCGAGCCTGGGTCTGTATATCATCATCAGCTTTATTAACGTATCTTGCTTGGTGCGATCTTTGGAAAACCTATTCTTAACAGAGATCTTAATTTGTGTACTAAGTGCCTTTAATGGGCGGTAACAATTTGCAGCCTTTAAAACCTGTTTTTAACTGAATTCGCTAAAATGAATCACCTCATCTTGTGCAGGAGAGGTTTTATGTATTTTGTGTCATGTCATTTCCTCAGGCGGAGAAGATAAATAATCTATAAACATTTATTCTCCACAAATCTTACACATTTCAACATTTTCTCTTAATGAGTTTGATAATTCAGGAAGGTTATATTTCTTTGAGATAAAAAAGTGAAATGATATAATTTCATGTAAACTCTTTCTATACTTTTTCTGAAGAGCCATTGTTGGCATTCAAAATAATATCTCCCCTTGACCATTATATTGAATGCTGTATACAACTCATTTAACGAGTAATAAGGCAGCAATATTTAATATAATGTACCACAATTGGAGGTTAATTCAACTTAAGAGTGTTCCTTAAACACCACACTATAAAAAGTTTTCAACTTCAATAATTATGCTTCTTCAAACCACAAGTATTGTTAGTAATACAAGTTAGCACAATTGAAATTTAATTAGAACAATTAAATAAATACCACTAAATATTATGTTAATAAACAATTTGATATGTGTAATTTTTTGAAATGTACACGCTTTTAGAAATTAAATAATGAACATATCCCTCCTTCAGTGAAATTGGATTGTTTAATACAACAGTCGGTTGATTATTTCTTATATTAATTTATTTTAGAGTTGTTTATCTGTATTCAAATAGGCAACATGGAATTTATTATTCTGGGATTTATAGAAGACTTAGAGGTTATTGAAGTGAATATTTATTATTAGTATTGCATTGATTACCTTTAAATCAGTGCTACATGGAGTTGAAATCCTGTTTAAGTATGCAAAAAGTGATTGGAGCAATCTCATTTCCACCACTACATTTATTTAAACAAATCAACAATGGGTTGCCAGATCTGTAAGTATAGAAAAGAATATATTAATGCCCATATTACTAGCCATTAGACAAAAATGTATGGTTCGGTGTAACAAGAGTTAGTTTATGTTCTAAAAAAATCTGATGTGTTGCACTCACATGACTTTCTCTACTCTTGTACTAACCATTCTTACAAACTCTTATTCCTATATCTTCTTCGTGTTAGTTAAAATAAACATTTGTACAAATTATCTTATTGCTTATTTCCTTGTAGGTGCAAGGGGAATATTGGAATACAGCCGGCTTTGTGCGATAGTCAAATCTTTTTAAGCTTTGAGATTCCGTTCTCTTTGTACATTTAACATATAAAAAAATGAACAACGATGACCCATTTCACGAAATTTCCAAGTTTTCCGAAACTCACACACATAACAAGGTATATCTCCGAAATGGTTCACCCCACAAGAAAATTTATTGAGACATAAATTGTGTAGTTTAGCAAGATCTACATTTTTTGTATAGTATAATTTGGTCTATCTCTAACGGTTTACCAGTTATGCAAAAGTCGTCCAGAGTAAATACGACTACAGGGGCTATAGCCAGAAAATTCAAGATATACATTTCATTGGTCATAAAAAATATCTCAAACATATGACATTTTAATCAAAATCGTTAAAGCCATTTTCAAGAAAATCAAAATTTTCGAAAAATTTTCCATGTAAGGGGTAGTTTAGGGTGGGGCTATTTTCTTCAAAATCTTCGTGTCACATCCTTGAACGACATTAAACTTAAATACGAAATTTGGTTTTTAACCGACTTTTCGTTTTTGAGCTATGCTGTCCACAGACTGACAGACTGAGAGACTGACAGACTGACAGACACAGACACACAGACACACACACGGACCTTTTTCTAAAAATGCTTTTTTTGGATTCAGGGGGCCTCAAAACATGTATTTCCGGTGAAATCTCGACTTCGAATTTTTGGGTGGAATACAATACTTTCCCTACTTACCAGTAGAGAAAGTAAAAAGGAGGAAATGGACAAAACAGAAAAGAAAAAGACACACCATGATTTGCTGGACATTGGTTTTCATTTAGAAGGATGGATTTAAATATCTTAAATTAGTGTTAGAGAGACTCTAACCCACTAAACCCAAGCAGGTGTGTAACATCACTTAGCAGTACCTAAATACATTAGATGAATCAGGATTACGGAGGGAATGCCTAGCACCTCGACCGCAAGACTGGATCCTTTGTGCGTACGCCACCGGGAGGAACGGATGAGATGAAGGAACCGCAAGAGCAATACGGACTAGAGGACCAGCCAACGCAGACAGCTCCATACCAGTTACAGCAGCTATGATTAAACGCCGAGCCAGTCTTTGATACTTTCCACATGACATTTGTATTAGGAAGGACGGGGAGGAGTAAATTAACCTTTGCACTGTCAAGTGGCGTTATCTTAAGTTACGACTAAACATTGTAAAGGACTACTGTGCATTTTCAAGACCAAGTAAGTTTACGACATGTTATAAAATAAACGATACTCGTGAATAAACAGTAAATAAAGCATTAGATAGATTCTAGGACTGTAATTTGCGAAGAGGAAAGGTTGGATTTACCTCTTCCCACTATACGAGTACTTCTCACTCACACGTGCATTCTGTGACAGTGGTGAACTGGTTACATATTTGTTGTGCACTTTTAAATTTCATGCAATAAACACCTGTTCATTAGTGACTTATTTGTGCTTAGGTTTAACAAGTCCAACAATATTTCACGACAAAGTCCAAGTGCATAGCCTTAGAAGATCCACCAAGTGATCGTCGCGTAACATATTACATACAGACTTTTAATATAGTTCAATTTGGAGAAACTCTGTTCGCAAATATATGTACAACTATACTCACTCTTATACACTATTTTTGCAAATGCTTATTTCTCCATCTCAAACTTTTTAATTGACATAAGCTTTTTAGAAATTATCTTATTGCTAACCTTATTGTAGGTGTAATAGTCAAATATTTTAAGTGCTGGTTGCTATGCGATACCTTTGAAATTTCGTTCTCTTTGCAAGTCCAGGAGATAAAAATCTGATGTGTTGCACTCACATGACTTTCTCTACTCTTGTACTAACCATTCTTACAAACTCTTATTCCTATATCCTCTTCGTGTTAGTTCAGATAAACATTTACAGAAATTTGTTATTGCCTATTTCCTTGTAGGTGCAAGGGGAATATTAGAATTCAGTAGGCTTTGGGCGATAGTCAAATCTTTTAAAGCTTTGAGATCCCGTTCTCTTTGCACACTTAACATATAAAATGAACAACGATGTTCCATTTCATGAAAGTTATGTTTTCCGAAACTCACACACATAACAAGAAGTATCTACGAAATAGTTCAACCTACAGGAAGGTTTATTCAGACATAAATTGTGTATTTTAGCAAGATCTACATTTTTTGTATCGTATGATTTGGTCCATCTCTAACGTTTTACCAGTTATGCAAAAGTCGTCCAGAGTAAATAGGACTACAGGGGCTATAGCCAGAAATTTCTGGATATACATTTCATTTTTCATAAAAATATCTCAAACATATGACGTTTTAATCAAAATCATTGGAGTCGTTTTCAAGAAAATCAAAATTGTTGAAAAATTTTCCTTCTAAAGGGTAGTTTAGGGTGGGGCTATTTTCTTCAAAATCTTTGTGTCGTATCCTTGAAAGACATTAAACTTAAATACCAACTTTGGCTTTTAACCTACTTTTCGTTTTTGAGTTATGCTGTCCACAGACTGACACACAGACACAGACTAAAACACACGAACCTTATTCTAATTTTGTGTGTGTGTGTGTATTCAGGGGGTGTCAAAACATCTATTTCCAGTGAAATCTCGACATTCAATTTTTGGGTGGAATACAATACTTCCCCTACTTACCAGTAGAGATAGTAAAGATGAAAAACGATTTTCCATTTCACGAAAGTTTTAAGTTTTCCGAAACTGACACACATAACAAGGAATATCTCCGAAATGGTTCACTCTACAAAAACAAATTACTCAGGCATAAATAATGTGTTTTAGCGAGACCTACATTTTTTGTAGAGCAAGATTTTGTCTACCTCTTACAGTTTACCAGTTATTCAAGTCATCCAGACTAAACAGGCTACATAGGCTATAGCCAGAAAATTCAAAATCTACATTTCATTTGTCATGAAAGTATCTCAAACATATGTCATTTTAATCAAAATCGTGAGAGCCATTTTCAAGAAAATCAAAATTTTCGAAAAATTTTCCATGTAAGGGTTAGTTTAGGGTGGGGCTATTTTCTTCAAAATCTTCGTGTCGCATCCTTGAAAGACATTAAACTTAAATACCAACTTTGGCTTCTAACCGACTTTTTCGTGTTTGAGTTATGCTGTCCACAGACACAGACTGACAGACAGACAGACAGGCACACACACACACACGCGCGCAGACCGTTTTTCTAAAATGTCAGAGAAAATGTAGAAAAGTAAAAAATGAATAACATCCCTAGTTAAGAAAAGTGCAAATCTTGGCAAATTCGGACAAATAATTAAGAATATCTCCGAAATGATTCACTCAAAAGACAAGAGAAGTTAGCATAAATTGTGCATTTTAACGATATCCACATTTCTTGTTTAGTAAGCTTTTGTTTGTCTCATACTGTTTACCATTTATGCTAAAATCATCCAGAATGAAGATGGCTTCTCAATTCATTCCCAGAAGATTCCAGGTGTGACTTAGAAACTACATAGTAATTGAAGGTCGGAGATGGGGAAGCAGCAGCTAATTACGTAAGCGTCTCCAAAGAGATAAAGTTGGACATTGCTACTCTGTTACAACCCATTACAAGAGCGATAGTATTCGCGGCAAATGAAGGAGCAAACCGGTAGGTACAAAGTCCACTTGAGGCGTGTGAAGTTGAGACATGAGCCTGCGTTTGGACAGGCTAAGTTACAGGCTCGAACACCTGACGGTGGTCACTCAAGGGGCGACCTGCCCCATCCACTGAAGGGTATGTCAGAGGCTCCTCTCTAGCGGGAACAGGGGAAAGCTCGGCCTGTAGGTCTCCAGGGCGACAAGGAGTTCCAAATCTCAAGCCTCTGCACAATCTGCCTGGCGTCGCCAGTCCCAGACCCAGAATCGTCTTGTAACACGAAAGTAGAGGGAATGGGAGAGACGAGAGGTGGAAAAAGACATCACCCCTGCACTTGCCGACCAGGGAAAAGCCATGGTCAGACTGGGAGGCACCAGGAATAGAACCCGGGAATGCGAGCCTGTTAGTGCAGAGTCATATCGCTCGCGTAAAGAGACAGTAAGCCAGAGAGCTTCTTCAAGAAAATTCGAAAGTAATCGTGGACCACATTTTGCTTCCCTGCTCTAGAAACTCGAATTGGTGAAAAATAAGCAAACTGAAAAGGTCATCTTTAAAATTCCTCCATATACCTAACTCCTTTGTTGTAAGTGTACAATTAACGGCTTTCTCAAAAACGTTTGGTACCACAAAGCCACTTAAACCTCAGAGAAATCTGACTGACGAGGGAGAACGAATTTCATAGATTCTGACCTTTTGTTCGCCTATTCAAACATTTTTATTCCTGAATAAATATGAAAGTGATGAAGCCTTTTCAGCCTTATAAGAAAAGGAGGCAGTAATGGCTTTATTACAGCTTCAATATGTGCAGATTGAGAAAAGTTACGAGCGCCATTTCATTGTCCTCGCACCACGTGCACGCTGTAGATTTTCTAAGGGGGTAAAAATAATTTAATATCTGACTTTGTTCAAGAGCTGAATCGTAAGTTTAGGTCATTCCTGCAGCTCTTCAGTTTTATGATCACGGACGCTACGTGACTTGGTGAAAAGGGCAGAAGAGAGTATTAAAAAGATATTAAAATCGTAGACCATTGTGGGAGCTTCAGTCTGATGGGGCAAGCATTGTTTGACGTTTTATGAACGAATCTAATCCTTCGCTGGCATTGAAAGGAAAAAGGAGAGGTATAGAAGCTAAAAGTTAGTTGACCTCGTACAAAAGACTTTCGTTAAGCCAATCATAACATCCTTATACTTTTATATGGAATGCAGGTGTTTCTCGCGTACTGAGAAGCAATTATGTACTTAAATATGACAAAAAAATGTTTTAAAATGCAAAATCTCCTTAAAAATAGATTGGAATAGAGAGAAAATAAGAACCGTATGCCGGAGTTACTAAAATGCCGGCCGGGCGGAAAGTGGTATCACTAAATGCCTATTAAGTTTTTAATATTGATGGAATAATATTGGAAATGCACAAACATACAGAACATGAAATAGCATAGTGATTTTTCATGGCACGTAGTACCGGCGGTGGCCACGAGAGGTGGTACACTCAACAATAACAAAGATGGCCGATCGTCTTACAATAGCGGCGGGCCAAAACACCGAAAACACAGACGTATAAAAATATTCTAGACACCTCGCCCGCTCACAAAACTGTGCGCCTACGACATCGGTCCACGGCCACGTGCTGCTATAACAGGGGGCCACCAAAAAGAAAATGACCTCCACACAGGGGTCGCCGCCACTAAGTCACCACCACAGTTCATGCTGCCCACTCAGCCAAAGAATGGGATGTATACATGTATCGAAAATATATAAATAGTGTGTAGGAGTGCAGTGTGCGTGTGTGAGTGTGTGCGTGAATGAGAGTGAATGAGTGAGTGTAAATATGTAAATACTGTATACATGTATAAAGAACAAAACAAGTGAAACATAACATAAAACAATTACAATACCAAACTGTTCTCGAGAATCCACAACGGGCAGCCGTATGGGTTTGGGCCAACCCAGAAAGACTATAAATATTAAAAGCCCGAAAAATGTATATAGATATGTAACTTGTTACCCCTGCAAGTCGGGTCCATTGTACCGGCAATAGGAAAACATAGTAGCAAATAAATAATCTAACCTAACCTACAGTAAGACATAGGTGTTCTGTGAGTAAGATCTCATGAATGGCCTGCAAGAAGTCCAGATCTGACAGTCTGTGACCTTTTTATGGGGCTGGGTGTAAGAGGAAATAGGTATACCGGATGAAACCTCGCACATTGGATGATTTGGAAACACGGATTCTGGAAGTTGTTACTACCATCTCACACAACTTCCTCCAGACAACTGTGGATTCCATTCCAGGTCGTCTGAGATTTGTCGACGTCACAGGTGCCTCGTCGAAATTTAATGGAATTTTAAAGTATGCAATCATATTCCCATATAACAGCGTACATATTGTATTAATTTCCAATAAATAACTCTGCCAACATAAAAGTTATACGTCTATTTCAATACCTACTTACTTTCCACCCACCTTGTGGAACAAATCAGGACATCAAAAACATACGTAATGCAATGCAGCATCCTGCATTTATAAATACCTCAGGGATTTCCACCAACTACCGCACTATTTTTCTCAGTCTTGAATGCCAGTATCACTGACGTTGATTCTAGATGGCCATGGTCCCATGAAAAATGCTTAAACATTACATTTAATAGTTTTTAATATAATTAATAAGCTCTTCTTACTTTCTCTACCGGTAAGTAGAGGAAGTATTGTATTCCACCCAAAAATTCCATGTTGAGATTTCACCGGAAATATATGTTTTGAGGCTCCCTGAATCCAAAAGAAAGCATTTTTAGAAAAAGGTCCGTGTGTGTGTCTGTGTGTGTGTCAGTGTCTGTGTGTCTATGTGTCAGTCTGTGTGTCTGTGTGCCAGTCTGTCAGTCTGTGGACAGCATAACTCAAAAACGAAAACTCGGCTAGAAACCAAAGTTGGTATTTAAGTTTAATGTCTTTCAAGGATGCGACACGAAGATTTTGAAGAAAATAGCCCCACCCTAAACTACCCTTTACATGGAAAATTTTTCGAAAATTTTTATTTTCTTGAAAATGGCTCTAATGATTTTGATTAAAATGTCATATGTTTGAGATATTTTGATGGCAAATGAAATGTATATCTTGGATATTCTGGCTATAACCCCTGTGGACGACTTATGCATAACTGGTAAACCGTTAGAGATAGACAAAATCATACTCTCATACATCTCAATAAATTTTCTTGTAGGGTGAACCATTTCGGAGATATTCCCTGTTATGTGTGTGAGTTTCTGAAAACTTAAAACTTCCGTGAAATGGAAATCGTTGTTCATTTTTGTATATGTTAAGTGGGCAAAGAAAACGGAATCTCAAAGCTTTAAAAGATTTGACTATCGCACAAAGCCTACTGTATTCTAATATTCCCCTTGCACCTATAAGGAAATAAGCAATAAGATAATTTGTACAAATGTTTATTTCAACTAACACGAAGGTGAGTGAATGTGTAGGGTTTAATGGCCCGTCGATAACGAGCTCATTTGGGCCAACACGAAGAAGATATAGGAATAAGAGTTTGTAAGAATGGTTAGTACCAGAGCAGAGAAAGTCATGTGAGTGCAACGCATCAGATTTTTTAGGATATATAAAGCAAAAATGTTTCCTGGAAAATACGAATTGAAAATAATGTGTATTTAAATTGCTAAATCAATACTATACAGAAATTTGATTGTTGTGAATAGCAACAGTTTATCGTTCGATTTCCTATAATTCAGATATTGGGTTTTATGTTTCTTCATTAAGGTCCCCATTATGTTTATGATGTTACAGTCAAAACAAGTTGACATATGACGGCTCGACTATCTGATGTTCATCATGTACAAGTGGGGATGGTCGTGCAAGTTTTCGTTGTTCTCGCTATCTTTACCCTGATTGGGATTTATAATTTTCGAGGTGATTGGATTAAACAATTTTAACCCTCATTGTCCGCAGCAAAGATGGAACTCTTGTTATACATATCTAAGTGTGTGTGTGGCAATCATGACAATATTATAGACTTATATAAGGAGATGCTTCTTTCAACATCAATGGAAAAGACTGGGACATGCTTGATGCAACAAATATTGAGAGTTTCCAGCTCTTCTTCATTGAGGGAATATTTTGTACTTGACAGTACAGTAGCTATCTTACTTTTGTTCCCATTTTAGCGAAGACATGTTTGACCTCTTCCCCTTTCAAATGACTTAGATTACTTGCAACCGATTTCACCAATTCTATATGATTTTCAATTTCACGGAAATATTTGTTTTTACTTTTGAATGATGAAATACAAATACTACCTCAACCACTAACTTCTGCTCTGTCAAGACTCCATTGTAACAGAAGAGTGGGGTATGGCGCTCAAAAGTAGCAGGTAGATAGATGTACGAGCTCCCACATTCCTTTAGAGGATAAGTTCGACTCATAAGAGATGTAAACCGTTTATTTGGACACATTAAGCTGTGGTTGAGGAATCCAAATACTTGAGGAAATATGGATATGCGAGCTAAATTCTAGTAGATTTTCCAGAATATTTAGATTTTAAAGTTCTGAAACTGATATAAAAATAATGCAACCAAATTCGCGAAAGACGACAAAAGCCTGGATTTGTTTTTAAAAATGATTTAAAAAGTGAAAAGGGTGCAATGAAACATGGCATATCCGAGATTTGAACCACGGATCTTCCAGTCTCTCTCCGGGCGCTTTAACCACCGCTACCATGTCCAACGTGCCGACATGACATTAAATTCTCCAACTCACTCGCATTTCCTCCGGTAATCTTACAGTAGGTTGAACTAGAAGCCCTTAAGCACTTGACATATGGTAAGTTGCCATTAGGGTGTGTACGAATTTGAAATCTCCTTGTGTGGTTAGCCGGGGAAAATGTGATTGGGCTGGAGAATTTAATGTCGTGGCACGTTGGTCATGATAGCTCAGTGGTTAAAGCGCCCGGACGAAGACCGGAAGATTCCTGGTTCAAATCCCGGCTATAGCATTAAACTTTTCAGTCTCATTCTATTCTTCGCTCATTCTACACACGGCTATTGTGTGGAAGATCAATTTATTTCATTGATTTAAAATTATTTATATAACCCGTTAAAATGCTGTATCAGGTAAAAATGGTAAAAACTACCCTTAAAAGTGGTTTGATTTGACTCAAAAGTTATGAGCCATGCATAGTTTCCACACAACATCACCCTAGCATCATCATCAGATAAAAGATGCTGGTATTCGAAACCCGGGCACTAGCTATAGAATACTTGTAATCTGTATCAATGGCGTCCTCCTGGTTGGACAAAGATGACGTCAAAAGGTTACTGAAGAAACAGGGAGCAGAAAAGCATGTTTCGTTTCACATTTCTGGAGCTAAATAAGGAAAAGGCGGTTACATAATGACAAATAACGGCTCTGGGCGTTACTGCTCGTCCAGTGAGGGTGGTCAGAAAGTAATTAAAGTGCTCACCGAATAGCCACATCATCTTTCTTTGTTTACGCTAATGTCTTGGGTTTTACGTTCCTGACTCTTGCCTCTAGGGGATAAAAAACTCGTTTTCTGAATTGATGCGCCCACAGTTCCTTTTAGGACACAAGTGAAAAGTTTACATAACAAAATCTTCTTTGTTGCATTGACATGATTTTCTCTGCCCTTGAAATAATAATTCTGAAAACTGTTCTGGAAAAGCTGATGTATCCACTTCGTATTACTCTATAATAAGTATTTGCAGACAAACATTATTACACTCGTGCATTTAATTATAGCTACAGGAGGAACACGGAAACTGAAACAATGGGCCTAAGGGCACACATATGTGAAATTGCTAACTTATGTGATTGTGAATATATTTGCTTCAAATGTTTTGTTTACCAGGTATACATACATATATGGAAAGAAGCACATATCAAATTTCATTGGATTATGTTCATTAATATAAAGTTATTAACTGTTTAAACAATGAACACTTAAAACTTTTATTGGTTTTAATATTTATTGCAAAAGAGATGAATATTAAAAACATATTTTAGTTACTATTTAGTTTGATAGAAAACATTTATTAAATTTGTAAAAGCAACTCCACAGCTAATTTCAGCTTGCTGATCCAATTCTGATATTCATATATCAAAGGAATTACTTCCAACACTTTTTGTTGTCGTTTTTAAATTTTGTTTTAAACGTTTGAAGTAAATTAAATAAAACTTGCATCCTGTGGAGCATTTTGCATCTCCAAAAATGTAGTAAAAGAAGAAAGCGAGAAAAACAGTTTTAAAGTTTCAAAGGGCTCCTTGTCAACACACACACGGATAGTTAAAAAGTCACGTGACGTCATGTTTAGGGATAACTGAATGATAAAAAATACAGAATATAAAACTATACTGTTCAGAGTAAATTATGGGCACAAAATACAATAGATTTGTTTATCTATTTTCACCTGTGGTACCCTTAAAAGGCTTTTTACTACATGTTGTCCTTGAAATTCCATTTTTTGCGCTATCTGCCCCCTCATGGACCCAACGAGGCTGAGTGCACCACGGACCAGGTCACCCAGCGGGAGAAAATCCCCCATCGGTACCGGGAATCAAACCCGAGGCCCCGCTTGATAAGCAGCAGCGCCACCATCCGCTAAGGAGGCGATCCCATATAATAATTGCACACTGAAAATAAATAAATGAATACTTAACGAAGTTTTTAAGCTGAACAATTTTATTTAAATGTGTACTTGTTTGAAATCATTGACGGAATTACAAAGTGCATTCGCAATGTATCGAAAGAAAAACACCTCCTACTTTAATTTATAATAAGCTGAATCACATGACATCTGCGTCACGTGACGTGGCGGAAGATTGGGATGTCAGAGGAATCATAGATTTGTATTCATTGCTACCACCCAATACGGAGTACATATCTGCAAAAACAGTTAATTAGGCAAAAACAGATTCTGAGTGTAATTCATCCAGTTTTTGCTGCAGTTAAACTGTGAATTGAAGAGCCCTAGGGACTTCTATATGTGACGCTTGCAGATGCGCTATGGTTTTAGATAAATCTTCAAAATGTACTTCAATGTAGCTATGGAACATTTTCCATTAATCTTCTATAAGGAGTATTAGCAGCAGGCCTCGGTTTTGGGACTCTGTGACCCAAAACCGAGGCCTGCTGCTGACAGAATAACACAAGAAGTATGATATTAATCACCAAAAAGAAAGATATGTCTTCAGAACGTCCTCTTCTTGCTCTGAACGAAAATTTGTTATTATTTTGACATCAGAATTTGGAATGCAGTGTTCCACTACCTTTATGTGATTAAATCTCTTAACGTACTATAAATCCTGATTTTGATATCAGGGCTTCATGTACACGTTAGTACTGGTATTGTCAAGGAATACATCACGTAAAATATCCCATCAGTACAGGACAACTGCCGCAATTACGCCAACGTCGACAAAATTACCAATAATACGTGGGAAGATGATGTTCGATATCGAGATTTGAGAGAGGGACATAAATAAATAAGATATATGATATTCTACGGCATTACTGGTCATAAAACGCTAATTGTCTCTGTGGTCATCTGTAGGCGTGCTGGAACAGGATGGTAATTTGACCTGTTTCCTAATACCCCTCATCCCTCGCTTATGCAACGGTTATTAAAACTAAATTTATTGCATTACTGTTAGTTAGGCATATCATTGACTTTATACAGGGCGGAAGGAACTCTGTGCCAGGTAATGCAGATCGTATCTTATGCTACTGGTGTGTGTGTGTGTCTGTGTGTCTGTGTGTGTCTGTGTGTGTCTGTGTGTGTCTGTGTGTGTCTGTGTGTGTCTGTGTGTGTCTGTGTGTCTGTGTGTGTGTGTGTGTGTGTGTGTGTGTGTGTGTGTGTGTGTGTGTGTGTGTGTGTGTGTGTGTGTGTGTCTGTTTTAATCCACATAAGGTTACTCAACATATTTTAACCTAGATGAAATTAATCCATGAATCTTCGTTACAGTATGCTGAAATACTATTCAAATATCTGTTCTTGACGATATGCTCTTGCGACGGAAAGAGAGAAATAATCGCAAGCTATCAACCATATGTGGCGGGAGACATCTCACATTTGGAAAAAGTGTAAACTTGTAGCATGGCATACTTTGAAAAGATTAACACTGAGAAAAACCTATCTGACGGCACAAATTGTAAAGTTTAATGAGCTCCATACTTGTGTTACAGTAAGCTATCTTATGGTTTTCTAGTTATCCAAAATTATACAAAATTGAATCGAATAAAGCTTAATTCGCATTCGCAATAAATATTTTGCCTGGCATGCATATATCTCAACAATAACACATTTTAATCAGCGTTATTATAGCAAGTTTTGATCAAATAAAAAAAAAGTTATACATTTCCCAATTACAGATGTAGACGTGCTGGGATTTCTTTAAAATATTACGTCACGTCCTCGGAATATGTAACTCAAATGCTAATTTTGGTATTTTTCTGAATTGTTGGTTTTTGTGTTATGTTATTCATACACACGGTTTCAGGGGACCTCAAAACGTGTATAATCGGTAAAATATTGATATCTAATTTTTGGGTAGAATACAATACTTGCTTTAAGTAGGTGGCTGAGAATAAATTTAATTTTTATTGTGATCAACTTTTCCATCATTTGATACAAAACTCAGAACTAATTTAGTGGCTAAATAATACAATGACTATCAAGATTGATCCATTTATCGCAAGTTTGCCGCATAAACGTTGACTCGGAGTTTCGTTTCCCCTGTATACTTCAGATGTAAATATGTGTAACATAGTCTTTTTATGAATATAAAATAAATTCTGGGAATAAAAAATGGGAACTAATACTATATGCATAAAAACAAAATGCTGATGAAAGTTTATGGTTCCTTAAATTTACGACAGTCTCCTTGGAAAGTAGAATTTAAACCCTAGAATCATTTAAAAGAAAGATTTTGACGTATTTTTAAGAACCAAGGTTGCAATTCCAGGAACCGATGTAATTCAGAAACCCTCGAAATGTTATGATAGCTTACTTAATCTCAAATCTATTTAATTGGTCCCGCGTCATTTTAACATTATAACCTTTAATGTAATTTCATGTGAATAGTTTGGCATCTACCTGTGATCTAAATTAGGCTAATTGTGATGGTGTGTATAACCAAAATTCATCATTTTTGGCAATGACAGGGCGGTTCTCAAACTGTGAGGCGTTAGAGATTAACCACCAAGACCGCAGACAGCAAAAAGCTTTTGTCCGTTCAATAGAGAAATTGGGAAGTGAAGGTTATAACACAATTTTATTGTAAAGGTCTTAATTTACTTTATCAATTTAAATCCTTTAATTTTTCATTAAAACATTTATAATAAACCATAAAACAGGAAAAACGCTATCATACAACAGCAAATATTTAGAAAGCGACTAATTGTACTAATTGTAGCTGCGTTAATTAAACTGTATACTTCAATGTCTATTTTGTGTTGTAAACTTTTGCTTATTCCTTATGGTTTCACAGTAATGCAACAGCCAATAGGAATGAAAAGTAATTCATTGTAACTACACAGAAGTTAAAAGCCTTAAATGAATCTTGAATTTTGGAAATACATTTTGAATTTTTCTTGCAATATCCAGAACTAATACCAAACTTTTGGAAATACTTTTGAGTAGAGATAATGAAGCTCATAGGCCTCACCCATTTAACCCCATCTTTAACTGCAATCATCACTTCGGGAGTCCATTACCTTTGCACGAGATAATTAACTGAACAGGGAAAATTGATATTAATAATGTAATAGTAATATTAAAAGTAATAATAATAATAATAATAATAATAATAATAATAATAATAATAATAATAATAATAATAATAATAATAATAATAATAATAATAATAATAATAATAATAATAATAATAATAATAATAATAATAATAATAATACATAAAAATCCAAAGGATTAAAGCAGGATGAAAGGAAACCAAGTTGAACTGTTACTGGAGTGCAAGTATGTCGTATTACCCTGTGCCAACCACTCACAAGACTATGTTTCACCTGCCGTCAGTGACTCCTGGCCAGTTTGGTACAACCTGCTAGTTATCATATGGTTAATTTCACTTGCATTCTTTCTGGATGCACTCAGCCTCGCGAAGCCAATTGAGTAGCTATCCTGATGAAAAGATAGCGTCCCTGAAAGGTCAAGTACTCACTATACGATAGGGGGAGTCGGCGCGCTGACCCGAGCCCACGCATACTGCACTCCTCCATAGCCTTGGCTGCGGCTGGAGGACCTCATTAAAACACACAATTTATGTAAAATACTTTTTATTTCTTTTGAGTAAACCATTCCCAAGATATTCTTTATTATTTGTTTCAATTTTTCAATACTTATGCTTTTCTCGAATAGGAACACATTATTCGTTCTTTTATCTCTTGGCCTTGCAAAGACAACGGAATTTAAAAGGTATCGCATGGCAACCAGCGCTCAAAACATTCCAGTAGCGCTTAAAGCCTATTCTATTCCCATATTACCATTGCACCTACAAGAAAATTAGTAATAAGATAATTCCTGAAAATGCTTTTGTCAATTAAAATGTAGTAGATATTAGAAGTCTGTATCACAATAGGTTACACGACGATCACTTGGTGTATCTTCTAAGGCGGTGCAGTAGGACTATGGCTATGAGCCAAATATAGACTTCTTAAACGCAAGAAGTAACAAACAAATACAGATGTTTATCGCGTAAGATTTGAAAGTGCTTTCGTAAATCAAACCCAGCGTGCACATAACAAAAGCACCACTGCAACACAATGCACATCTGAGCGGCACAGTCCGTATAAAGTGGAAGGAGGTAAATCCAACATTCTCTCTTTCGCAAAAATTGGACTTCGCTGTTCTAACCAAACTGTGTAATTATGGAACGTATACAAACCAATAATTCCCTTTAAGTTATTTACGTTTTTGTACCTAACTAGTGCACTGAACTGCTCTTTATATATCGGAAAAAAAGAAAAACAATGGAAGGGGCAGAAGAGGGAGGAGGACACAGAATTAAGGTAATACCTACTGCTGGTCTGCTACCGGTTAATTATCAACAGCATAATGCTATTGATTCATTTAAATGAGTTCACATTCGTTTTAATGATGAAACGTTTGTTTCCAAAGCATCATTTAGTACGGTTGCTTTAAATTTTATTGTCACGCCACGACTGTGAATGGAAGTAATGAGAAAAGCAGGATGTTGCTTTTAATTGGGTTCCAGGCGAGTCATCAAATCGTGAAAGGGTGTTTCCAATGGTGGTGGAAGTGCTAACATAATGCTGCTTCACCGACTGTAAAGCTAGGTTTGATTTAATTTTGCCTTTCTGGGTTATAATGTGATTGTAGACAATAGAAAAAGTGAAGTAGTGAAGGAGACGTTCAATATCACAGAATTAAGGGCCCTATTCGGGTTACATTATTTTGCTGGAGTCATAGTGTCACATAATTACTTTCTACATATAGTAAGTAGGGAAAGTATTGTATTCAACCCAAGATTCGATGTCGAGGTTTCATCGAAAATATGTTTTGAGGCATCTTGAATAAAAAAAAAAAAAAATGCATCGTTAGAAAAAGTTCCTGTGTCTGTGGCCAGCATTACTCAAAAACGAAAAGTTGGTTAAGAACCAAAGTTGACATTTAGGTTTAATATCTTTCAAAAATGCGACACGAATATTTGGAACAAAATTCCTCTACCCAAAATCACCCTTTACATGGAAACTTTTTCGAAAATGTTTACTTTCTCGAAAATGCCTCTATGGCAAAAAAAATGTATATTTTGAATTTTGTGGCTATAGTCCATGTAGTCATGTTTACTCTGGATGAACAAATCCTACTATACTATAAATTTAGATATCGTTAAAACATACAATTTATGTCAAAATATCTTTTTTGTGGAGTTAACAATTTGGGAGATATTGCTTGTTATTCATATGAGTTTTGCAACACCTATACTTTTCTCAAATATAAGATCATTGCTCACATTTTTATCTTTTGGCCGTGCAAAGAGAACGGAATTTCAAAGCCTGCTGTATTCCCATATTTCCCTTGCACATACAAGAAGATTACCAATAAGATAATTTCTGCAGATGTTTATCTCGACTAAGGTGAAGAAGATAGAGGTATAAGAGTTTGTAGGAATTGATAGTACAAGAGTAGACAGTCATGTGAGTGCAGAATTTACATTTTTTAAATCTAGCACAGTACAGAAGTGGAAATTTTCTTAGGACTAATGTCACTCAGAGTAACCACATTTCTTTTAATAGTATTTTGTTTCAATGGCATCACAAGTAGACACGAAACAATGAACCACTTATTTTCAGTGGGAATTGAAAGATAACTCTTAGCGCAGTAATGTAATACGAATGTGTCAAAGAACAGGTATTTTAATAGTTGTAGAAATTGTGTTGCTAAACTTTATGCTTATTAATTTGTGAAGTAATATTTTCAGTACTCGCTTGAAGTATGATCGCTTCCGTTGCAAACTGAGTGAGATGCCCCCACGTGTGAATGTCGTATGTGGGAGATCCCAGTTTGATTCCCGTTGGCCGACCACTCTGACCTTGGGTTTTCGTGACGTATAGCGGTGCGGGACAGACAGCGCGGATGCTTGCTTAAGGAAAAGAGTACTCCCGGTAGACACTAAAGGGCTACATGATCAACGGGCCGTTCATCACTCTCTCTGAGCATGTCCAATTCTGGGACAGTCTTTCAGCCTGGAACTGTTAGAGATTTTCGCACATCTCTGTAGCCTTTTGCCTGCGGCCTGTACCTTATGTGGTTCTAGCATTTCATTTCTTACTCCTGGGAGATGTCAAGCCCAATAGATCTGTGTAGGTCGAAGTGCAAATATCAACAAATAACTAAAAGTATCTGTCAGTCAATTGATGAGCGTAATTCAGCGCGTGATAAAATTACTTAGTACAAGAGCTAACTAGTCTAGTATTATCGTACATATTTTATAATACCTTCTACTTCTGAGAAATAAACTACTGGAATATACAAAAGCGTCTGAATTAAAGGTGCAATAAAATCAATTTCTTACTTGTAAACAAATGGAGATATCTTCTACAGAAGTAGTTACTTCAACTTCTTTATTATTATCATCAATGGAGCTAATACAGGTATATCATGTGGTCAGGGTTATAATACAGTATTATCAATTTACAATTACAAAATTAAAAAACCATAAGTAAACTATTACAATAAATAAATAAAATGAAAATAAAACATATAATAAGAAATATAAGAACGTAATATAAATATAATAACAGAAATATAATAAATTTATAAATAAAATGCTAAACAAATTTAACCTAAACAATATATAATATATAAATACTATATTAATATAAAAGAATACTGATAAATAAAGAATTACAATTACAAATGTATAAATTACATTTCGCTAGCTGTGTTTGACGTTCAATGCTGCAATTCAGAACGCTCGCTTGTTCAGGACTAAGAGTATAGCACATTAATTGCATGTCTGTAATCCTGTAATCATTGGTTTAGGGAGTACGAACGCACTTGTATGAGTTACATTGCATTTTCACTGAAAATTGAAGATATTTCATGGACTCAAATTTCAGTTATGTTCATGCAACGTTTTTATTATTCTACATCGGCAACCCTCTTGTTCGTAACCCCAAAATGTTGATTTTGTTACTTTCTTACTACTCTGCAAGCTCTTCCATATACTGTATAGATAGGTTTGCAAAAGCAAATTGACAGGAAGGATATGATAGAACAAGTGTCAATTAAGTTGATATTTTTTAAATACCGAGAAAACAAGTAAAGAATGGTAATAAATGCTAGGTGAATATTAATGGATGTTATTTATTTTAAAACGACAGAAATTTAGAATAACTATATGAGGCCATTCTAAAAGTATGCAGCTCTTAAAATTATTTGCTAAAATGTTTCCAAAATAGCAGTAGTAAGATACCAAATGTAGGATGTTAAAAACCATACAGCTGGAGTATAAGTTTCTGATATTATACCACAGACACATATACATCGATCAAAGAATCCAGAAGCATCTTTGAGTTATTATAAAGGATGTCCTGTACAATTATGTGGTTCACAAGAAATTCCTCTATGCTTAATCATACGCAGCACTTTCATCAAGTTACAAGCCACAAAACCACAAGGCTATATCAAGCCCATCCTGGAACGAGCTGAATGACAAATATGTAGCAGATTTATGGACAAAGAATGTATTTGGAAGAGTAGTATTGTGTAACTGGCGCGTTTTCTTCTTGTGACGTTACAATAATCTAAGAGGGTGCTTTTCTGAAAATACTCAACTTATAAAAGTACTAATTTTTACTTTATGTCATGCTTACCTAAGTAAGATGGAGTAAATATTCTATTCTAGTCAAAAAGTTGAATTCGCCGAGTTGATCTTGGGCTACTAACGCACATCGCTTGTGGCAGATGGTCTTGTAGAATATTTTTCAGGAATTTCAGGACCATCTGTCACAGGTGATGTGTATTAATATTCCAATATCGGTTTCAATCTGCAATATAGTATCGTGATGACTGCCGCAGATCAAAACAAAGGACTGTTGGGGCCGGGTTAATTCACGCCACATGCGGGACCGGGGAGTGGACAAAGGATTTCAAACTCGGCTGTCTCGCGCAACTGTGTATGTACGTGGCTAACAACAATGGAAGCAGCTAGACAAAAGGGTCTTTCTCCAAAACTTTACAGAAACATCTGGTCACGTGATAGCCGGCGTGTGTGTAGAAGTCGGGAAAGGTCCGTGTGACGTCATCCCCACTATATAAGGAGACCAGGAAACAGCAGTGATTTACTCCATCCCTGATACTGTATGGGTGCGAGGTTTGGGGATCGGTGGCTCAAAGCACCATCCGCAGGTTGCAGGCCGTGCAGAACAGGCCGCTTAGGATGATGTACGATATCGGTTGTAGATTCCAGTCCCCTATCCTCCACAGCCATTCCGGCATTCCATACATTGTTGACATTGTGCAGGACAGAGCTCGCACAATGTACTCCAAACTTACACCACATCCCAACCAGCTGCTCAATACACTGTGGCAATATGACCAACGCCTTTCCAGAAGTCTGAAATGCTACTGCATGCTCACGGATGCCATGGGCTGGTAACTTCCGCTGCTTCGTCCTTCAATAATTCTGCTCCCCTAATGAAGTAGATATCGGGCTTTGTCACTGCTCACAGCGGGATTCGTCGAATTTGTTATTTTGTCACATTGCTTTTAACACTCCAAGATCGATTCCAAATCTCCCTTCGTAAAAATTAAAGGCATAAATCATATAGACCAAGAAAAAATAATAATTCTATAATATTTAAATAAATTAAAATTATAATTTAATCTATATTTAAATAAAATTCTTCATAATCATAAACCCGTAACTCTAACTAAAATAGGTATAATTGTTATAAAAAAAGGTAAGCAAATAAAATTTACTCGTACTGTTAAATAGGAAGAGGAGTGAAAGTGTATGAGTAGCTATGAAAGATTGTGTAGAGCATATCATGCAAATGTAATATCAGGTTATTTCCTATCATCGCATGAACGTTTCCCTTTACCGGGAGCAAATATTTGAGTGCTGTTTCTGTATTTTTATGTAACAAATCACTTATTGCTTACTCTGAAATAAGTTCTAGAAGAAAATAGATCGTAAATTACGCAAAGTGGGTAGAAGTTTCTTATATTAACATTATAATACAGAAATTTGTCATAAATAAGAAACTATGCGCGAGTGCCTGATATATTTCTCAAATTTGGGTTAAAGTTACTCCATTTTAGACTACAATAATAGCCCTGCTAAAGAAAAGAATTCCATCCTCTGGCACAGGATCTCTGGAGTTGAGACTAACATCCTAACCACCAGATCACGGGAGGAAGTTTACAATGAACTTTAACCATCTATAGCATAAAAAGTAAATCTGTGCACTAACCATACACTATGTAATTAACGAAACTATAATTAGCATGCAGATGAGCTTTGAAAACAGTGTTAAAACATCTACTGAATGTTTCTACAAAGGAAGTAGCTGGTTTAATTTAGTTATTTCATTCTTTTTTTACTCTTACTTTCGATTTCCTATTACAAACAAAAAGTTACTCTTTTAGATCCCTCAGGGCCTTGAGACTATCAGCGTTAAATGTCCGTGAACACTTATAACAAGGAAAGGGTGTCTACTTAATTTCTCGTCGTATCTTTCCTTTTTGGTTCAGCTGTTACTTCAAACCCTCTTGTGAGTCCTCGCTCTCAATTGCTTCATTTAAGTAAAGGAAGACATTTTCATTGAGGAGCGATTTACTTAATATGCAATATTCATAAAAGTTACAACACCCAGAACCTATATTTTCAACGCTTTAAGTTGTCTCTCTTTTAAAAGTGTTTATTTTTTACCACTAGATTAAGATCAACGAACCATTTCTGACCTTAATAACCTACTGAATAGAATAAGGCAAGCTGATTTTTAACGTTCTTCTCCAATAGTCTTCATGCCTACCTTCCTAAAAGATTACACCTGAATTTATCTTTGTATCCACTAAATCAATAAAATGTGATAAAATTCATTTTGTTATATGTATATACTTGCACTTCCAAAATATGCAGAACAATACAGTTAACAAACTGAAAAAAAAATACATTTCAACAAGGAACTAATAATCCCAAACTCATGATAAAACATAACCTAAGTGATATACCAGTACCACTAACATTTCATATATTTTAGGCAAAAAATAACACGGCGGCGCCGTGGCCGAGCGGTTAGCGCGCTCGCCTACCACCTAGGCGGCCCGGGTTCGATCCCAGGGACCCGCATGTGGTATTCGTGGTGGACGAAACGGCGCCAGGGCGGGTTTTCTCCGGGTGCTCCGGTTTCCCCTGCCATCTCATTCCACCGGTGCTCCATCTTCATTCCATGTATCATCAGTGTCACCGCCTGCGGTGCCGTAGTAGTAAAAGCGGGCGTTAAACACTACAACAACCAAAAAATAACTCTTCCGGAATCCAGAGATGTTTGACATCAACACTATTTATTTCATTGAGAGCTAAAATCACATTTGAGGTTAATATAAGACACATTGCACAGTAAATTGCGCTCTTCTTTTCCGATAAAGCTGCAAAATAGTTACAATATAAAGTTATATATCAACACCACTTTTGTATTTTTAGCGAAATGCTTGAACTTTAATTATAATAATCAGAATTAAAATTCACTTGTAAACATGAATAAAAGAAATAAACAGTTTGTAACTTAAACGTATGCTTATCATGAGTTTGTAAGAAAGTGAAGAATTTAAGAAGCAAATAGATATGATACCTCAAAACTACTCATACAAACTGGCTCAGGCGTTTATAAAAATATTTAGTGAGAAAACACAGCCAAACAGGTGTCCTTACTTAACAATTTAGACAAATTCAGTAAAACAAAGTATATGATTTTATTTTAAAATATAATCACAAGAATAGACAAATATTTTCTTTTGTTTAAAATTTCAAGGAAATAAAATAAGAATCGTGTAAACTATGGTAACTATCATTATCGGGCCCTTATAATGAGCCGGTGAGAGTTGATAGCTGTGTGAGACGTGTATGTGATCAGTTATTCCTCCGCTGATGCCCCATCTGAATTTAGTGTTAATTACGGTTGGTACAAAGGGAAAGATCTAATTGTGATACGAGACACTTAAGAAAAAAGCAAAGATCACGAAAACTGTAGATTATTTTTTGTTGTTCTGTCACATGCTTCAATAAGCCTTCCCACAATGATTGATATGTAAATTATGATGCAACAAAAATTATAAATTATTATGCATTTACAAATTATCTTACTATTGTTCATTCTACAGAAGAACTTTTTCCCTTATAAAGTATTGTTACTGGATTATACTTCGTGTTCAGATGTCCCATATCCAACTATTGCTTTTAATTTTTATATAAAAATGTGTTCAAATAATAGACTACATTCCCAATACCCTCAACTCAATTATGTAGTTAACACTTTCAATAAGCTATGGGAAATCTCTGTAAAATAATGATGTTGTTTGTAACACTACAGTGCCCAAGTATTTCAATATCCTCATGTAAGACAATTTTACTTTATTTATTTTGCACTTTTGGTGTAAATAACTTCATTATCAGAACACGCTATGTAATTGTAGAAAGAGAAAACTTTTGACATTAAAAATCGGTGAATCGATATCTTTTAATTAACAATTGAGATGGTTTTCTTTTTTTTATTTTGGTGATGGTCGTAGACTATGTCTTTTTCAAAGGGGTTAACCTTTTGCTTAACTTTTCGTTGGTATAACTTCTTTGTCCATATCAAGGACTTTGAAATGCTCGCTGAATTGTAGCGTTTCTTAACGCTGATTTTTATCATTTTTAATACTAAACACAATGACACTCGCTGTTACATTCATACTTCCATAATTTTTATGGGATAGGGAACTATTCTGGTCAAAGAAAAATTCCCAACTCTAGCCGATGTTAAGAAGCCCAAACGCTGAGGTTAACATAATGGCTTGGGAGTGAGGGATCTTCATATTCACCAGCTTCATCTAAGTTCCTTTATACATATTTTAAAGGGGTGCACATTACGGAAAACGGTGTGCATTTTGTTATGAAATAAATACAGGAACAAAGAGAAAGTTTAAAATTTCACTTACTGTAGGTATCTAGCAAGACATTCCATTACTCGATCGATTATCGTTCCACAGTCAAATTTTGAGATAATACTCTCTACCAATAAAATAAGTAAGTTATAAGCTTAATGAATAAGCGTAAAGTATTGACCGTCTATAACGTAACGGTCAATAAATTTATTTATTATACTTATATGCTTTGCAGCAGAAATTGGAAGACAGTTTTCCACCAATATTTCACACCCTTTAGCGTGAATGTGGATATATCTTTCATCTGTTGTTAGAACTAGCCCAGTTCGTACGAAGTTAAAAATATTATAAAAGATAAACGGGAGGTATCAAGTAATTGTAGAATAATTTTATTAAGAACGGGGTGGTAACTGAACATAATTAGTCATTGAATTTAAAACGCAACCTGTGCAAAGTTTTTAGGAAAAAGCTGGTATAGAGATTACTTCATCATTTAGACTCCTGTTGAATTATTTTCTACGAAAAGAAACTGTGTTATCCCGCACATCCCACTACATAAAGAATCGATACATTCTCTTTCAGTTTACTATAAACATTAACCGAGAAAGTATCATCATCATGTTTGTGGCATTAGTAAGCTTTTTATAATCTCTGAAATTTATACAGGGAGTTATGATATATATATTTCTTTTAATGTTATCCTTATTAAATGTTCTGCAGTTTCTGTATTTCGTTTGGTTATTTGCAATGTTGCATGTACAGTTTCAATTGTTGAGGATAGCGTACTTAAAAATTATTTATTGCCTTGAAGAAGTAAGTTACCTTCCTAACCCACGAGTTTCTTTTTTTTTTTCCCCCTTTTTTTTTCTATTTTTTTTTTTTTTTTTTTTTTTTCCGGCTCGGTAGGCATAAACTGAGAACTATAATTACATCACCCGAATTTCCTCCAGCCCTTCCATTCACTTCTCATTTCACTTCATCTCATATTCTGGCAGCTATTTCAGGGTTCTAAGTTTCGGCGTGCAAGACAGGGAATTTGCTCCCTGTAAGTCCTGTTCTTCGGATTTGGGTAGGTTTCCGTGTCCGGCGCCCCCGGGGATGTGCAAGTCGCAGGGGGAGAACCGATTGTAGTAGCCGCCACCGAAGAGTTTAAATTTGGAGGTGTTAGAGACCCTGCCCTTTGCTGTCGTCTCTCCTCAGGGCCAGCCACCCTTACTGTCCTCTCACCTCAACCCTCCTTGCCGATGATCGCCCTGTCAGTAAAAGCACTTACACAGGTCATGGTACTAAGTCCCCCGTCCGATTGAGGACGATAAAAGCTTGGAATTGGACATTTGACAAAGTTGCGACCATTTTCAAGTAATATACCTGATTCTGTATACAAATTATTATAATACTTTAACATGCAAAGCTTATTTTATCACAAAAATAACTTTTCCACAGGTATCACTCGTACTGCACTTTCGTATCTTCAGTGTAAAGATACTGATCAAGTTCAATATCGTATGCCATTTAGAAAGCAGGTTGTGGGGTGATTCCTATAATATTTTTTGATAGCTTGGAACCCTTCTTGATAAACGGTTGAGTTTTTCTCGCAACACCCTCGGATCACACAATGTACTTTAATGACGGAAATAACGTGTTTATATACACAAGAGCCAGACGGTCACCCATTTGCATTCATAGCATGGCTAGAGATACAACTACTGCCTGATTCAAGTAAATCTCACTCTTTCGGGGCAAATACCCTGTCCGTCGTCTTCATTGACCCTTCATGTCGATTCTGGGGGAGCTGAATGTTACAAATGAACTCGCTATACGTCAGTTACCCTCTTTCAGAAGAGACGAAGAACTCCGGAAAAGGAAAGAACATAAAACCTTCCACTAGTTAGTGAGCGCCAATTTAGGACCTGAGTCACTCTAATGGGAACACACCCACACGGCCAGGATTCTCTTCTCAACGATCCTGCCGAGTGGCTCTTCAGAGACGCTTCTGCAAATTTATAGGACAGCCTGTCCAAAATCACAACTATGGCGACATTAAATCTTTGTATTGTTACATTCTCTACTGGTAAGTAGGGGAAGTATTGTATTCCACTCAAAAATTCGATGTCGAGATTTCACAAGAAATATATGTTTTGAGGCCCCCTGAATCCAAAAGAAAGCATTTTTAGAAAAAGGTCCGTGTGTGTCTGTGTGTCAGTCTGTGGACAGCATAACTCAAAAATGAAAAGTAGGTTAAAAACCAAAGTTGGTATTTAAGTTTAATGTCTTTCAACGCTGCGGCACGAAGATTTTGAAGAAAATAGCCCCATCCTAAACTACCCTTTACATGGATAATTTTTCGAAAATTTTTATTTTCTTGAAAATAGCTCTAACGCTTTTCATTAAAATGTCACATGTTTGAGATATTTTGATGACAAATGAAATGTACATCTTGAATTTTCTGGCTATAGCCCCTGTAGTCGTATTTACTCTGGACGACTTTTGCATAACTGGTAAACCGATAGAGATAGACCAAATCATACTGTACAAAAAATGTAGATCTAGCTAAAATACACAATTTATGTCTGAATAAATTTTCTTGTATGGTGAAGCATTTCGGAGATATTCTTTGTTATGTGTGTGAGTTTCGGAAAACTTAAAAGTAAAGTGAAATGGAACATAGTTGTTCATTTTTTATATGTTAAGCGTGCAAAGAGAACAGAATCTCAAAGCTTTAAAAGATTTGACTATCGCACAAAGCCTTCTGTATTCCAATATTCCCCTTGCACCTACAAGGAAATAAGCAATAAGATAATTTGTACAAATGTTTATCTTAACTAACACGAAGAAGATGTAGGAATAAGGGTTTGTAAGAATGGTTAGTACGAGAGCAGAGAAAGTCACGTGAGTGCAGCACATCAGATTTTTAACGTATCATATATGCAAAGAAGCTGTAATTTTTACTTTCTCTAGCTCCTACCTAGAGGAAGAACAATTCTCCGCTCAAAAATTTGATGTTGAGATTTATCCGGAAATATATAATTTGAGGTCCCCTGAACAAAGATATCGTTATAAAAACCCTGTGTGCATTATTATTATTATTATTATTATTATTATTATTATTATTATTATTATTATTATTATTATTATTATTATTATTATTATTATTGTTGTTGTTGTTGTTGTTATTTTTTATTATTATTTATAATACGTGGTATTTAATTTAAATATATTGCTGAATGCCACACAACATTTTCAGAAAGTCCTCCATCCCAAACTACTCTTTACATGGAAAGATGTTCGTTATTTACAAGGGTGGTTCAATAAGTACACGTGTTAGACATGATGATGCTAATTTTTTCAAGCACAAACTATTTATTTCTGAGCATTGCCCTATTAGAAGTGTATATGCCTAAGGACATACACTTCTCCCAACATTCCTAGCGTTTTTGTAACCCCTATGACAATAGGAATTATCAAGCTATGCTAAATACGCTTCTATATCGACGATGAGCTTATTTGATATAAATGTCTTCAGGTTTGGGAACAGGAAAAAATCGCAATGAGCCAGGTTGGGCGAATGTGGTTGCGAAGTAATTCATAAGGCAATTCATGCTGTCTGGTGGCGATAACACCAGCTGAACGTGCTGGTGTGTTGTAATGGTGAAACATCACTTTCAAATGGGGCCGTGTCCCCAGTTTGCGTCGTTTCAGCTGATGGGATCACTCTTAGCTTCTTTGGAGCGGATTCACCAAAAAATAAAAAAAAAAAAACATTGTTTTGGTTATTGTTTGGTTTCGCTTAAATAGCTCCAAATAAAGCTTCAAAGTTGGAACAAGATCCCGTTTCTTGTCTAATGTGAGCATGCGCGGTAGGCCAGGGGAAGACAGGTAACGCTGCTGTGACGTCAGCCCACTCAGCACACATGCTCCCAAAGCAAGCAGGTTGAACGTGTGACGTCACAGCGGGCAAGAGGAAAAGGGATACGGAACATCGTAATCTTAATGCTGACTGTTCCAATTACGGAATAGTCACAGATTATAAATAATTACATTTCGGCTCTATGCCATATATATAAATTCTAGTTTATGTGAACAGTCATGTTATAACGCACTATTTTGCCTGAGCTAGAGGACAGCTATACAGAACAATTAGGTGGATATTTTCCGACATTTGTCGTTTCGCTTTTCTTTAACTAGTTTATCAACTTTAGGGCGTAGTGTACTGCACATTTGTAACCGAAGACTGCATGTTAGATTGTGATCTGACAATATGCTTCGGGATTTTGACTTAGAAAGGTTCATAACCGAAAAGAATTGTTCGCACACATACGTGGAACCAAACATACATAATACCCGTGCAACAAGGGCATATAACCTCAGAAATCTGGTTTAAGGAACTTTCTTATAACAATTAGCCAAGTCTTCCTTGTGTTTATATTTGTCCTTCAGCAAATCGTCCCACTGTAAATTTATCAATTCAATTTCTACCTGCTAGAAACATTGTTAACATCCAATGAATACGGGATCGCAAAGATCTGAAACGTAGCTGACAATGTTTCTACATGTTGAAGAATAGTCTCAAACTGGTGAGAAACACGGGGAACTGAACATATGCGCCGCTGATCTAGGCAGCAAAGCAATACACTGCTCTCGCCTGACGTCACACGAACGTACAAGCTGGCTCTTCGTTTAAATACGTCACACGGCCCGAAGTTGTCTTCCCCTGCGGTATGCGCTCATCGAGCCAACTTTTTCATCTCAAACTTGCCATGCAAGATATGATTTACCGTTCTTGTCAACACAGCTAAGGCCTCTGCCACTTCGCGAATTTTCGTACGATGATCAGCAAGAAGCATATCGACTTTTTCAATTACTTCCTGGGTAACCATACCTATCAGGCATCCTGAACGTTTGTCATGAATGCCACTGAATCAAGAAAGACAGAAAAGTCTCCATATACCGCATCAAATTTCACTTTTATCTCCTCACAAGTCCAAAGTAAAAAGCGATATACTGAACCATACTGCAAGTTTTCTATTTTAGCAAAAGCATGTTAAACGGTTGCCTACCAAATCCAAACTAATCTATAAATCAGTATCAAATTTTTTTTGACAATGTGTAATAAAATAAATGACAACGCCACCTTGCCTTAGCAACACATCTATTTTGGAACCGAATACTTAATTGCCTCGTAAGCTTTTTAATAAAACATGAATATCGAAACTTTAGGTTGAAAACATTTCTGTTTCTACTCTAGTTCACATAAAGAGAAAGTCGAATACGTAGTTTTCACATGACTTTATCCACGAGTCATAGTTACATGTTGCTACAAACTATCTTTACAAACCTTATTTTACTCTCTACGAGATGACCACTTGCAGGAAAATGTCCATTTACACATTTCATTGTAGCTACAGACGGAATACAGAAGACTGAAACGATAGTAAAATTCTTAAAAAGTAGGTCACTATATGGTTTTGAAATTCCATACCCATTCCATGACATCACGAGAAACAATTGAATAGCGACAGCGCCTATAAACGTCAAAGCTGCGAAAAATTTAAACGAATGTCAACGGATTTCCCGCAAACGAATGATGCCACATAAAAACGCATTCAAATAAATTGTACGTTAAACATATCTACATCCTTTATTAGTTTTTTCTCTCTCGTATGGTTACAATCAATACACAAGATTCCTTCATATGAAGCGGACTTCTCAGACTATTCGCAGAAAATTCAACTTTTAGAGCTTATTAATTTCATTTTAGTATTCTAAGCGTGTAATATTTTATTAAAATCAGAGTACTTTTTAGTAGGACATGAAAAGCAAACAAAACATTTTCTCGTAAAAAAAAAGTTTAGGGTATGAGCCGTTGGCAGTGCATTTCAGCATTAAAATTAAGTACTTATTGAAGCCCGCACAGGACCCTATAGATACCGGACCTGACACTGGCATTCAAGATGGCGGCCGTATGTGGTGGGCACTGCTTGTAAACAACTCGTCTACAGGCTACGATTTCAAGGCAGTAAAATAAAAATGTGGTGTAATAACAAGCCTATTTTGTGAATATGGGCTGTGTTAAACACAAAAACACTGTCTTTAACATAGCCTCAAGTAAACAAAAAAGAATGGCATTTAATATTAAACGATAATCAATGGGCAATAAAATATATAACCTTAAATAACATTCATGCAATCTACAGTTTTACATGCCATTATGTAACTGCATTACACACTCAAATTACAAAGAAGATACACAAAACTGCAAGCAGCATGTTACTTAAATAAAACAGAACTGTTGACATTGAGTTGACTCAGAATTATTAATCATTGTTTACACTGTTTTTCACACTGTACATAATGTTATATACCTACACAAAACATATACTGGATGTCTGATATACAAATGCTGACATTTAGAATAATTAGCTACCTACTGAATTTAAAAGCTTTAGGGTGGAATAATTTTGCTTTTGCTTTTATTGAAAACTTTTGATTACTCAGTTTCCAACAACATATTACTCAGAACTACACGACACTTCATTTTACAGGGATAATCCACAAAAGCAGGTAAAATATTGAAAATAATAACTCTAAAACAGCAGTTTTACATGCAGCAACATAACACATTACTACAGCTACACACTTAAATTACAAAGACAAAAGACAATGTATAAATACAAGCAGCATACTACTTACATGAAAGAAACTGTTGGTGTTACAGCTGTCACTAATTGACTTCACTCGAAATTGTCTTTCACTATTTACACTATTCACTGGCAAATAACACATAACACTGCAATTTATAGTAATTAAATACTGAATTTACAAGCTTTACGTTGCAATTTACCTTTTTTTTTAATTGAAAGTTTCTCATTTTTAATTTGCATCTGGGAACGCAACGGTTACGGGGCATTGTGATGTTTAAGGTTAGGTTGTAGTATGGCAACAATAACATATGCTACTGGAATAGTTTTTCTTCAACAACCTCTCACCACTGTAATCGTGACACAAATTGTACTTGCAAACAGATAAATTAACCACACTATAGGCTAATGTAGCCATAATCTTAGATGGAACACAATAAACATAAACATGTGGAAAGCACACGGCACAGTCAATACGTTATTAGATTTATTGCTGTTCCGTATACTGCCCATATAAGAGTTTTTAAATACTCACTTCGCTAATATGAAGAAAAACTTACATAGGAATTGTTATAAGGAACGATAACTCAAAGGCATAGAAAACAATTCGAAGGATAGCGTGTGGAAATACCTCAGAAATCACTACCAACTACCACCGCCATTTTTGTACAACTCAGATGTCAGTGTCAGGTCCGTCATCTAGAGGTTCTGTCCCGCAGTATGTAGTATGTTTGCCATTCGCTAGGAGCGTGACCTGCGCTAGTCGGGTCCGGCTCCTTTCAAGTTGCCACGTGTGCAAGAGTCTGACGATCTGCCCCTCACACACACGCACGCACGTACACACAGAGAGTGTAAGGTTTCTCAGACTCTGAACATACATTTCAATTAAATCTCGATATTGAAGAGAATTATGCTTCATTTACTTTAGATGGTAGGTAAATAAACTAAAGCTTGTTCTTTAGGAGTAATCCACTATATGTCACAATGGCGACATTTTTGTGTGCACATATTTTACGTTTAAATGAGCATTTAGCACAACGTCTGTATCGAAGTGTTCAAGCGGCATTTCCCGCCACATTTTCATTTCGCTGAATGTCATTCTTTCCTACACACTCCCTTTGAAAACTAGTACACGCATGGGTTGAGGGAGAATTATTAATTGCCTTCATACAGCTGCTTTGAGTGGCATGTTTGGAGGGGAGTTTGTTGGTTTTAGGGTTAAAATTGCTATTTAGGCTGAAATTAAAATGTGTTCATAAATAATGCCGACATCCAAAGCGACGTTTTAAAAACTGCAGTGAAAGAGTCTGGTGATGCGGAATATTTGCTCTTTCTGGGAAAAAATATCGAGTTAGAATTGAATATAATTCAGCAACGTCCAAAATTGGTATTTCCGGTGGCGTCTATGTCGAAATTTGGGCGAAGTAAACACATCTGCTTACTACAGCTAAGTGACAAGTTTTTCTTCGATATTAAATTGAAGAAGATAAATATTGTGTAGCTTCTAAAAGCGCTGTGTCGTCTGAAATGGTTTAGTTAGCGAATTTTAGATAGGTGCAAAGTTATCCTGAGTTTATAAGCACTGGTTTAACAACATTTCTCGTTAAAGCCGTTGGGGCCATCCCAGTTCCCCTTCATATACGAGTAACTGCATATATAACTACCATATCCTGAATATGAATTTTGTTAATTATGTATATTACTACAACTTTTGCAATAGATGGATGCGAGGCAATGCTACATGTACATGACAAACGACGTGATAAACGAATTTAACAAATACGCAAACCTAACCTTCAAAAGTACTTTCTTGCATTTTCCCGTTCAAATAAATAACCATCTTGTACAGTTGTTAACCAACTCATGGTCCCTAGCAGGAATGCACCAAGTGAGTACGTCAGTAAATAAATTCCAGGTCTGAAGCTGGCCTCGCGCTTACCACAGTAGTACCAACCTTGGAATGTGTATTCACGCTAGATCAAAGCAAAGAAGGAATTCAATGTTGAGATTTCACCGGAAATATGTTTCGAGACCCCTGAATCAAAAACAGCATTTTTAGAAAAAGGTGTGTGTGTGTCATTCTGTGGACAGTATAACCCAAAAACGAAAAGTTGGTTAAAAACACAGTTCGTATTTAAGCTTAATGTCTTTCAGGGATGCGACACGAAGATTTTGAATAAAATTCGTCCACCCTAAGCTACCCTTTACATGGACCTTTTTCGAAAATTTCGATTTTCTTGAAAATGGCTTTCTTAATGTACAAAAAAGTAGGTCTCGCTAAAACACACAATTTATGCCGAAATAAAGGTTTTTGTAGAGTGAACCATTTCGGAGATATTCCTTGTTATTTGTGTCAGCTTCGGAAAATTTAAAACTTTCGTGAAATGGAACGTTGTTCATTTTTTTATATGTTCGCCGTGGAGAGAACGGGATCTCAAAACTTTAAAAGATTTGACTGTCGTTGAAAGCCTAATGTATTCTAATATTCCCCTTGCACCTACAAGAGAATTAGCAATCAGATAATTTCTGCAAACATTTATCTCGACTAACATAAAGATAGAGGAATAGCTGTTTGTAAGAACAGTTAGTACAGGAGTAGTGGATGCAAGTGAGATCACATCAGATTTTTAGAGATTTTATTATCATTCGAGTCTCCTATATCGCTAGAGTGCTATAGTGAATGAATAATGAAGCCATTTCTGCAATGGTTTACTTCAATAACATGACGTAGATACAAGAATAAGCTTCGTAAGAATAGTCTGTAGAAATGTCGGTATATACCAGAGGATCTCACCAATCAAAATGCCACTCACACACCTCGGAGGCCAAGGATGTGAAATATACTTCCTCAAATTTACCTAAATATCCAAATAGATATGTTGTTGCATTCATTCGCGTTAAAGGGAGATTTCCTGTGTTATTCGAGTTGTAATACTGAAGTACAGAGGAATGTTTTCAGTGAGGAACGCCAGGATGAGCCACGTGCCTCTGGAATATCTTTTTGTTACATAAGCTTCGGTTGAGCTACTTGTCGCCTCGCAGATTCCACCGGCTGTTGAAGTCGCGGCGCGTGCAGGACACGTCTGCCAAAGTGCTGCATCATAGCTGCCACATTAATAACGGTCCCCAGGTTCGGCATGTTTTACAACTACCTCAACGTTCCAGCTTTGCTTTGTCCTTTAGTATAAATTTGACACGTTGTGGTATCAAGATTATTCCGGTGTTAAACAGTCATATGCAAAATTGTGCGTAGAATCTTTTTATATCTCTAACTCGTATCTATTTAATAGGTACATAGGAATTCGTATTCCACCCAAAAATTCCATATTAAGATTTCAATGGAAATGCAAGCTTGGGGCTCCCTGAACCTTAAACTCTAAACTCCGTGGTGCAACAGACCAATGGCCTATCTCTGCCTACAGTGGGCGTCATGATTGGAGTGCAACATTGGAGAGTGGGACGTGGTTAGCGAGTACATTCCGACCATTGAATGCGGTCTTCAGAACCTGGAGCCATTCCCTTTCTGTCAAGAAGCTTATCGATTAGCCCCACTTCATGAGGCTGAGTGCACCTCGGTCCAAGTCTTCCAGCGATAGAAAATTGCTACGTAAGGAGCTACTCTATCACAAAAAAGAAAAAAAAAAAAAAAAAAGAAACAAAGAAATAAATAAAACCAAAACTTCTTCTTTCCCTGATTACCCTCCCCTTATGTAGAACTTACACCCCCTAGGACTTACAAGCCAGCTTAGAGTGAGACGCCTGTCGGGGAGCAGAGGGACCTCTGGACCAGACAGAGTGAAGACCTGGAAGGGAGTGGTTAGCCAAGCACCAGGTATGATAGTGAGGAAGAGGATAATAGGAAATGCAGGCGAAATGGATGATGGGAAGGGTGATAATGCAGCAACTGGTGTGATGAATGGCGGGGGAAACCGGAGAACCCGGACAAAACCCGCCCAGACGCCGCTTCGTCCACCACTAATACCACATGTGGGTCCCGCCTAGGTGTTAGGCGAGCGGTAAAGCTAAAACTAAAATTAAAATACAACAAAGAAAAATAAACAAAACACGTGTGTGTGTGCGAAGGGGAGGAGGGGGTTGTGAACGGCGTAACTGATTTTACCGATATACTCGTAAGTACCAAACTCTTTATTGTGGTTCAGCGACTTCCAAAATGCCATTTCCATGGAAAATGTTTTAACAATTTTGAATTGGTTAAAACAGCTGTAATGGTTTTGATGAAATTAACAAATGTTTAAGATCTCTGTCAAATATTTTAATGATTTTTGTATAACTGATTAACCTAAGAGACAGATAAAACATGTACACCTCGGTAAAGCACAGCTTATGCAGTTTTGTCATTAACATTTTCTGACATATTCTTTGATTGTTTGTTTGAATTTTCAAATACTTGCACTTTTTCCAAGTGGAAAATAAATATCTTTTCTGGTGTTGAAAAGAGAGGAGATTTATCGCTTAAGCCTATTGCATTCCTCCTGCCAAACAGTGCGGTATCGTCTCTAGTGAGTAAAGATTAAGATAGTTTTTATAACTTTCTAAGTATTAATTGTTTGAAAGTCAAAGTTGAACATGTTTTGGGAATAGTAATGTAACATAATTTTATCCAAGCACACTTTCGGGAGGGCTGTGGTTCAATTCCCGTCAACCGTTGATTCTGACCACAGACTTTTCATGCTTTTCCCTGGTAGGTAATCGAACGCTGAAGTGGTTGCTCATGTATCACGATTTCCCTTCTATTATTTTCCTTTCATTCCGCTTTCATCTTGATTCTAGGTTTCGTGCGTATGGCGGTGCCCGACAGATGGCGCGGATGCTTTGTTTTTCTAACTTATAATTTAATTAAGTAAATATATGTACATGCGAGTTGAGAGCTAAAAGGTGGTCTATAATTTTGATTTCTATATTAGGGGTAGAAAATGGGGATTTAAAACAAGGGTAAGGAAAGCTTTCGATATATTTATGGTAACTTTATACCACTTATATAAAGTACAACAAAATTAAGGGTATTTGTGCCCCAACAACTGAATTTTAAAATATTTCAAGCCTCGAGAATCAATATGTTTGCATTAAAGTACGAAGTTGTTATTCATATCGACGAAATGAAATTGAAACTGGAAAGGGAACATAGATATGAAACCCCGGACAAACTCCCAGCTTTGATTTTTTCTCGAAATATGTTATAGCTTATGTCCGTGATAAATAACAGGGATTTTAAATGCTGAATATATGATCAAAATCGGTACCAGAATTTTGAAATTGTCTTTCAAACATAACGTAGTATTTTGAAAATATTCTCTACCTAAAATAGTAATATAGGCAAGACCAACCGTAATATAATTCTATACAAATATGCCAATATTTAGCGCAGAAAACGAACAAGAATGTTACAAGTTAACTAAAGTCTTTTTGAAGTCGCTTGGTTTTTTGCTGTTTCCGGAAAACAGAATAAACAATCACCTTTCAGACGACTGGAAACAATGAATAACAAAACAACTGAGAAAAAACAAATGAAGTCATAACGTACTCAGCAAGGTTTGGATGAGAATCTTGATAGCCTGTAAAAGAATAACTCTTATTAAGGGGTTTCAGATTGACTGGTTGTTATTGTTAAAAAAAAGAAACAAAAGTTCGAGGCATGAATAAATTCTTATTCTTCCCACATCAATGTCCGTGCTGAAAACCTCCAGAGAAGAGATCAAAAAGGCTACAAGCGTGGTTCCCTACACAAGATAGCTAATTTCTTTACGATTCCCTTTGTTATAACAAAACGGTGAGGTAAATGATTTTTATAAACTTAAGAGAGATTTAATGACACTCAAGGCCCTAGAATAGGCCCTAGACGTCTCAAAACCTTTAAGAACTTATATTTTAGCGCAGGAACTCTTTTTTCTTCCACTTAAGTAGGTAATACACTCATTACCACAGAGCAGCGAAATCAACCCAAGCGCAATTTCGTGACCTTGGCAATACTCGTGGGCATAAAGCGCTCCCAGTACACATCGGTAGCGGCGGCGTTAAGGGAAACAGCAAAGTATGGGCGTACAAAGTTCAAAGGAAAAATAAAGTGCACTCTTTTTATTATTGCGTTTCTCCTTGTTGTTTTAAAAGTATTTACATAGGTTTATAAGGTTGCAAAATGTCTTATTTTTGTAATAATTGCGTTATTAATAATTCATGTATTACATTCAGATGGTTTACTCTACTCCCTTTTCTTTTACCTAACATACTACTCCCTCTTCTGCAAACAATCAATATATTTTTACATACACTTGAAATATAAATGCAACGTATAACATTCATATGGTTTTTCTACTCATTTTTCCTTAGTAAAACACAATCACATTTCTTTCACTACTCCCGCTTCGACAAATAATTACGAACAATTCATTCAATTTTCTATGTTTGAAACATAAATGCGTAGTACATTCACATGGCTTTATCAACCAGCTTTTCTTCCTGTAGTATTTGTTATTCTTCAACATTGCTTTTGCTTAGTGTCACTCAGGTGTTTTAATAAAAAATTAAGAAATAGTTAAAAAAGTAAAGTAATCACAATTGGTGTCAGGAGTGCGACGAAAAGCACGATATGGAACAGTTGATGAAATAAATGTTAGCCAAGATGGACATAATGGGAAATGAAATTAATTCCGGAATGCGGCAGAGGAAACAAATATGAAAACCGAATTGGAAAAATGTAAACTACGGAATAGAAAATATGGGAACAAAAATGGAAACCAAATTGAAAATGTAAACTCCAAAACGGAAAAGATGAAGACGGGAATTCCAATATGAAGACAGGTCTATTGAAGAATACTAACGAGCGACTGGCCGGGGTTAAGGAAGCCATGAAAGAACCCGACGGAAGTATGAAGGACCTTGGTCAACGTGTTAACGTCCTGGAGTCAATCACAGCAGCAAAGAACTGAACTCCATAATGGAACAAATACTCGACGAAAACCTCAAACTGGGTGGATATCTAAGGGGGAGGCCTGCTTTCAGCAGTACACGTTTTACAGCTGAAATTATGGTGTTTATGAAATATTTTTATGTATTTCTATATCTCTTGTATCTCGGACATTACTCTTAACAATTGCGACAAGTAGTTTTATTTAGTTAGCGTTTTACCTTTCAGGTTTTTCTAAATAAGTATCTTCTCCCACAAAAAACAAGATTTCACAAAAATGGAGGCGAAAAACGAGCGAAGCTCGGTCGCCCAGGTACTGAATTATTAATAACGCAATTATTACAAAAATAAGACATTTTGGAAGCACAACAGATATGGAATATTTATATAACTTTTTACTTTATAAATCAAAAGGAAACACACTAATTCTATAACTTAAAGTAAACATAGCTCCACATTAAAATCTGTACTTGTGCTCACACTTTGAACTTCATTATGTCCAGTTTATGCTTTTCCACCAACATCTTAACGTTCGAGTAAGGAAGTCTCAAACCAGACGTAAGATTATCATCAGATATTTTGCTCTTCGCCAGGTTTATTAAAATAAATTCGCATATATATATATGAAATTTGTGAAATTCTGGGCATGTTTATTGGTCAAAACCTTGATAAGAACTGGCAATATTACTATCGATCTACGTCAGATCTGAATCTCAGCATTAAAAGTAAGTTGTAGTTGAAGTGAACTGGAACATTCTCGGAATCAATAGAACAAGCCAAGGAAAAGAGATTCAGTTTCGATTTGAGAGCTTGCAAATCTGAAAATCCTCGAACAAACTCCTATCTCGCAATACTTACTAATTTCTATGCTTATGTTAAGAGGCTACAAATATGGAAGTGGCTTCGCTTTTTCCATGGTATGCACCTTGTACAGCCCTGATTAACACTGTTCGAAGCAGCAAGCAGGTGCTGCTGTTACGGGCAGCGTGGGCCTGCTAAGCTCCAAAGCGCGCGCTTGCACTCAAGTGCCATTGAGGATAATCATGGTGTAATTTGCATATGCAGGCGGTTTTTGCATATCAGATCCTGTTTATCTGAACATTAAGCTTTTTCATTAAGAGTTTAAATTAATAATTCTCTAATACTCTATTGTGGATTAAATCACTATTTCTAAAGTTAATGCCATTTTAAATGTTTTTTTCTCTCTGGAAGGTTTAAGCCATTTATGTCCACTGTTTATTCCAATTTTATATCACGCAAAATTACATAAATACTTTATAATTAATTAACCCTCCGCCTTTTGCTTCATTAGTTTTGTATGAATACTTGTGCCTTTATATAATTTGTATTTTCTATTGAACTTTATCTCTAGTTTTTACCATGATCCAATTTTTAAGGACACTAATGATTAAATAATTGCTCGCCCTTAAATTTACATCATCGTCATCGTCGAACATACACACACACAAACCACACGGAGACACACTTGTGCGTTTTTGTTGTTGTTTTTTAAACATTCAGAGCGACTCAAAACATGCATTTTGGTGAAATCTCGATATAGAATTATTGAGTAAATGCACTATTTCCCCTGCTTGCTATCAGTAGTAGAAATCAACATTTTATCCATGGGAAATTGTATTTTGTAACTTGTAATGCTGTGCGAATCTGTTTCTTGCATCATGTTGCAAGGATTAAATGCAAAGATTATACGATTATACTCGAAGGAATTATTATTAGAAATACTTTACTAAATCCAAGATATGTAAAATGAAATCTCGATATCTGTTTAGTTAAACGGCAGAAAAGGCAAAAAAGCTATGTGTACTAATATGTATGCACAAAGAGTATAATAACCCAGAAACTGTTATAAATAAACCTAAGAACTTTCAAATATCACCGCAATATCTCCACTTGGAATGCTGGTGTGGATAAAAACCCTTTAAGCCAGAAATATTTCCTTTTAAAGCTTTTTCAAAGGTCACGGTCTCCATCTCGGCAAACTTTTACGACTTGTCAGCGTTTTCACTTTAATGTTATAAAGTTCAGAGAGACTGCATCACCAGACATTCCGCTGCAGACGGTAGGCGTTCTGAAATGTCATTTTCATGAATTTTTTATAACTCGCAACAAAGTTTGCAGCTTATTTCACCACGTGAATTACATTTCGAACGATAAATCTATTTTATGTGTTTTGGATATTGCTTTCACGTTATTCAAGTGCTGAAGCTCATAAAATATTCAGAAAATGCTTCACTGCTCTTTACTTTTTGTGTGGTTTGCCTACTCTGGTTTGGCCAATAAAATACCACCGTTCTGAGTGCACCGTCCTACGCTCTGCAATATAAATTGAATTATAAATAAATGGACACTCAAATCAAGTCAATCAAAGGTGTGTCTGTTAATAAGACATTGCTAACCACGAATCAAAAGATCTGCATGTGGCAAACAACACTTTGCCTTCTCCGATTATTCCTACGCAGCCGAAAGCGAAACTATTGAATATCGTATGTTCAATTGAATAAACAACTTGCATATTTAATGGTGCAACTCTGTTAATTAGTGTTAATATTGCAAACAATATTCAAATAATTTCAATTTGTCTTCTCGTTCCTTAAAAATTTACTTTTTTAAAAAGTTATAGTATAGATAATACTCTCTCTGTATTATTGTGCCAACAGAGCAATGAAGTTTAAGGCGCAACAATCGATTCTCGTATATACAATCAAATAACAAATACATGGTGTTACACGTTTAACAGTGGGTTTTTCGATCTTTGGGGTTTTTACTTTCTCTACTGGTAAGTAGGGGAAGTATTGTATTCCACCCAAAACTTCGATATCAAGATTTCACCGGAAATATAAGTTTTGAGACCCCCTGAATCCAAAAAAGCATTTTTAGAAAAAGGTCCGTGTGTGTGTCTGTGTGTCAGTCAGTCTGTCTGTCTGTGGACAGCATAACTCAAAAACGAAAAGTCGGTTAAAAACCAAAGTTGGTATTTAAGTTTAATGTCTTTCAAGGATGCGTCACGAAGATTTTCAAGAAAATAGCCCCACCCTAAACTACCCTTTACATGGAAAATTTTTCGAAAATTTTGATTTTCTTGAAAATGGCTCTAACGATTCTGATTAAAATGTCATATGCTTAAGATATTTGCATGACAAATGAAATCTATATTTTGAATTTTCTAGCTATAGCCTATGCAGTCCTGTTTACTCTGGATGACCTGAATAGCTCGTAAACCATAAGAGATATACAAAATCGTACTAGACAAATATGTAGTTCTCGCTAAAGCACACAGTTTATGTCTGAATACATTTTCTTGTAGAGTAAACTATTTCGGAGATATTCCTTATTATTTGTGTCAGCTTCGGAAAACTTAAAACTTTCGTGAAATGGAACATCGTTGTTCATTTTTTATATGTTAAGCCTGCAAAGAGAACGGGATCTCAAAGCTTTAAAAGATTTGACTAACGCTGGAGTCTACGTATTCTAATATTCCTCTTGCACCTACAAGGAAATAAACAATAAGATAATTTGTACAAATGTTTATCTTAACTAACACGAAGAAGATATAGGAATAAGTGTTTGTAAGAATGGTTAATACAAGAATAGAGAAACTCGTGTGAGTGCAACACATCAGATTATCATACGTTGAATTCACACACACTTCTAGACTCAGGGAAGGATGAGGAATAATCGTGGCTGAAGAAAAATTCCTACCCCTGCCGGGAATCGAACCCGGGACCCCTAGTACAGCAAATAGGTGCTCTACTAACTGCGCCACGGGGCAAGCCAACATTAATTTGTCTCCCAGGTATGCATATAACACAGTAGTAAATAAAACAATATTGTGGCGGAATCAGAGAAGTGCAGAAAACAAACAAATACGTAAGGGCTTGATATTTGCAGAGCGAGCGAGCAGATATTTTTGCTGGTGTGGCTATTGGTGATTATGAAGTCCATTTAAGCAATAAAAACTGGGAGCGGGCTAAACGCGGTCGCATACCAAATTTAATTAAAAGCCCTCATTGGAGAGATGAGGCGCCCTGCAACAGCTGTTCTTGGTGCCTGTGTCTGCTTCTCTTGATAAAAATAGTGGTTGCCTTCCTCAATAAAAACGCAAACTTCTTCATGCTGTATGATCATTTCCAGAACTTACTTCAACTACTGTGTCCATCGTTTTCGTGGCATCACAATTATGCTTTTGGATCCCTCAAATAATTTGTTAGTGTTACTTATATGGGTACTTTATTTTACATTTTCACAAATGTGTTAATGTATAGCTATATTTTTAGCTAGCACAAATTCCCGGCTTTCCTCGGGACTTTCATGGCTATGGTAATATATTGCATTTTCAAATAGTTGTTTATTTACATTTAAATGAATTGCAGTAATTAAAATATTGCTGCTGCTCATGTCTTTGTGTTTCATCACTCGCCTCCGTTGTGCCAATTTTCTCAACTTCTATATAATAAAAATCTGATGTGTTGTACTCACATGACTTTCTCTACTCTTGTACTAACCATTCTTAAAAACTCTTATTCCTATTTCTTCTTCGTGTTAAGATAAACATTTGTAGAAATTATCTTATTGCTTATTTCCTTGTAGGTGCAAGGAGAAAATTAGAATTTGAGCGATAGTCAAATTTTTAAAGCTTTGAGATTCCGTTCTCTTTGCACCATTAACATATAAAAAAATGAACAACGATGTTCCATTTCACGAAAGTTTTAAGTTTTCCGAAACTCACATACATAACAAGGAATATCTCCAAAATGGTTCACTCTACAAGAAAATTTATTGAGACATAAATTGTGTATTTTAGCAACATCTACATTTTTGTATAGTACGATTTGGTCTATCTCTAACGGTTTACCAGTTATGCAAAAGTCGTCCAGAGTAAATATGACTACAGGGGCTATAGCCATAAAATTCAAATATACGTTTTATTTGTCATACAAATATCTCAAACATATGACATTTTAATCAAAATCGTTAGAGCCATTTTCAAGAAAATAACAATTTTCTAAAAATTTTCCATGTAATGGGTAGTTTAGGGTGGGGCTCTTCTTCAAAATATTCGTGACGCATTCTTGAAAGACATTAAAGTTAAATACCAAATTTGATTTTTAACTGACTTTTCGTTTTTGAGTTATGCTGTCCACAGACTGACAGACACACACGGAGCTTTTTCTAAAAATGCTTTTTTGGATTCAGGGGGTCTCAACACATATATTTCCGGAGAAATCTCGACATCGAATTTTTGGGTGAATGCAATACTTCCCCTACTTACCACTAGAGAAAATAAAAATGAATTTATAAATTTTCATAACCGCAAAACTTCCAAACGGCTGGACAAATTTGGCTAATTATTTTTTCAGATATTCGTTTAAGTACGAGGAAGGTTCTTATGAAGAGAAAAATTGGAAAAATTGCGCAGAAAAAGGGAAAACCCACATTTTTCTTTTCCCATTCAAACCGAGAAAAAGCGTTGTGTGTATGTATATATATATAACCGCCAATCATTTAAACCACGTGAGCGCTCACTGCGAAATTCGGCATGTATATGTATTTTTGCATAGAGAAGATTCTTATGCTATCCATTTTACTAAACAATGTAACATTCACATGTTTTCCCTACGTGAGATATTCACATATCCTTCCCTATATACTCGCCCTTCAACATACAATTCATACGATTTTCTATGATGTAATAGAAATGTAACATATTACATGCACACGATTTTATCTACACTCTTTTCTTTTACATGTCTTCTCTACTCTCTCTTCAACAGACAATTCATGTAACCTATATGTATGAAGTTGATAAATTCCAACACGGTTGACCGATCACAATGAAAATTGGCACATCTAAGATTTTTCATGGAAGTTTTTATGCTATACATTCGCATAGTTTTCTCTACTCGCTTTTCTTATGCGTAACACATTCACAAACCCTTCTCTATTTGACCTTCAACATACAATTAATACGCCAGTCTATGATTGAAATAGAAATGCAACTTTTTCAGTCACGCGGTTTTCTCTACTCACTTTTCTTTTACGAAACACAATTACATTTCTTTCTCTACTCACCCTTCAGTATAAAATTCATACCATTTTCTATGATCAAATAGAAATGCAACGTATTACATTAATACGGGTTTCTCTACTCACGTTTATTTTCGTGAAATTCACATAATTTTCTCTACTCACTCTTCAACATACAATTAAATGGATCTTGGGCTGTATGAAGTTGATAAACTCAATAGGGTTGACAGAAACTATGAACTTAATGCATGTTTAAAGTCCTCAGTTTTGTGGAAACACGTCAAGATACTAGACTTAAGCAAGCATATGCGTGTCGAGTTGCATAATGGTCCATCTGGAGAAATATTTTCAAAATAGCTCACTGAATTGGGTAATGGCAAATTCGCTTTAGACGTTTTCACTGGCTGCTTTACCTTTCCTGACAATTTTTGCCGATTTACTGAATCAAAAACCGAACTCATTCAAAAGCTGTTCCCAAACGTTGCTCAGAATTACATAGGCCATATTGGCTGCCATGAACATGGATGTAAATTAATTAAATTTCAAAATTCAAAATGAAATTCCCGGTGAATTGAGGACATAGAAATCAGTTGATTCCACTATAAACCAATATGATGCCATCAACTATCCACCCGAATTTTTGAACTCGCTGGATTTGCCAGGGTTGCCACATCACAATGTTCAATTAAATGTCATAATGATCATAATGTTGCAAAATATCAACCAACCACGTCTTTGTAACGCACACGGCTAGCGGTGAAAAAATTACTGAAAAACTTGATGGAAGCAACCATTCTACAGGGCAAGTATAAAGGAGAAGACGTTTTGACACCATACATTCCAATGATTCCGACTGACATACCATTTGAATTTAAACGATTGCAGTTTCCAGTGCGGCTTATTTTCGCTATGACCATAAATAAATTCCAGGGACAGTCATTAAATGTTTGCGGCATTAATCTTGAAAACCCATGTTTCTAGCATGGCCTGTTCCCGTGTTGGAAAACCATTAGATTTGTTTGTTTACGCGCCAGCTAATCAAACAAAAAATATCATATACCTTAATGCATTACAATGAAAATATTTAAGATAATATTGCTAAATATCGCAGTGTGCGAAATAGATAACGGAATTTTGTAAATAGTTGTTTGTGATTATGACATTAAAAATACATAGGAAAGTATATTAACGTTATGAAAATGTATTGTTGATATCACGGTAATTAGTTGATAGTCAAAAAACAAAGTGATCACTCTGAGATACCATTATATTCAATTTTTTGTTTAAATTATGTGTTTGTGTCTGTAACAGTGCAATGACTTTTGACAGAACGACAACATCTAGTTTCTAATGAAAATACTCCAAATTATCTCCAGTACTTCAACTTCTCCCGTCTCTCTACAGAATGAAAATGGCAGCATTATTGCCATTGTTATTGAGAATGGAGGTTCATTCTTAATATTTCTCAAAAGTTTTCCGCCAACATTTTTCATTCTCTCTACAAGGGTGCGATTTATGTCGTACTACCTCCAAAGGAATGAATAAAATACTATTTGTATTTGAATTTCAGAAAATATTGAGAAAACAGGCTCGTTAGTGCTGAAAACTTCAATATTTTATTGCTTCTGCACAAAAACTTTCCTTCTCCTCTTCCGTTAAGGGTGGCTTTTTTATAGCACTTCCAAAGTGTTTTTATTTCTGTCGTGCATTTCCCCATTTGTGTGTACTGAGTTCTCCAAAGTGCCTGCTGTCGAAAATATTTCAAACTCTCTTCCATTGGGGGTGGTTTTTGAAGGGAGCGGGATTTATGTCTATTTGGCAAAATCATTGAGAAATCGGATCTAGTCTTTGTGAGAGTCCTCAAAATTTTCTCCGGCCAAACGCACAGTATCTCAACAGTTGTCTATTTAAAAACTAATTAGCATAGGCAATCAGTCTATCAGTTGCCCTCCATACCTCAGCTCATGGCGATAGTTCTAAATACTTATAGATCCCCCCCCCCTACGTCATAAGGTGCCCTTAGAAGTAAGCAGATAGCCGCCATTGCAATTTAGCGAGGTTCTCCCAGATTTAATTTGACACTGTAAATCACTCAGCAGCCAAGGTTACCTTAAGTCGTCTTTTAAACGGCTGGATTGGTTATTTTCAATACTACTAAATCATTAACTGCAACGTTTCCAACTTCGGTTTGCCCAGTTAAACATTCACACCCATTGGTCACATTACGATTCGTCGAAACATTGTGACACCTGTATTACTGCCTCCACTTGCTATCGTCAAGTGTGTGTGTGTGTGTGTGTGTGTGTGTGTGTGTGTGTGTGTGTGTGTGTGTGTGTGTGTGTGTGTGTGTGTTTACGTTTAGGTTGTCCTCACTGTTCGGCATTTAAGTTCAACAATGAACTGTTAGCATTCAACAGTTAACAAAACGTTGATTCAGCGTGTTAAATGTACAGATATACAATGTCTTCAACGTGTAATTGTTAACACTCCAGCCACACCGATTGACTTGTTGGGAGATCAAAAACTCTCCACTAACAGCAAAATGGTCTCTGTGATAAGGATTGGGTTTTTTCCTATTTGTAAATCTGCTTTGCATGTCATGAAAAACAAGAAACGAAGAAAAATGTGGATTAGGACCTAATCTGGATACTCGGCACAGGAATGATAACATTTTAATAGCTTAAAATTTAGTTTAAGTTTAGCCTCAATCATTTTTTGAAAATGAGAAAAGGTGACTTCAAACTTGTTTTGAGTAAGGTAGACTTAGAACTCACAAAGAGGACATTTTGAGAGCAGCCATTCCAGCACATACAAGGCTTAGAACAGAACGGGATGAGTAGAATCTTATCTAATTTCATATGGAAATCTTACATGGTACCACCGGCGAGTTCAAGGTTTGGCCAACACTGACTTTGAGTGTTCGGAAAGAAATCTTCAGCTTGAAAAAATAAAAGAAAGACGAGAGGAAAAAGTGGACTATTCTGTTGTCGACTATGTCCATAACTCTATCAGAAATCCCAGAGAAAGCTGCATAAAACAAAAAGTGGAATACATTTGCAGTATTTCAGACTATTTCCGAAAGGATGCCGTATTTTTTGCATTGAAATTGCTTAATTTCCTTCTTTAGGTGTTTTATTTCCTCCCCACCGAGCAGAAAAAAGGCGCATAGCTAAATTAAGTGAAAATTCTACTTTTGTTCTAAAGAGTAATATATATGTATATATAGTAACATTTATATACAAATATAAAGTTTTAGAACACAAAGATCGCATTCAGTTCTTGCAACCATTTTTAAAGTATTAAATGGTTAATCAGATATGCAATATTTTCCGTAACTCGTATTCGTATACGAAAAACTCGGCAACACATTTGCAACACATTTTATTTAAATATGCTAATTTAAAATGAACAATGCCAGCGCAACCGTTTCGTTATATTACTATTATATAGTTAAAACATACAGGCGTAATACATCATATGATACTGGCAGCATTTCCTATTAAATTATCAAAAGAACGCACTACAAATTCTATTTAACAGAAGTATTTTGACGTTAATTAAAGTTTGTTCGTCCATTTATTTATGTTCTGCATGTATAGAAAAAGTTTCAAAATAATAAAAAGTAAGACTACTTTTCATGGAACTTACGCAATCCCAATAAATATGGTCCACTTTATCCATTATCAGTTTTACTTATGATTTCACAGTGTTAAATTTTCAGATTTGTATGAATGAAGGTAACGCTGCAATTTTAGCTTAATAAATATATTCCCAGTGGACAGAAGCACTTCATTAGAAGTCCGTGTATCAAATGAAGTAACAATCAATCAACTTTCTTGCCGTTTCCCACGCGCGTTTATGCGCGAAATAAATGTTACTCCTACGGTATTATGTCTAAGTAAAAAGTGCACAACAAGTACATCTGTGTAGGATTGGCAACTTAATTTAGTAGCTACGTAGTATAATTAAATTACAAGAAGATTAATGCTAATTTAATTTACATGGTAAACTTGTTCTTAACCAGGAGATAACACATTAATTTTCTTCCATTTATCAACTAATTGTTACCTGTTAGAATTTTCATAAGTTAATGAGAGGAATGTCTTCGCAGATTGCTTATAGGATGTCCACTTTCAAGATATTTTATTTATAAAGTATAATTTAGAAGATAACATACATTATATGAAAATAATAAGTCGAGAACTAGTGCTTTAAGGGATACAGGCTAGAAAAACTCTACCGCTATATTTACTGTCAGATTTTTACAATAATTGCTTTGACTATACATGAAGTGTTTTGTAATACATGTCTCCCAATTACTTTCCTCTACAGTAATAATTTACTTTAAGTGTGTTAGGATTTCAATTATCACTCACGGTTAAGAAATAAGATTACTTACTCAATATCAAAGGTAGTGAACGCTACGCAGGAAATCTATTCAATGAAATACGAGTGAGTTTTATGTTTCAATGAAGTTTCAGTCAACTTTTGTCTAGTGTGAAGTAACACATTTTTAGGTTCCATTTTACTTTCTCTACTGGTAAGTAGGGAAACTATTGTATTCCACCCAAAAATTCTATGTCGAGATTTCGTCGGAAATATGTTTTGAGACCCTCTGAATAAAAAAAGGCATTTTTGGCAAAAGGTCCGTGTGTATGTGTGTCTGTATGTCTGTCAGACAGTCTGTAGACAGCATAACTCAAAAACGAAAAGTCGGTTAAAAACCAAAGCTGGTATTTAAGTTTAATGTCTCTCAAGGATGCCACAAGAAGATGTTGAAGAAAATAGCCCCACCCTAAACTACCCTTTACATGGAACATTTTTCGAAAATTTTGATGTCTTGAAAATGGCTCTAACGACTTAGATTAAAATGTCATATGTTTTAGATATTTTTATGACAAATGAAATGTATATCTTGAATTTTCTGGCTATAGCCCCTGTAGTCGTATTTACTCTGGACGACTTTTGCATAACTGGTAAACCTTTAGAGATAGACAAAATCATACCATACCAAAAATGTAGATGTTGCTAAAATAAACAATTTATGTCTGAATAAATTGTCTTATAGAGTGAACCACTTCGGAGATATTCCTTGTTATGTGTGTGAGTTTCGGAAAACAAAACTTTCATGAACTGGAATATCGTTGTTCATTTTTTTATATGTTAAGTGTGTAAAGAGAACGGAAACTCAAAGCTTTAAAATATTTGACTATCGCAGAAAGCCTAGTATTCCTCTTGCACCTACAAGGAAATAAGCAATGAGATAATCTTAACACGAAGAAGATATAGGAATATGAGTTTTTAAGAATGGTTAGTACAAGAGTAGAGAAAGTCATGTGAGTGCAACACATCAGATTTTTTAAACAGAGAGTTCTACGCATATATACGTGCTGAAGGATTCTGGAACATTTCATGCATCTATATTAAAAGGTATAGAATAAAGATGATTTAGTGTTCCCCAAAGTGTTAAAAACAGTTTATAAATAATTTAACTCAAATTTGCCCATTGAGTAACTGAATAGAACTAAATAGAGCCATTAATAGTCGAATATTTGACTTCGCTTTCTATTTTCGGATATTCAAATACATTTAATGGCGAATCGAATCTTCATACAGGAAACAAAGGTTGCGGAATTTGGACTATAGGAAGAGAGAGGTCAGTCTGTCACAGGATCACAACACAGAGGAGACCAGCTACATTCGATGCAAGAATGTTATAGATAACGTTGCCACATAACTTACATTCAATGCTGTCGCCATTTGCAGTAAAAATAGTCACTCCCGAATTCAGCAATACGTGAATACTTCAATTTTCGTGCTGGAGACATTTACTCTGTGTGTGGAACTAGTGAGCACATCCGAAAAGCACTGTGCACTGTAGGCAGTGAGCCCAGTTGTGCTGTCACTGTACGCGCGCAATGACGTCACGCTCTGTCCATGTGGCAGGCAACTTGCGATCACCTCATTTCGTGGTAGTTGTATAAGGTTCGAACCCTACTTATAAGAATGATAAAATGACGATAGTAAAATTTAGGTTAGAGGCGCAAGTATGCATAATACTGAAACTTAGGGGCTTATATATAAATGCGCAAATATAACATAAGTTTAAACAAATACTGTATCTCTTGGTACATGTATTTCTACTATGTGCCCAAGGTTGACCAGTTTTGAGTGTTTAGGCTCAAATCCCAGCAGATCCACCTGCCAACATTCTTACAAACTTTTCACCCCTCCAATCTAAGCCATACTATTCCCACCTAATTCCAAAATATACGTTTCCATACGCCACTCAATTTTTATTTCATTCCGTAATTCCAACGATCATCTTACTCTGCATGCAGATTCTATTTCCTGACTGTTTATACCACATATTCGTCTTTTGACCTTTTCTCACGCCATTTTATCTGTTTTCCTTATCCCTTCACCTAATATCTCTTAAGCTGGTAACAAGATGATGCTAACCCCAAAACATTTTTAGTTCGATTTGGTCTATAGCTGACAATTTGCCAGTTTTTAAAATTCATCAACAGTAAACAGGACTACAGGGGCTGTAGCCAGAAAATTCAAAATATACATTTCATTTTCCATAAAAATATCTCAAACATATGGCATTTTAATCAAAATCGTTAGTCACTTCCGAGAAAATGAAAGTTTCCGAAAAATTTTCCATGTAGAGGGTAGTTTAGGGTGCAGGAATTTTCTTCGAAATCTTCGTGTCGCATCATTAAAATATATTAAACTTAAATAGCAACTTTGGTTTTTAACCGAATTTTCGTTTTTGATTTATTCTGTTCACATACAGACACACGCACACGGACCTTTTTCTAAAAATGCTTTTTTTGGATTCAAGGTATCTCAAAACATACTATTGCAGTGAAACATTGACATTGAAGTTTTTGGTGGAATACAATATTATATGTAGTAGAGAAAGTAAAAATATTACACAGGAAAGTTGGATCTCGAAACACAGACCTTGTGTCAAATAATTTTTGTAGCACTTTATAAAGATCTCATTATAACTTCAGTCTACTGTATCCTTTTTGAAACTATAGCGAAAGTTGTAGTGAAATCACATCTGCAAATAAGTGTATCGGTTAAAGTGAAAAATTATGTAGAAGAATAAGTTAATATAAGACTGGCTCATAGCAGAGGTATAACAGTAAACGGTTATTTTGTTTTTAATCCAGTACAAGCCAGAAATGCAGCATTTCCCTCGAAAGGCGGCTAGGCGAGGTACAATAAGCAATTAGGATAATAACATGTACTGAACTCTCTTTGTAACTGAGGCAAGACTAGCACAAGACGAAGGATGACCTCTAGTTAACCCGAAGTAATGCGCCTCAGCTTTACGAATGATAAAATGAGAGGTTTGTTGCCGTAATGTTCATTTTAAGAAGTGGTTCCTAAATGACTACTTGTTTTGCAACGTATATAGCAAACTTGTGCATTCCTCATATCCTTTAGTTTCAGCGTGTTTTAAGGGGAAAGAACAATGTGAGAATTACACGGACTTTCGGTTAGCTAGCCCAAAAAGTGTGGATCTTGCTCGCTGTAATTGTCAGATCAATTAAAAAGAATTATTGTATAATTCATATATATTTTAACTTTGGTGGGTGTAAAGTAAAGAAGACAAATGTAGTCGGGATAAAGAAACACTTTTATTTCCGTAAACAGTAACTTTTTACACTCGTTGCAACAGCAAGAAAGTCTTTATCGATTCACCAACAGCACGGCTCCGAATTCGTAACACAAGAACTGTCCCTTCTCACACTTTACCGCTATTTATATCTCCCTGGCACTGTTCTGGAAACTTCAGGAAAGTTCAGTTATTATTGCGGTCAAATACAAAGCAGACAATTCCAGAAGTCTCTATCCCTTTCTCTCTTTCGGCAAGCGCCCAACAATGCGGCCATTCTCTGTCTCTTCCCTTCGGCTCCTTTGCGGTAGTGTCGACAATAATGCGATGGGCGACACTGCTCCCTCCTCAAGGCTGGTCGTTAGGCCAGGTAGGCGACTGGCTGGGTCCCCCCTCCCCAGTGCGGCAATCAGATGCGGTGGGCGCGGTGACAATATGCATATACATCCATAAAGCTTTATAATCACATTTTTTGTATTTTGTCTGAAAAATTTGACTTCGGAAGGTTTTTTACATAAACTGAAAAAGGTTGTCATTTTTAGTTGTGTTCTCTAGGAAATTGTGGCAGCAGAGAGCTGAAATTCTTACTATATATGAAGACATTCTAGGCTCATACCACTGAATCAGGGGAACAAAACCGCTAATGTCTGACTCTAACAGTTTTGTCTGTAAAGAAATTTAAACAAAATTTAAACCTAATTTTGAATCAATGTCCTCAATTTTTAAAAACATATCACACTTAAAAATGTAATTATAGTTCAATATGTAATACTTTATTTTACACAAGTGTATAACATTTTGGCCTTGCAACTTTTATAAGTTTTGAGAAAAAGGAATATGTTTCGAAAACGTATTTGCAGTTGAAAGTTAACTTCAAATGTCTGACTCATGTTAGTGAATTCCAGGGGAGTGGTCAGGTGCATCCCTTGTAGTCTCCTGATTTCAATCCTAGGTCTTTTGACACGGGACTCCGTAGATTAAGTTTGTGATGCCAGTCTTAAAAACTATTAGGTATATTAAACGCTTCAGCAAAAATGACTTTGTAAGGATTAAAAAGACGCAGAGTTAATTTAAATGTAGTTTTAAGTGTTTAATGTTTCAAATGACCAATAATCCATATATGTATACCCATATAGAGGGAATTACAGTGTCCATTAATCCACTGAGCTTTCAAATTTACAATTCAGATCATTTGTTTATCAACGTCCTCCAACTCCAAATGGTGAATGAATGAAATGGGTGAAATGATGCTCAAATGAGCCCAAGGTCCATAAAACTTTAGGTCATCCGATATTCGTCTTCTCAGAATAGGAAATCTCGGTAAAAGTCTTATCCGGATAACTTACTCTAAGCGAGATTCGAACTGGCGACCTCTTGGACGTGAGGCACATACGCTACCACCACGCTCCAGATGACTAACTTTCCATAGATAAATGCACCATATGGAATAATTTGAAAATAATTAAGGCTATAAACACAAAACGTTATTATAAAAATTGTTCATTGGATTTAATTTGGAATATCATTTTTAAAAAGTATTAATTTACAAAAAGCTTAATACCATCACTAAAAGGCTTATTTTGGGCATTTTCCATAGACAATACACTTGGACAGGTTTAGGATTTTCTTCGATCTAATTGTTATGGCAGCACAAGTAGAAAATATTCCAATTTTACATCATTTGTAATAATACAGCCATTATGGACATGGATTATGAAATGAATCCATAGTTGACATTTTGATGGTGATATAAAGACAATTTCTAAAAGCTGTAAATATCGGATTCTAGAACTTACTCTTTTTCAGCACTCTGGCAATCTCTGACCTGGGAGGCCACTCCCCCTCCGCAAGTCCTGGAACACGCGCTCCATCTGGACCACGCTGACCATGAACCAATTTTTGAGGATAGTCTTCCGTTCATCATTTTCTGGAACATTTCGTGCACCTGCAAATGAAGCAATTTAATTAATCTTCTCACAGTATATCAATATATATTATAATAATATCGACAAAAAATTGAGAATGCAATGATTTCTTTTTTCGAAACCTCTGCTACTGCACTTAACACATTCAGGCTGAACAGAAAGTGTGGAATATTGACCCTAACTTTGAAATGGACCAATAAAGTTATGTACTGAACTTTTTATTCGCATGGGAGCCTTCCAAGGTGTGTAAGGTGAGTTCTAAGTGGGGGAAGGGAGTAAACTTCAGAATTTGAAATCTATAAGTTTTAGACATTCTGGTACTCCTTACTAGAAAAAGAAATCTTTGTTTAAAACACAGAACATACTTCAGAAGCAGCAAAAGTGTTGGGTAGATTAGGCTGGCTGGCACAAATGTGTCTATGTGGAATATTTTATGTATAGAGGCGTTAATTTATCACATTCAATTTTCTACCTGGTAATTCTTTTGTTTTGTACCATTATCACTAGATCATTCCTTTGTTTAGTCAGTGTCACAACTATAGTGCCATAAATTGCTGAAAAACAATTTAATACACATTACAATTGATTAACAAACCAAAACTCAAAAAGGAGGGCAATTTAAAAGGGTTTGGTGATGCCTCAAACAGTTTTCTGTCATAACAGCAAGACTAAATCCAAATACAAGTAATTCCTGGATTTAATTTTCCACAGTTGGCAGTACTGAGTGCAATAATCGTATTGAATATATTTTAGGTTATCGTTTGTAGAATCTAACATTTTGTGCTCAAATCTTTCAATATAGTGTTTAAATTCATATTTTATTTGTGAAGTAGTCCACATAATTAATATCAGTCGAAGCTCTGACCTTATACCTTATATTACCTTGATAACATCATAATGGACAATGAAAAAACATGAAAAAAAGCTGTGCACGGATTAACTTAAATCATTAATAACCATTACATACGAATTCCATAAATAGTTTTTAAACTATTAGTTATAAAACAGTTCACAAACAACGATACATCTCTGAAGAAATCAGCTAAAATATTACAACATTGCATAACTATTTAAATAAAAGCAAATACACTTCCATTTCTTGGAACGCTTGTGTGTGTGTGTGTGTGTGTGTGTGTGTGTGTGTGTGTGTGTGTGTGTGTGTGTGTGTGTGTGTGTGTGTGTGTTCATATGTGGTTTGAATGTGACAATTGTTCATATGAGTGACATGAATAAAAGTCCAATCTCATGTGAATATTGGTCTGTTGATTTAATCCTTATTAAACATTTCTTTCCAAATTATCAATTCTGAATGAGCAGTCGAATAAATAAATTGATAAATATAGGTATATACAGAATGTGTAAAATTTATGCACACGAAAATTAAGATGACACGTACTCAAAATGAAGTGCATTAAGGATAGAAACCGGGTTGCAGAAGCTTCATTATGAAGTTCGAAGTGAAATTTCAACTACTATAAGACAACTAAAACAGACTTTTCAGTGTTGCTGACACCATACGATGTTGCGTTATTATAAAAATTTTTGTTTAAATTGTTTTACAAACAAAACAATTATCGGGAGGTGGATTAGGCAAGATAAACCACTATTTGTCCTCCGCCTTCTTCTGATCCAACTCTAAACGAAAGCATTTATTAATAATTTTGTTAAGATTCGAGTTAATTGTTTTGATTTTATTTATTGTGTGGTATTAATAAGCGCTGAAGCTGTTATTGTGATGATTTTATCTTGGAATATATTTATAAAAATTTAAATTTAAACGCAAGATTGTCGACATGCTACACGTCTGAAGGAGCTGATCGTAGTATTCATTCACGTCTTTTATCTGATTAATTATTTCGAAACCTGTGTGATTCCCATAATTACTACCGAAGCTATGTCAGAAATAAGTTACTCTACGCATCTTATAAGTAACAAACTCATATCTTCGTACATTCTTGTGGAATTACAGTTTGGATCAAAGCTGATTTATTCTTTTGAAATCGGCTGATCAAAGAACGAAATGCCAATCGACTTTTTTGTTTGCAATGATTCTATCAAACACATATTAGAAGGAATGTAATGACTTCCCTTCCATCCTGTATATATATAGAAGTTTATTCAAAGCTAGCAGTTAATCAAATCTGAAGTGACTCTAATAATTTTCTTCCAACTCTTGTGGAAATTTCAACTTCGAAATGGAACATTTTCCCCTTTCATGTGTTCACGTTTCTAGTACTTCGCTTCAGTGAACGAGCCTAAACAGACGGGTAGTAACTAACGGAGAATATAGGAAGTTACTATGACAACCGAGTTACTCACTGGAATAACAGTTCCTTCCCCGTCACTAATTCTCACCTGATGTTTCGTAGGAATTATTCCCCCTTCCTGGTCGCAGTCACACTGCATAAGTTTAAGCTGCCGTAAACTGAAATTCAGATTAACGCTTCTTGTTCACTTCCTATGGAGTTTGTCCGCAGAAAGACGCTTTGGGTTGATGTAATTTGTAAATACTTTTTTATAGGTATATGCTCCAGCCTAAAGTTTCCCAGCCAAGAAAGGGTGACAAAAACTAAACTAATGCATTTATAAAAGATAGAGTAACAACTAAATTTGTAGTACTTAATGATTATTCCGTAAATTAAACGAGAAATCCTGGGCAGCTGCACTCTCCCAACTAATATACGGAATACAAAGGTGGTCAACAGAGCAACAAACAGCATCATTAGAGATTACTCATTATATGGAAAGGAAAGTACTACCAATATCAAAAAGAAACCTGATAAGAAAAAAAAGAAGGAACCAAGTGAACGACACTGTGATAGCAGCACAAGTAGCGAAGTGGAGATGGGCAGGTCACATAGTAAGGCTCAACAACAATCCCTGGACAAACACAGCAACGATATGGGACCTAAGAGGACAGAGAGGGCCGGGAAGACCAAGAACTAAAGGACTAGGATGGCGAGGAACAGCAACGCCTGTAAGGCCCACGAAAATTACTCAGCAATTAAGACACTCAGAGTGACCGCGTACCGAAGAAGATGGGACATGAATATGTCAGCAAAAGTGAGAACAAGTGACAAATGTTAAAATGAGTGACAACTAGTGTCAAGTGTCAAGCCAAGGTCAAAGCCAGTGAGGCATAAGATCAGAGGGCAGAGGAGTGAAAATGATAGTAGAAAAAAATCTAGGTTAACACAAGCTATCAAATAAAAAGGAGGAAATTCCACATTCTTAACTCCAATGTGGCGGCATCATCATCATCATTATAGGCTATTTATAACCTATGTCAAACAACATCTACAGGACAATAAAGAACGTTCGATTTCTGGGACAACCAACTCTATCGGTTTTCGTTATCTTTGCATTTTGAAGTTTTACATTATTGAAAGTTATTGGGTTTAACTTTAAGTTAGACAAGGAATGAATGAAGACGTTATTTTCGAGCTTGTTTCCCCAAAGCCGTTGCTGGACTATAGTTCTTAAGTCTTAACAGCCCTTTATGCGAGTAAATGAATGTAATATGTTAAACAATGGGGAAAGAGTGGAGGTATTATGTAACATGCAAGGTTAACTGCGTTGTGAATAAAGCTGAATTAACTGTACTAAAATTACATTTCTGTAAAGGTCTAGCTTGATGACTTATCTCGGCCATTGTGAACAAACTCCGTGAATCAAGTAGAATAAAATCCGAATTTAACCTGTATCATTATCAAGATAAACATATGCGCTTTATTGGAAAATATCGCAGGAACAATTTCGGAATTAGCATACGAAACAAAATTGCTTACATGTTTTTGCACACAGATAAGTACCAATAAGAGCATAATTCAGTGACCAAGCTGTAACCTTTGTCGCCTTTTATAAAGTGACTATCACTTATCGGTGTATATCGCTATTGAGTATCGAGAAACAGTTTTGACAACCCATCATTATGTGATGTGAGAACCTGAGGAGGTAATAATTAGTTTGAGATCATAAAATTTAAGTACTTTGTGTTAAAAGACTGCTAAAAATTTACACTTTTTATAATTCTTTGCTAAAACCACCACTAAATGCCGAACACAAGGACACAAACTGTTGCGAACGCACCTAAAAACCAGTTTTATGAGTACATTTACAATCCTGCACTTTTTACTTCTCTACTGGTAAGAAGAGGAAGTATTGTATTCCACTCAAAAATTCGATGTCGAGATTTCAGAGGAAATATATGTTTTGAGGACCTTTAATCCAAAAAAAGCACTTTTAGAAAAAGGTCCGTGTGTGTGTGTGTGTGTGTGTGTGTGTGTGTGTGTGTGTGTGTGTGTGTGTGTGTGTGTGTGTGTGTGTGGACAGCATAACTCAAAAACGAAAAGTCAGTTAAAAACCAAATTTGGCATTTAAGTTTAAAGTCTTTCAAGGATGCGACACGAAGATTTTGAAGAAACTAGCCCCACCCTAAACTACCCTTTACATAGAACATTTTTCGAAAATTTTGATTTTCTTGAAAATGACTAACAATATTGATTAAAATGTCATATGTTTGAGATATTTGTATGACAAATGAAATGTATATCTTGAATTTACTCTGGACGACTTTTGCATAACTGGTAAACCGTTAGAGATAGACCAAATCATACTCGACAAAAAATATAGATCTTGATAAAATACAAAATTTATGCCTGAATAAATTTTCTTCTAAGGTGAACCATTTCGGAGATATTCCTTGTTATCTGTGTGAGTTTCGGAAAACAACTTTCGTGAAATGGATCATCGTTGTCCATTTTTTATATGTTAAGTGTGCAAAGACAACAGAATCTCAAAGCTTTAAAACATTTGCCTATCGCACAAAGCCTAATGGATTCTAATATTCCCCTTGCACCTTCAAGGAAATAAGCAATAATTATGTACAAATGTTTATCTTAACACGAAGAAGATATAGGAATAAGAGTTTCTAAGAATGGTTAGTACAAGAGTAGAGAAAGTCATGTGAGTGCAACACATTAGATTTTTAGGAAAGTTTTGCAATTTGATAATTATTTTAATCAGTGCTATATACAAGAAACTTGTCGTGGATTGCAGAACTTTGTGTGTGTATGTGTTCCCTTCAACGTGCAACTTCTCTGTTCCACAATCCAATTCACTTTCGGATTACATTTACTAAGTTTTGTACGGTCCACAAGCAAATCGAGCACTTAAAACTCTCCTGCTAGCTACCAACAATATTTCCGGCTGGAATTTCATTCTCTCTGCTCCCCTCGAACAGGTATTCTGTTGTTTTAAATTAAATTCTGCGTTCCGTTATGAGGTAGGAACTGTGCAACCGCGTTTTCCACGCTTGGCATAATATCCCCATACAACAGATACAGAGGGATTCTAATGTTCCACATTTTCCCTTGAATGCGGTGTTAAAACAAAAGAAAGGGGCTAATGTGTTTCTGTACCTTTAATTTAACTTTCTGCTGTTGTACATTTCTACGATAAAAATCTGATGTGTTGCACTCACATGATTTTCTCTATTCACCCTTCTAAGCATTATTCTTCCATGTACATATTTACTTTTAATCAAGATAAACTTTTACCTCATTATACACTTTCTTTGTCGATATCTTAAAAGTGTCTCGCTATAGAACAACTTTGAACAGCATTTTCACCTGATAAAAGTAGATGCAAGTTTTGATAAATTAATACCAGTAACAGAGAACGTAACAAAAAGTATTCGAAATAAATACTGTGCTTTTATGAGATATGCATTTTTATGCAGAAAATCTTTCTCTATCTTTTATAGTTTACCAATTATACAGAAGTGTTTAATAATAATCAAGATTTCACAGGCTATTACCACAAAATTCAATATGTATTCTATGATTTTTGTCCCGGAGATAGTCATTTTTGAGAAAAAATATAGGTACATATAGGTACAAATATAATAGGGAAAATTTTTGCTTGCAAAAATTAGTTTTCGCTGCGGTCTTTAATTAAAAATGTTCCTGTCCATCGTTGTAAGATGCTGAATTTTCAACCGACGTTTCGTTTTCGAGTTACATTGCTCACAGACAAACACGCCGCTCATACCTTTTTGTAGAAGTCCTTCTTTGAACTCAAGGGACTTTGAAAGCCGTGCTTACATGAAATCTCGGTATCAAATTTTTGAACGGAACACAATAGTTTCTCTTCCTACTACGGGTAAACAGAAAATAAATTAAGGGGAGTTAGGGGTGAGTTTAAGAAATTCTACAATTTTTATGCTAGCAGTACCAAATTTTAACTACGTTAATATAGTGTTTAGATATGCAGCTGTACAAAATTGGAAGTATGTAAGTGAAATAGTTTTTTAATTAAAAACGTTTAATCGATTATAAGGATACTCTGATTAAAAATGCTCCTTGCGTAACAATGTTTGAATGTTTGGCATGAAACTTGGTGATCTGATGCTTCATGTGCCTGAAAGGCATAATTGCTCTGGATTTTCATTTTACACCAGTACTTTAGTGTCTAGAAATTTTTAAATATGTCTATTTACAGATTTCAAGTTTTTTAAACTTCCCATCGGCATTTGAATGTGAATATGTTCAATATTACTTGGCTGATATCAAAACCCAGAGCAATTTTGGAGCCTTATATGAATAAGAAAACATCCTGGAATTTTCAAAAGAATCCCTTAAGAACTCTGTCGCAAGGAGTTTTTAGCTGCGTGAAAATGCTGAGAAAAAAGGAAGTGAGAAAAACAGCATTAAACTTTTAAAACATTCTAACCTCATCAGAGGTGTGTTCCAGCATTGGTTTCACTTTCTGACCTCGTATCCTCTTCTGTGCTCAACATTTCTGCAATTTATGGGCTCGCCTTGTGTGTATTTGTTTCCTGGCACTGCATTTTCTACTCTGAATACATTTTCTAGCATTGCACTTTTGACAAATGCATATTGCTCCGACTGAAATGCTTATATTCCTAAGATTATTCAACACCTGAATTGACTTCAGAAACCCCATATTAAACTCCATTACAGTTTTCAGTACTGCAAGTTCAAGTTTGTTGCTAGACACACACCTATTTTGAACAGATAGTTCCACGCAACATTGTGAAGAGATACATTCGAGTTCTGTGTCTACCCTTGGCATAGCGTTCTAGCAGCTGGTCAAAACCAAGTCGCTGATCCGGAGGTTGAATTTTAGTTACCACTACTGGAAACAACTTGCAGGACATTTTCTTGTGATTTTGTGGATGCAGATTAAGGATATTTACATGATTGAGTTTCTGATCCGTCGATATGCAGTCTCGGTGGGTGCGTACGCCTAACCACCAGCCATTTAATCACTATGCACCACTATTTAAAAATGGCCACCAGACCTTTAAAAATGGCGCTGTCATGAAAGTCATTGCACTTTTTAATAGACAGAACATTGAACAATTTTTCAACAAAAAAGTCTAAAAATCAACTTTTTTTACCAAATGGGCCAAATCTCGCCCCTAAGTCCCCTTAAAACGAATGAGCACATTGGAATTAGGCTCATATAGTTTGCAGTATGTTGTAAGCCAGCATTATTTATTTCTTGTATAGTATTTTAAAGCTTTGAGGTAGGAATCAAGATTCAATATAGATACAGGATTGCTAACAAACATTTCATAAGCATGCATGATCATGAGATATTGTTATTATTATTATTGTTATTATTATTGTTAGTTATTATTGTAGTTGTTATGAACCAAGGTAGGTACTGAAATTTGCCTATACAGGTTGTTTCGAAACGATACCGAACGAATATAGCCGTTTCGTAGTTTATAACTAGTTCGAATTTCGGTGTCGTAGCTTCGAAATTCTTTTAGGTATAATTTTATGCAGCATTAAATATTACATTATTTTGTGATTAGGCAGCACAGTAACCACCGTAGCGTAATTGCTAGAGTACCTGCCTGCTGTGCAAGGGGTCCCGGGTTCGATTACCGGCAGGGGGTAGGATTATTCCTCATCCTTCCCTAAGTCTAGAAGTATAATGGCGGCGCCGTGGCTGAGTGGTTAGACCGCTCGCCTACCACCTAAGCGGGACCCGCATGTGGTATTCGTGGTGGTTGAAGCGGTGCTTGGGTGGGTTTTCTCCGGGTTCTACGCTTTTCCCCGCCATTCATTCCACCAATTGCTCCATTATCACCCTTCCAATCATCCATTTCGCCTGCATTTCATGTCATCCTCTTCCTCACTATCATACCTGCTTCCAGGTCTTCATTCTGTCTGGTCCAGAGGTTCCTCTGCTCCCCGACAGGCGTCTGACCCTAGGCTGGCTTGTAACTCCTACATAAGGGGAGGGTAATCAGGGAAAGAAAGAAACCACCGGTGTGCCAACCTCACAGTGTGTCACCTACCTGCGCTGCCTCCGATAACGTGAGGCACCCGGCGTTGTTCCTGTCACTGCCTAATGCACACACATTCTGGAGCGTTTTCTATGCGACTATAGTGGCGGTAAAAACTATCTATACTGCCACATAGAAGTTGAGCAACTACTTCTATATATTCGTTGGGTGTGTTTCGAAACACCCTGTATATGCCAATATAACAGCCTCCTACTCCTATTTGAGATTATGTACGTTTCAGCGGATATTTTATGGCTTACCCCCGTTTGGCAGATATAATCTGAAATGTGCAAGCTCGGTGGTTTGCTCAGGCGAAGAAGGGCAACAGTTTGAACAAATATTTATGCAACTGGCTGCGCCTGATAGTGTGACTCTAGCGTCCCAACACACAATTTTTAAGTTACCTCGCTCGGCCCACCAAACTCTTTCAATAGTTAGTTATTCATTTCTTGCAACATTCGTGAGTGCAGAAACATTGGTTAATATGTATATCGGTGTTTCCTCTTTCCAAGAAGTAAATTGCTTTTATCTTACTTATATCCCATTCCCTGGCAGAGAAGATTTAAATGATGGTAGTTATTCTTTAGAAAGCTCGTCTTTATACCACCCACTTGCTTGATTTATTATTGGAGTTATCTTTCTCAACAATTGCCGAGCGGGATGACTCTGCGGTAACGTGTGGCACTCGCACTTTGGTTCAGATCCCATCAGGCCGGCCCCTCTCACCGTAAGTTTTTCGTAGTTTTCCCGGTTCGGTAAGTCAGTGCTGGGGTGGTGGCTTTTCTATTATCCCCGTTGTTTTCTTTCAACTGTTTCGCCTCATTTATTTCAGCATTGTAAGACCTGGCGACAGCGGTTGGTGTGCTGCAGTAGAATGGAGGAATTAGCAGATTGGGAAAAATTCTGCCTGGATTGTAACACTACCACTGTTCATTCTTAACTCTTGGGAGCTCTCTCGTATGCTCACGGAACTCCCATGCTGCGGGTGGCGTAGGTAGGGCTGGTCGTCCTCGGATCTCCCCATCATCCCTTCCTCCCAGAGTTCCATTAGAAGCACAGAACTCTACTACTGGAGGTCCCTATGTCTACTTCTAATTTCTCAACAATATATTAATGTAAACCGCCTCCATGCAAATAAGCAAGTAACCAGAAAGTTACAAAACCGCACAAATAAATCTTAGAAACAAACAAGGGCGTCATGTCAGCCACCGACCGCTTGAAATTTTGCTCTAAATTGCATTTATCGTAATAGGCAAGGAAACGCCTTAGATGATTTTAATACAAATGGAATTTTCCATGATGCATGGTTTTTTGTAACGATCAATTAATATTAGCCATTTTCATAGTCTCTATGAAACTACAGTCCCTTTAACAGTCGAACACCGCAAAAGTATTGCTTCGACTTTGATATTTAAAACAAAATTCAGTTCTACTTCAATGTGATTAAAATCCCCTGGGTATTATCTGTAGTAATACCACGAAAGGGTTTCATGTGACGATAATCTTGCGAGTGCGAAATTATCTCAAGTATGAAAACCTCATAATTCATTTATTTAAGGATATTTAATATTAATAGTGATTTAAAAGTAAACAATTTACAACTTGCAATAACGTTCATACATTATAATTAAGATTTATTTTCACAGTTGGATTGGCACTACAACTATTCCGGTGGCTGTGAGAACAAAAATAGCAACAATAATTTTAGCGTTTGATGTTGGGAAATGAGGAATTAGATATATGATGAATATAAATGAACGAATTTGCGTCAGCAGGATATTCGTTAAAACTAATGTAACCCGTGGTATAACAGTCCATCCGGGCCAAGGCCTGCCGCCCGACCGATGCGTCCCCCACCTCTGTCAATCGCAGACGTCATGAATGGGATGCAGTACTGGTAGTGGGACGTGGTCAGCACCCCGGTCCCTCCCGACCGATTATGTCGACCAGGGGCAGCTGCTTTTCAGTCAAGAAGCTCATAAATTGGCCCCACAGGGGCTGAGGCTGAGTGCATCCCGGAGCAGGTCTCCCAGCGGGAGAAAATCACCACGCCGGTATTGGGAATCGAACCCGGGTCCCCGCCTGAGCCATCTCGCTCGTTCGCGTACTTGATTGATAGATACTTTCTCTGTTAGATTTTTTAATGCATTGGCAACGAGTGAGTGAACGAAAAGCAGAAGTTTTGTAATTAATTCTGAATTTCTTGAACTTCAAACAAATACTTTGCTCAAGCTGTGATGTGTGACAGTTTCCAAATGTCACGCTATTTTAATTCATTGTCTATTACAAAACCCACAATTAAATATCTGCTGTCAAGGGAAATAATTTCCCCCTCTAATTTGACATGAGACGTGAGGGGTGTGGGAGGTACCATTGTAAACGCTTCCTTGCTTGGCCGCCGAACCGAAGAGAGCTGCTCCGCTGTACCACGAGGTAGCAGCGTTTTGGAATTATTCAGCGCTCCGCTGCACTCTGTCACTGTTACCACCCACCACTTAGCCTGAAGCGTGCCTTGTTCAACCTTGGGACAATTTTACGTTATACAACCGTTAGGTACGTCCTCAAAAAATGTGCATCAAAGGCACACGTGGTTCACTATCCAAACAAACATAGTCAGCGCCCAAATAGGTTGATTCATATAGTTTTACTTCCTTTACCAGGTATAGTAAATAGACGGAGTATTGTATTCCACCCAAAAATTTCATGTCAAGATTTCACCGGAAATATGTTTTGAGGCCCCGTGAATAAAAAGAAAGCAGCTTTAGAAAAATGTCCACGTGTTTGTCTGTGTATGTGTGTCTGTCTGTGGACAGCATAACTCAAAAACGAAAAGTCGGTTAAAAACCAAAGTTAGTGTTTTAGTTTAATATCTTTAAAGGATGCGACTCCAGGATTTTGAAGAAAATTCCTCCAGCCTAAATTATCCTTTACACGGAAAAGTTTTACAAAATTTTTATTTTCTGCAAAATGGCACTAACGATTTTAATAAAATGCCATATGTTTGAGATATTTCTATGGCAAATGAAATGTAAATTTTGAATTTTCTGGCTTTAGCCTATGTCTTGGTTCGTCTGGGTGACTTTCCCATAAATGGTAAACCGTAAGAGATAGACCAAATCTTACTCTGCAAGTTGTACTACATTTCACAAAAGTAAATACCCACCTTCAGCTAAACCTGCGCGAAGGGTCACCTAAACCTCAGGCGTGTTTGCATAGATGGTACGAGAATTAAATTAGTCATGTGCTTCCCTTGCTGCCCTAAGGACGTGGCAGCCATGTCTCCTCTTAGCTCACTCACCTCACAGTTTTAAAAAGAAATATTTCAGCAATCCTTCTACAGTAACGGGTAAACATTGAAAATTTAACTTCAGTGCATCTGCAGAAAATCTGTTCTTATAATGTTTTATTAAATTGTGGACTAGAACTAAAATGATTCCAGTATGGGGTGCTACACTTAGAGACGTGAATTTTATCAGCGAGACGAACTTCGTGTGTTGCCTATAGAGCAACTGGCTAAGGCGATTTCGATCAAATCTACAGTGGTGGACTAACATTAGCTCGAATCCCACTCAATATTTTTTTTAATTTCCCTTTTCCTTGTTTCTTTCTTAACGGGAACATCGTTTATATAACCCGTGTGAAATATAACCTAATGAAATCTATTTCTTTACATATTTTTATGCCGCTTAGCGTTGTAACTTTGCCGTCGTACTATGAATGCTGCAGTACGATTGCAATTATTTTAAAACTGAATGCTTTATAAGATATTAATTGCAATTGCTGAAAATAAATCAGGGAACACGCCTACCTCAACTCTCAATCATGGCTCCCGAAATTAATATTTCCCTTTAATATTCACATTCAAAGGTATCTCTATAAATGTCGTAGACTACCACTATATTAAAATATATAAGTGTGTAATAGTGTAAAATACGGTTTCAATGGTCATAAAATGCATTGTTGCAAGATCTGGATGCCAGGAAATAATGTAATTAGTGACACAATGCAGTGGTAGATTACTTCAGCGGAAGTAACCTTTGCACCTAGCAATGTTGCCATATCGTTTATTTCCAAGCACTACACAATGTTGCCATGTCCCCATCCACTAAACTCAATTTCTAGCAGTGTGCCTTCATCCGATTCTCCATTCCTGATAAAAAGCTGTAGAGAATTAAGCACGTTTGTTAATTTTGTATTTCAGAAAATAAACATGCGAAAGGCGGGGATCGAACCCCCGGCAGGTGGAAGTTCTGAATTCCACGGTCAGCGCCTAGACCTCTCGGCTATTCCTCACTTGAACATTAGAAATGTTTGTTGAAATAATTTTATAACTGACATGTATGGCCAATTTAAATATAAAATGTTAGGCGCATAGATAAGGACATTTCATAAATGATACATTAATTTCTATTCACTTCCGCGTTTTAGTTAATTTTTCCCTTCATCTTATAGTTTATCCACAAACCAAACACATAGTTTGCTGCCTTTCGTTTGCATAGTATAACACGCCGCAAAATGAACAACGCCTGTCAGTATACACTATCTGGTTTGCTTCCCTCTGTTCACAGCCTAGTCTTGCCAGCCTAGTTAATGTGGGGTCGTTAGCCTTGCAGATCGCACTCAAACTCCGATACAACATTCGTTTATGTGAGGCTTGCTCAGTCTTCTACTCCACGCTCTCGGGCAAAACAAATATGTAGTAGATATGGCCTGAGTATGCCACGCAGCACTTGAAAACGTACTACTCTTAATAAGTGAAACTGTAAGTTTGTAAATGAGGCAAATATTCATGTAGTATTGTTCATCACACTGAATTACCAAGAGAATTATCTTATACCCTTAATAGCCTGCATATATGTGAAGCTTTACTTCTTGTGACGTAATTCTGGGAACAGTAGCACAGTTGTAACGCAGTGAGAATTGTGTCCATGGCATCAAGGTTGAAAGTGAAGACTACGAGTTATTTAATTTCCACCACGTGACAGCTGAGCTACCCACTTCCGAAAATAGCGGGCAGGATGGTAGACACAGCTATAAAGGCCAGCTGGTTTCAAACTTACATAATATTGCAAGCTTAACGTGGGCCGTTTACATTTACATACAACATTCAGGAACGTGAAAAATTGTTTATGTCATCTTAGCTAAATCCTCACTCCACCGTCATTTGTCTCCTACTGTGGGTAGTACCGCTCATTGCCTTTGGATAGGCTTCCAAAAAGGAATACTGAAGTTCACTATTGAGAGTTGCGGAGGTTAGAATGTCCTTGCTTCATCATAAAGCCGACCTGCATGCGATAAAACCTGTCTGATAATGTATCAATATATGTTATTAGGCATTTAAGCAACTGTGTGGGTATTTGAATTTGAATTTTCATCCAGATGAACACTTGGTATCTTAAACGAAAGACCGATTTTAGGGTTTTTAAATACTCTATTACGTATAGTAATAGGGGAAGTATTGCACTCCACCCAAAAATTCAATATCGAAATTTCACCGGAAATACACCTTTGAGACTCCATGAACCCAAGAGGTATTTTTCGCAAAAGGTTTGTTTGTCTGTAAACAACATAACTAAAAATCTGATGTGTTGCATTCACATGACTTTCTCTACTCTTGTACTAACCATTCTTACAAACTCTTATTCCCCTATCTTCTTCGTATTAGTTAAGATAAACATTTGTGCAAATTATCTTATTGCTTATTTCCTTGTAGGTGCAAGGGGAATGTTAGAATACAGCAGGCTTTGTGCGATAGTCAAATACTTTAAAGCTTTGAAATTCTGCTCTCTTTGAACACTTAACAACGATGATCCGTTTCACGAATGTTTTAAGTTTTCCGAAACTCACACACATAACAAGGAAAAATCTTCGAAATGGTTGAACCTACAAGAAAATTTATTCAGACATAAATTGTGTATTTTAGAAGATCTAGATTTTTTGTATAGTATGATTTGGTCTATCTCTAACGGTTTACCAGTTATGCAAAAGTCGTCCAGGGTAAATACGACTAAAGGGGCTATAGCCAGAAAATTCAAGATATACATTTCATTTTTCATAAAAATATCTCAAACATATGACATTTTAATCAAAATCATTAGAGCCATTTTCAAGAAAATCAAAATTTTCGAACAATTTTCCATGCAAAGGATAGTTTAGGGTGAGGCCATTTTCTTCAAAATCTTCGTGTCGCATCCTTGAAAGACATTAAACTTAAATACCAACTTTGGTTTTATAACCTACTTTTCGTTTTTGGGTTATGCCGTTCACAGGCTAACAGACACACACACGCGCGCGCGCGAATCTTTTCCTAAAAATTCTTTTTTTGGATTCAGGAGGTCTGAAAACAAATATTTCCGGTGAAATCTCAACATCAAATTTTTCCGTGGAATACAATACTTCCCCTACTTAACAGCAGAGAAAGTAAAAACGAAAAGTCGGTTTAACACCAAACTTGCTATTTAATTTCACGATCTCCAAGCATGCGACATGAAGATTTTCAAGAAAATCCCCCGTCCCAGGATAATCTTTATATGAAGATTTTTCAAAACCGTGTGTTTTTATCAAAAAAGGCTATTTTTATTCAAATACCATGTATCCAAGACATTTTTATGGCATTAATATATACCAGGTGGCCCACTCCGTTACAGTTGTTAAGGCAATTTACAATCTGTAATCCTTAATGTTACACAATAGCAGCATATACAGGAGTGAGTTTATTCTCTGGAAAATAAAGTCTTGTAACTGAACATTCTAAGACTGTTCCTCTCGATTATCACGTGCTGCACACGCTAGTTGAAGCCTGGGAATTTCCTCTGCAACTCGTTTCTCTTACAAGCGGAATGAAGTTCGCGCACGCCACTAACTGAATTTACCCCGGTGATTTCTGCAACACTTTTAACGCACGAAGGGTGATCTACTTACCCTGGAGTGGGCCAGCTGGTATATAATTTTTTTCTGGGAATGTCCTCAGAGTCCCTCTTCATTCTGGATGACTTGTATAACTCGTAAATCGTAAGTGATAGACAATGTTATTATAAAACTCGTTAAAACACACAATTTATCGCACATACCTTCTTTACATTTTTCTAAAATAGGAATATATTATTCCTATATTTTTTTCCTTTATGCCATGACCAAGCTAAAAGAACGGAGGATCAAAAACATCACATAGCAACCATCTCTTAAAAGCTCTTACACTATCTCGATTAACATGAAGTAGATGGGAGAACAAGCGCTTTAAGAATTTGTTTGTACAAGAGTTAGTAGAAAACGTAATATGAGTTCAAACATCAGTAGTTTTGATAACTGCTATACGCAATTTTACGCTTTATATGCGATTTATTTTTTAATTTGAGTTATATGACTTCTAGTGAATTTTTGGCTTTATATCTGAACGTTTAATCAACATATGATTTAAACCGACAGAAAATAAATTTATAAAATAACAGACTATTGTTAATTACACCACGTTGCAATATTTCTCCTGTTTTCTTTCTCATTTTGTTAGTTTTCTGGAGGGTATATAAAATTAAACTGCGAAGTCGTTCCAAAAAACGAAGTTAACAAGAGGCCGTATATCAACAGGATTTAAATAATTTAACCTACAATTTATGCGAGGCTTTATAGAGGCACAGCAACGAAGTACAAAAGTGAATATATGGAAAATTTAATTTTGAATTGTATGCATTTATTAGCAAGGTTAGATATTGAAAGAATGTATGAAAAAGCGGTCAGCAAAATAGCAATCATAAGAAATGTTGCGAAATAAGCGGTCAAAGCATTGTTAGGCAAACTGGTTTAGATTTAAGCGAAATCGTAGATATGGAAAAAGCGGTCATGTATCGCACACCGCATCTCATGTAGCAAGTAAGGAAGAACTGTTTATCTGTGTTTCATTGTGAGCAATCGAGTAGTTCTGATGGGCGTAATTACTACTAATAAGAGAAAGCCATGTGCGCTTCGCAATGTTAATACATACCCAAAGTGCAGAGAAACATTAAGTGGTGTAATAGCATAGGTCTGTGTGAAAGAAAAGTCCAAGAAATGCGGTGGAAGACTAACAAGTGGGAACAACGATATTGTGAAAGTATCTGAGTATGAGTGTGGGGCATCCCACGAAGCCCATTTAGAGGCGAAGTGCACATATCAGGCGAAGAACAGACCTAGGGAGAAGCATTCTTCAATATCTCAGCTACACTGAATCATAAACTGAACATTCCACCACCGCCCGTACCACCGCAACTGCCACCGCCATCACTGCCACCACCACCAACCCTACATCACTCTCCGTGCACCTGTTCCAGAAAGGTTGACCGCTTTTTTCACTGGCCCCTTGTTTTCAGCACGGATTAAACTATGGAAACAATGCAATCTGATGACTACAGAGCGGATTTACATGTACTAAAAGCCATAAATATATGCATGCAGCAAAAAAGTTGAAAATATGCTCTTAAAATTAAAAAATATGCACAAAAATCTATTTTCTGCTAATATATAGTAAAATACATTATTTCCTCACATAATTTTATTTTTTTATGAAGCAACAACTGTAATATTTCTACTTTTTTACCCTAAGTGAAGCTAACAATTATATTTTATATTGTTATTATCGTTTATCTTGTGTCTAATTAACTAATTAATATCAAATATAACCGAACAATAATTTAAGGTCAATCACATATCAATTTCTGTTACAATAAATAACTAAATTTTCTGGTAGAAAGCCAGATTATAAAGTCACTTAAAATGTGTTTGAATGAAGAGAATGATTTCTCCATTTCACATGAGGTTATAGGGGAGTATTGCAAAGAGGTTATGTCATTCACATAATAAGAATGAAATACTTTTTTCAGATTCACCTTGTAGATTTTAGTCTTGGATTTCTGTCTTTGAATTTTTTCAGTTTTCTCACGTAGTGTGTTTACAGTTTTCCTTGGCACTTTTTGGGCGACGGCGACTTCATACATCTGCAGGGTAGAAAATAGTGGCACTGCCCTTTCTCCCAGACGTGCGATTGCGGCTGGTAGTTTACTAAAATTGGTTTTAATAGAAGCTAATTTATCCTGTAAAGTTTTCTCACTGCAACTGCAATACTTGCTGCTTCAGTCACGTCCACAGCTTCCAGCACCTTTCTGGCGTCTTCTAGGTGGTCACAATAGTATAATGCTGCTTCTATCCAGGATTGGCTCTGGGGTAAGACGAGTATCTGGTACCATTTCAGAAAATAATGTCACGCTTGATGAAGCCTTCACGAAAACTTTTTTCACAGAAGAAATTAAGGCATTCACTTTTGGAAATGTTGCTCTGATCTCTTCTGCCAATCTATGAAGGTCACGGGATAGACACGTCAGATGCATTGCCTTGGGTAAAATATGTTAAAAGCTTTAGCTGCCTTAATCATATACACTGCCGCATCTATGACTGTCAACAAAAACTTCATTTTCCTGAACAGGTCATAGAACACGTAATGAATCAGGAACAACACGCGCAATGCTGCAGTGATTTGTTTCCCCTAGTACTCTGGGGGCAATAATGTTTATATTCCACAAGTTTTTCCAAGGTTCTTACACACGAATCGCTTTTTTCGTCTACAGATAACCATATATTCAATCACCAATGTCAACTTTGATCTCTTGTAGCACCTAAAATAAAATAAAGTATACAAAATTAAATATATTTTAAACATTACAATGAAATCCCTAAAGACTTAGTTCAATTATACAGAATTACAAGGGTATTTATTTTTTTCGTGAAGCAAAATAGCTTTTTTTTGGTGTTAAAGATAACGTCATTTCTGTGGATATATCGTGAAATGAAAAATCTTCTATGTTTAACTCTTCTGTAAATAATATATACTTGTATATAAGAGAGAATAGCAACTCAAAGTTTACATAAGTAAGTTTCAAAAATAACCACATAATCTTAAATTATGTTAAAAAGAGAATACCCGTAAATTATAATACTAGTTCCAGCTAATTAAATTCTTATATAATTTTCCCAAGATATTTGTATTAAAAAATAAAAATTACATATAGGTTGTCACATGAACGAAATAACAAATGAAAGTGTTGAAGGAGACTACTTGCTTTGTTACCCAACACCCGTTAACGACTTTCAATTAATTATTTATTTATTGTATGAGATTTTCGGTTTTATATACAACTTTTCAAAGTGTGCGAGTTGTTTTTCGCTATAATTCAACCAGTTCGCTCAATAAAAAATCTTTTGCAATATATCGTGGAATAAATGTCCCTAAAGTTTGTATTTTAAACACATACAGTGCTAATTTTCACTAAGAGAAAAGTTGAAAAAAAAAAAAAAAGGCTGGTAGAGCATATCGCTCTCATAAAAAACACGGATATTATGTAATATTGAAGTTTATTTTTTTTCATAATTTCATTAATTAAACGAGCTTAGCTCTTCATAAAGAGAGCAAATGTAATTTTCCTTAGTGTAGACTTGCCAGGAACGTTTCTTTCTCAATATTTATCCAAGAATCCTCGTAGTTATGAATTGTTTAATTTCTTTAAAGCACTGTTTGCCGACAGCAAAGCTTTTCACTGCTTGAAAAAACATCATTTTCACTGCTTCTTGCAGAAAATAGGAAACCTGGACATAAACATGTACAATTAGTGAAATGTAATTCACCTATAGCTTAATTCTATATGAAAAACATTCAGTGCAGAATTATGTTGACTTAATAGTGTGATATACTGATAGATAATAATACTCACATGTTTGTCGCAGATTTGGCATAGAACAATTTCATTTTTCCATTTGTTGTTAATGTAGGATTCCCACCAATCCATTGATGAAGCAACGATATTTTAATGGATTTCTCTTTCGGCATTGAAATGCGCTTGTCTTGGTCCACTAGCACTCACAAAACGGTATTTGAGAAACAGCTAAGAATTTAAAGTACGATTCCCGCTTTAGTTTGCCACCGTGGTCAACAATAATGAACAGTAAAGCTGTTGTTCAAACTTCATGGAATATCGCAAAACAAAACGAAAACAAAGAAGTCACTACCAGCTGTGCATTGTTGTAGAGCATGTTTCTTTGTCCTGAAATCTTGCATGACATGACAACAAAGCAGGAACTTGTCGTTTTGCAGGGTTAAAAACGAATGATGGAGAAAAAAATGTAATATATTCACCCATATGCACATATTAGCGAAATATGCACTAATTCCGTGATTATGCATTTCTATGCACTATAACACTTCACCAATTGATACAAACGACATGAAACGCATTTTCCTCTTCCATGCACATGTTTATATTTGAAGGAATAAAACATGCAAATATGCTGCATTCCGCCCTCTACTGATGACTGATTATAATCATGTATACTTTTGAGTAATTAAATCATTGTTGACATTCCGTTGGCATTTATGCTTTGAAAACCACTTATGAAAGTTGGTTTTGAATTTACCGTCCAACTGAAGAAAAGTTACGAACTTCATACTATAATGAAATGCACGGAAAGTTATCGGAACACATAAATTATAAATTAAAATGGAAATTTTCTCTAGGTCAATTTGGTTGCTAGAAATTTTACTTATAGTATATAGAAAAACCATTGCATTTCATTAAAAATTAGCTATGGATGTTTAGACCTAAATATTTTCTGAGGTCCGCTGAATCAAAAAAAAAAAAAAAAAAAAAAACAATTTTTAAATGAAATCAGCGTGCTCAAGTATGAAATGTTTGTTTGTCTACTTATGTGCCTATGAACAGCATAACTAAAATGAGAAGTGGCTAGATACCAATTCGGTATTTATATTTAGTACGAGTTGTTTCTTCCGAAGCTGTGACAAGTATTTTCTAGAACATTCCCCAACCCAAAATGCCATTTGCATGAAAAAAAAAGTGTTTTATCTATAATATTTCAGAAATCACCAGTGGTTTTCTTTAAAATACGTTTTTAAGATATTTACATTAGCTAATAAATGTTTATCTTGAACTTTCTGCAAAAAATCTGCAAGCTTCTGTACATTCTGAATAAATATTATATAATTTTGTATAAATTGTAAACCATAAAGGGAGAGACAAAGGACTTTCTGCAAAAAGATTACGTCAAAATAATTTCTTGTGTAATGAGCCATTTTTGAGACTTTACAGCACTTATGTAATTTTTAAGTACCTACTCGCACCATTACTTTATTTCTCGAGATATCTTGTAAAGAGTAGATATTTAATTTCAAACCCAAAATTCAGCGAATCGCGTTTTAAACATATGAGTATCGCTTCAGTTTCTCTTTTATACTGCAATAAAATGTGTAAGAAAACATATTTTCTCAGTTAGCACAAAATGAATGGGAAAACAATTTTTTAAAAGAACGGCTTGTAGAAACTATATAAAAGTAAACGACGACGGAAAGAGAAAGGCATGTGAATGTAACGTACATTTTTCCTTTGTCTACTGGTAAGTAGCGGAAGTATTGTATTCCACCCAAAAATTCGATGTAGAGATTTCACCGGAAATATGTTTTCAGTCCCCCATAATCCAAATAAAAATCATTTTTAGAAAAAGGTTCGTGTGTGTGTGTGTGTGTGTGTGTGTGTGTGTGTGTGTGTGTGTGTGTGTGTGTGTGTGTGTGTGTGTGTGTGTGTGTGTGTGTGTGTGTGTCTGTCTGTCTGTCTGTAGACAGCATAACTCAAAAACGAAAATTAGTTTAAAAGGCAAAGTTGGTATTTAAGTTTAATGTCTTAAAGGATGCGACACGAAGATTTTGAACAAAACAGCCCCACCCTAAACTACCCTTTACATGGAAAATGGCTCTAACGATTTTGATTAAAATGTCATATGTTTGAGATATTTTGATGACAAATGAAATGCATAACTTGAATATTCTGGCTATAGCCCCTGTAGTCGTATTTACTCCGGATGACTTTTGCATAACTGGTAAACCGTTAGAGATAGACCAAATTATACTCTACAAAAAATGTAGATCTTACCAAAATACACAATTTATGTCTGAATAACTTTTCTTGTAGGGTGAACCATTTCGGAGATATTCCTTGTTCTGTGAGTAAATTTCGGAAAATTTAAAACTTTCGTGGAATGGATCATCGTTGTTCTTTTTTTTATATGTTAAGTGTGCAAAGAGAACGGAATATCAAAGCTTTAAAACATTTGACTATCGCACAAAGCCTACTATATTCTAATATTCCCCTTGCACCTACAAGGAAATAAGCAATAAGATAATTTGTACAAATGTTTATCTTAACTAACACGAAGAAGATATAGGAATAAGAGTTTATAAGAATGTTTGGTACAAGAGTAGAGAAAGTCATGCGAATGCAATACATCATCCTAATATAAGTAGTTTCTCACACAAAACAAAAATTTAAACCTTGAACTCAGGTTTTATTACCCTTTTGACATTATTTTTCTATTGTTTTTTGTCCTTAGCGCACTTGGAGGAAACAAACAATAACTGAAACGTACAAATTGATGATTATGGCACCGCCTACGTGCTTTGTTTGTTTTCAAAAGGTATACAAAGGCAAATTTAAATAAATTACTTGTTTTATTGTTATTTATCTACATTTTACTCTGTAGATTTCTGTAAGTCACATTGACCATGAGGTGCCCCCACATATCTGTATGTAACACTGAAGGTCAATGGTGGTGCAGATATATTCATAATAGTACGTATCCTCTCATGCAACAGCAAAACACTTGATATTTATCTAATATAGAAAATACATAGTGAACTGCATGCAATTTTGAGCATTCATGTATACTAACTGAACAAAGCAATGGGTATCTGATGGAGTTGCTTCTATAACATCCCTTTCATCTTCTGACCCTCTTCGAGGAGTATGTCGAGATAAGTATATTTGTTAAACCCAAAGGGCATAATCGGCTAATAACTTAACTTAAATCCTGCTTTGTTAATCAATAAGATCAACATTTAACATTGTAGAGCATTAGACCTAGTGTTTAAAAAGCACGAATTTCTCTACCAGTTGCAAATGCACATATATCCTATTTCATAGTAGGGGATCCCAAAAGGGAATTTTAGGATTTACTCAAGCGCGGCAGATTAACATAAAGGGGCATGCCTTGCACAATGCTGGGTACCTCCACCATATGTAAGTCCTCTATATAGGAACGCACGCCTAGTGCAGCCGATAAGAATATTAAAAAAAATCTGATGTGTTGCACTCACATGACTTTCTCTACTCTTGTACTAACCATTCTTACAAACTGGCTTCCCTACTGTTATTCTTCTTGTTAGTTAAGATAAACATTTGTACAAATTATCGTATTGCTTATTTCCTTGTAGGTGCAAGGGGAATATTGGAATACAGTAGGCTTTGTGCGATAGTCAAATCTTTTAAAGCTTTGAGATTCCGTTCTCTTTGTACACTTAAATATAAAAAAATGAACAACGATGTTCCATTTCACGAAAGCTTTAAGTTTTCCGAAACTCACACACATAACAAGGAATGTCACCGAAATGGTCTACCCTACAAGAAAATGTATATGGACATAAATTGTATATTTTAGAAGATCTACATTTTTGTATAGTATGATTTGGTCTATCTTTAACGGTTTACCAGTTATGCAAAAGTTGCCCAGAGTAAATACGACTACAGGGGCTATAGCCTGAAAATTCAAGATATACATTTCATTTGTCATCAAAATATCTCAAACATATGACATTTTAATCAAAATCGTTAGAGCCATTTTCAAGAAAATCAGAATTTTCGAAAACTGTTCCATGTAAAGGGTAGCTTAGGGTGGGACTATTTTCTTCAAAATCTTCGTATCGCATCCCTGAAAGAAATTAAACTTAAATACCAACTTTGGTTTTTAACAGACTTGTCGTTCTTGAGTTATGTTGTCCACAGACACACAGACACACACACGGACCTTTTTCTAAAAATGCTTTTTTTTTTTTTTTTTTGATTCAGGGGGTCTCAAAACATATTTCCGGTGAAATTTCGACGTAGAATTTTTGGGTGGAATACAATACTTCCCCTAATTACCAGTAGAGAAAGTAAAAAATCGATAGCTAAAAATAATTGAATGCATCAGATTAAGGTATGGTGGATTAATTACAGAGTGTATATTTCAATAAACTGACGATTTAAGCGTGACGCAGGGAGTGGCTTTTTGCAAACAAAAAGCGTTACCTCAACATTCTCGAGCACGATTGAATTTTGTTTTATTTGGAAGCAAATAGTTCAAGGATAAAGGGAGATATATAATCTGCCATTTCCATAAACCGAAGTAACTTACATCTGCAGTGAAGTATGTATTCCCCACTCCGCACCTAGCTCGGGTGACAATACTATGAACGTTGGAATGTCATACTATTGCCTTAATGTGAGTAATGGACTATTTTATTTGTATGCTATTTTCCGTGGATTTTGTTTGTCACATTCAGAGATTAAAAAATCATGCACATTTTTTTTCAAGCCGTCATATAAAGAAAATCCCTCCAAATAATCGTCGGATTATGGGTGAGCACGACTAGGACATCAAGCTCAAGGACATCGTATTTCAAAATAGCGAATCTTGTCTTCTTCCTTTTTATTTATTTTTTTACATTTTTTTAAAGTTCGCTCACGCTACCCCCACCCAAAAGAGTGTACATCATATAACCGTATTTTTTTCTTTCTACCATCTGATGTTCAAAATCCAGTAGGTTCCCACAACACTCTCGTAAATCCCCATTTAGCATAGTGGGCTTCCCTACTGTTATTATTTGTATGCACAGTTATTCTTCTAATAGAAGATATTCTTCGTGTAACCAGCTCTAGAAATGCGCAGTATAAAGAACGAAAAATAGAATGAAAGAACGAAAGATAAAATGAATGAACGAAACATAGAATGAAACACGAAAGATAGAAAGAAAGAACCAAAGATAGAAAGAAAGAACGACAGACAGACAGACAGACAGACAGACAGGCAGAAAGCAAGAAAGAAAGCAAGAAAGGAAGAAAGAAAGCAAGAAAGAAAGTAAGAAAGAAAGAAAGAAAGAAAGAAAGAAAGAAAGAAAGAAAGAAAGAAAAAAGAAAGAAAGAAACAAACAAATAAACAAAGAAAGAAACTAGGAAGGAAGGAAAGCAAGAAAGAACGAAAGAGAGCAAGAAAGAAGGCAAGAAAGAAGGCAAGAAAGAAAGCAAGAAAGAAAGCAATAAAGAAAGGAAGAAAGAAAGAAAGAAAGAAAGAAAGGAAGAAAGAAAGAAAGAAAGAAAGAAAGAAAGAAAGAAAGAAAGAAAGAAAGAAAGCAATAAAGAAAGGAAGAAAGAAAGAAAGAAAGAAAGAAAGAAAGAAAGAAAGAAAGAAAGAAAGAAAGAAAGAAAGAAAGAAAGAAAGAAAGAAAGAAAGAAAGGAAGGAAGAAAGGAAGAGAGAGGAAGGGAATGGAAGGCAAAGGAAGGGAAAATAAAGGAAAGGAAAGGAGAGAAGGAGGGCAGGAACACAGGAAGTAGGGAGGGAAGGAAGGAAGAAAGGAGTAAAGTAGAGAGGGAGGAAGGAGGGATGAATTACAAGAAGATATTAAATGGACACATTTGAACAAATGTAAATTTGCGAGATGGAATCCTTTGAAAACGGCTAGCTCTATGAAATAATCGGATATGTTCAAGAGTTCTTCCTACGTTAGGATGTTTATTATTTATTATGGTTTTTATACACATATAATTATGCAAACTTCAGTCAAATAAAAGGGAGTTCATAGCCTATTCCCAGAAAATTCAACGTGTGCATTTTGTTTGCCATGCAAATATCTTAAACATATACTTTTAACCAAAGTGACTAAAGGCATCATTGAGAAAATACAAACAATGAAAATGTTTCCATGTATTGCGTAATTTAGGTACAGGGCTTCTCCTGAAAATATTCGTATTTAATTCTAGCAAGGTGCTTAATATAACTACCAGTTGGTATTTATCCCGCGTTTCATTCTTGCCGTTTTTCTTATCATGGACAAATCCCGATATCGAATTTTTGGGAGGAATTCATGCGTGTAAGTAAACGCTAGAAACTATTCTGGGCGTTTGTTATGTTTCCCCTGCTCTTATAACATATATACCACAATTAAACTTCACAATTTGAATTCCTCAGAACAAAAGAAAGAATAGCAGTAAGGGAAGTGGATTTAATACTCGGTGTACTTTTTCTTCATCACGTGGCATCTCTTTTACACCATTTGCATGAATATTTACTACCTATGAAAAACCGAGTCACTCCATAGGTATGTATTAACACTAATCTATGATATTCCCCAAGGTTTTGATTATTTTTAATGCTAATTACGTTTCTAATTTGATATAGTTATTCAAATCATCGATTTATCGTCACATGAAATAGCGCTAATGGCCATCAAGCAAGTTGCAGATGATTAAGACATACTGTGGATGCAGTCAACCGATTCCCGTTTTACAAAGTAGCATATCAGCCATTAAAAATTGAGGACTACCAGTTTTCATAAACTTATTAATGCTCCATATACAAATTACACTCCAGCGCAGCATCTTCGTAACTTTGTGCTCTGTTTCGAATGACAGGAGCGTATTTAGTTTCTCCTGCTGAGATAGAATCAATAATCCCTTTAGAATACTTCACGATGGCACTCGCAACAAAGGCAATTTCAATAAAGAAGTTCTCGGAGTCATCCTTAGAAGCCTAGACACTTGAGCATGCGCAGCATTCTGCAAGGGAGACAAATTTGAAGCGGGCCGTTAGTTTATTCTTAAAGTGTATAAGTGGAAACGTATGAAGACCAAGGTATTTTTGTTTTTCCACAGAAGAATCTGATTAAATGGTTGAATTACCTCTAATTGTCATGAGTATTATTCTATGTTTCCGCGGATTAAAAGTTACTATGGAATCTGATATATGTTTGTTAAAAACAAACATGCAAGCCCTCCAAGACAGACGTTTCAGTACTCAAATGAATATGTGAAATTTACTTTATGGCGGCAAGTTCTGAGGAAGCTTTAAGCGTGAGGACATTGTAGAATACTTTGAGCGGGAAAACATACGCTGTCAAGCCCATATAAGCAGTAAATTTTCCTAAGTTTACGGTAGAATTTTGGGAAATTAAAAAAAATAAATAAATAAGAAAAGAAATTGGTAGACGTGAGCTAAATGCTTTATCTACACGTGTCAGGAATGGAGCATTCAAGATGGACGCATGCGACCACGATTGGAGACGAGTAAATCGGAAGAAGAATGCTAAGAAGACCATAGCTCAAATGAGAGATATTTATCGGCAGACAAAAAGTTGTCAACAAAAGCAAAAGGTAGAACCGAGTGGAAAGAATTAAGACGTAGTCTATCACAAATTATCATCAGTTGAAATTTTATATTGTTAACGTTAAATAGGAACTAACCAACATTAGCTAAGGGTGTTAGACAGCACAACCAAGAAAGCAAATAACCTAACTCATTGGAAGAACGATAATGTAGCGTAATTTGTTACAAAGTGTTACAATTAACAGCACCAAACCAACAAGAGATTTGTAACATTAAAATCTAATAGGGCATACGATTTAGGGATAACGACCGTAATACCTCATCAAGTGAACTTCGAGTCTCCCGTTCATAGGAGGCCTTGGTCTTAAGCAACACAATAACTATGGTAGCGGCAAAATTTAAAGGCATCTGGCAGTTTAATATTACTATTATTTATCCTGTGGGCGCCAATGATATTTACATCATCGGTTGTACAGCGTGATTTCACAGCGTGCTTAAGTACAATGTAGTGAAAACATATGATTGGACTTCGTGTTGAGGCAGCTGCCTTTAAATTTTGCGGCTAGCATAAATTCATTCATTTATTAAAGCTTTTTGACTGAAATCGTAGGGACCAGTTTAACATTGTGAATTAAATTCATTTACCTACTAAAAAATAGGTATCTTTCAAAAGATTAACGTTTCTATAAATCATTATTTAACTGTCGTCACTGAATTTAAATATTGGAACTAAGTTGAAATCGAAAAACAAACCTAGCGATGATTCCATTGAAATAAAGATTGGATATGCACCTTTTCAAGTATAGTTTTTATACAGGCACTTAAGGTCTACTATCTCAAGCTAACATTTAGTAAAAGCTAAATATAGTTGCCATATTTGTCTTCTAGAGTGTAAAATGTATCCCAATAATCTTAATGAATTACTTTTTTACATTAGAAATAAAATCGCTTAACAAAGCCATAATTATTATTGGCCTTCAAAACCTTTAAATGCATTCTCAACAGTAAATATTTGATGTGTTGTTCTCAAATAACATTTCCTACTCTTATACTACTATTACAAACCCTTATTCCTGTATCTTCTTCATGTTAACCGACATAAACATTTTTAGAAATTATCTTAGTATTAATTTCTTGCAGGTGCAATGGGGATATCGGAATGCAGTAGGCTTTGAGCGATAGTTAAATCTTTTAAAGCTGATCGGCATATGAAGGCTTTGAAATTTTCTTCTCTCTGCACGGACAACAGATAAAAAGTGAATAACGACCTTCTATTTGAGTCAAGTATAATCATTACTAAACTAACACAAATAACAAGGAATGTCACCGAAATTGTTTACTTCACAAAAAACGCATTTGGTCATAACTTGTGTGTTAATAAGATCCACATCTTTGTATAGTAAGATTTGGTCTATCTCTTACGGTTTACCAGGTATGCAAAATTCATCAAGAGTAAATAGGACTACAGGGAACACAGCCAGAAAATTCAAAATATACATTTAATTTGCCATAGAAATATCCTAAATATATACCATTTTAATCAAAGAGATATTTTGAGAAAATAAAAATTTGCTAAAAATTGGCAATGTAAACGGTAGGTGGAGGAATTTTCTTCAAAAGGTTCGTGTCGCAACCTTCAAAGATATTAAACTTTCATACCAATTTTGGTTTTTAAGCTAGTTTTCATTTGTGAGTTATGCCGTTCACAGGTAGATACACACGCGCGCGCGCGCACACACACACACACACACACACACACACACACACACACACACACACACACACACACACACACACACACACACACGTACCTTTTTTCTAAAAATAATATTTTTAGATTTAGGGTGTCTCAAAGCATATATTTCCGTGAAATCTTGGCATCGAAACTGTAGTCGATACAATGAATACTTCTACTTGCTATATGTAATAGCAAATAAACTGGCAGTTGTAAACAGACAGGATAGTAATTCTTCTTCCTGCCCCGATTACCCTCACCTTATGTAGGACTTACAAGCCAGTGCCTAGGGTCAGACGCCTTTGGGGAGCAGAGGGACCTCTGGACCAGGCAGAGTCAAGACCTGGAAGCAGGTAGTCAGCCAAGCACCAGGTATGATAGTGAGGAAGAGGATGGTACAAAATACAGCCTAGACGTAAAAGGGGCATTTGATAGCACCTGGTGGCCAGGTATCCTCAATGCGCTAAAGAACTTCCAATGCCCGAAGAATTTGTACAGGTTAACACAAAGTTACTTAAGTGAGAGACGATACACACTCACAACAAACAGTATCTCGTTAGAAAGGGGAGCAAATAAGGGATATCCACAGGGATCCTGCTGAGGGCCTGGGCTATGGAACATCTATTATGACTCCTTACTTCAAACCATGTACTAAACTCATCGCCTTTGCCGATTATGCTCTGGTTCTTATCAAAGGAAAAAACACACTGGAACTAGAAAATCAAGCAAATATAGAAATCCGAAGAATTACAAATAGGGTCGCAGCAAACATGGCAACATTCAATAGAGGCAAAAGTCAAGTGATGCTAATATCTCGAAGGAAACCAAAAACTCAACAACGATTAAACGTATTCCTGGATAATGGCAAAATAGAACAGAGAGTATAAAATATCTAGGAATAATAGAAGACAATAAAATCAGATTCCGTCAGCATATCGATCATATAGTGGAAAAGTCAAATATGCATTAGGAAAATCAGCAAAAATCAACTGGGGACTGCATTCTGAAGTAATGAGCATAATCTTCTAAAGAGCAATCTTGCCACTGATCTCCTATGGAGTGCCTGTTTGGGTAGATGCTTTAAAAATACAATATAATGCCCAAAATTAAGACAGGTACAAAGATTATTAAATATTCAAAATACAAAAGCATTCAGGACCACTTTACACGAAACCCTATGTACTCTGGCCGGAATAACTCCGACATCATCAAACTAACGGAAATATCCAACTACCACAATATTATAAGGGGAAGAGCAAAAACAACAGCCCAACTTGACATCCCAATAAGCTACGAAAGTCGGCCCCATCCTGCCGATAGCATAATCATTGAAGAAAAGAACGATACAGACACATATGCAGTTCAAATATATACCAATGGCAGCAAAACTCATACAGGCGTAGTATCTGGAGTTGCTATAATCTATCAGAACCAATCAATACAAAAATATCAGGTGCTCAAACAACCAAGCGGAACAAATCGGTATATCAAATGTCCTTAAAATTCTTAATGCCATAGAAATTAAAGAAAAATCTACAGCAGTGCACACTGATAGCCAGAAAACATTAGATCTTCTACGGAATAACAGAAAATATTATCCTCTGATAGAGGAAATAAGAATTAATCTAACAACCCTAAAATCCAAAGAATGGAAGATGCATCTTACACGGGTTAAAGGGCATATAGGAATTGAAGGAAATGAGTTTGCAGAGACACTAGCTAAAGAAGCAGCAAACAACACAGATACAGCAATAGTGTACGATCTAAAGCCCATTAGCACCATGAAAAGTGAACTGAAATAAGAGAGCCTGAAACGATGGGAAAATGACACAGAATACTGCATTTACAAAGACCTATTTTCCAAGCATTGTAAAAAGACTAAGATGAATTTAACGCTTACCCACAACTTTACAGCTGTAACTATTGGTCATGGGAAGTTTGGTGAATACTTCTATCGATTTAAATTAACACATGATCCAACAAGCGTGTGTAGAAAGGAAACACAAACGGTGGACCATATCCTATGGGAGTGTGAAATACTAAACCGTGAAAGAAACTATTTCAAGAAGGCAGTGACACTCAAAGGGTTGAAATGGCCAACTAAACACCAGGAACTAGTGGAAAAACATATGAAACTATTTCAGAAGTATGTAAATAATATAGACTTTGAACTTTTGAAAATAACTACCATTACATAACTGTACGAGACCAACAATGGTTGCACTGTAACCTTAGACACGTTTAATTATGTAAAACTATATGCGTGTAGTATTACATTTACTGTATTTGAACATGCTGAAATAAATTGTTATTGTTAAAAAAGGGCGGGGGAAACCGGAAAACCCGGAGAAAAACCCGCCCAGACGCCGCTTCGTCCACCACTTCCCGCCTAGGTGGTTGGCCAGCGGTCTAACCACTCAGCCACGTCGCCGCCATTATACTTCCAACTGCGCTACGGGGCCAGCTGATAGTAATTCTTAATACAAAATAGAGATACTATCACGCGTGTCCAAGCATCCTATAAAAACAACAATATGTACCATTTTTTAAGAAAACAATCCTCTCTAAGCAGAGCGGAACTGGCAGGGCTGTTCTCACGAAGTAATTAAAGAGTTTCTGAATCGTTCATACTTTTTCATCACGCGTTCTATTCATTATTCATTCATTCGCCCTAAATGTTCTACGCCAATTCCCGAGATTGCACGGGGGTGGAATTATAATGCGTGTGATGAATAATTCTGCATAATGAGAAAGCTTGAAAGCCTGTTCGTAAATTATTCATTCTGTTGAAAGAAATCTCCGGATTAAAATTTAATCCGGTTTAATGACCTAAATAGGATTTGAATCCGTGCCTTCTACACATGTGGAGCAAGCTAACACAGCGTAATCACACAAATCCATTTAGTCAATTACATAATCTTTTGCTTTCAAAACAGATAAAGTGACACTACGACTTCACAGGTAAGTTCTCGTTATTTACTTAAAATACATTCCTAATTAGAGGGGTGCTATTTAGACAAGGTATCACTATACAACCAATATACTTTTAAAATCTACAATGATGTAAAATAAATTATAACATTATGTATAAACATTCGTATCCAATTAAAAACAATCAGCTTCAAATGAAATATTTATAACACGTGGAACATTATTACTTTCACTACTGGTAAGTACAAGGAAGTATTGTATTCCACCCAAAATTTCGAGGTCGAGATTTCACCGGAAATATATGTTTTGAAACCCCTGAATCAAAAAAAAAAAAAAAAAAAAAAAAAAGCATGTTTAGAAAAAGGTATGTTGGTGTGTGTGTCAATCTGTGTGTCAGTCTAAGGACAGCATAACTCAAAAATGCAAAATCGGTTAAAAACCAAAGTTGGTATTTAAGTTAAATGTCTTTCAAGGATGCGACACGGAGATTTTCAAGAAAATAGCCCCACCCTAAACTTCAATTTACATGGAACATTTTTCGAAAATTTTGATTTTACTGAAAATGGCTCTAACGATTTTGGTTAAAATGTAATATATTTGAGATATTTTTATGACAAATGAAATGCACATTCTGAATTTTCTGGCTATAGCCTATGTAGTCCTGTTTACTCTGCATTACTTTTGAATAACTCGTAAACCTAAGAGATAGTCAAAATCGTACTTTACAAAAAATGTAGATCTCACTAAAAAACACAATTTATGTCCGGATCAAATTGTTGGTAGAGTGAACCATTTCGGAGATATTCCTTGTTATTTTTGTCAGTTTCGGAAAAAAAAGGAACCTTTGTGAAATGGATCATTCTTGTTTATTTTTTTATGGTAAGTGTGCAAAGAGAACGGAATCTTATACCTTTAAAATACTTGACTATCGCACAAAGCCTACTGTATTCTAATATTCCCCTTGCACCTACAAGGAAATAAGCAATAAGATAATTTGTACAAATGTTCCTCTCAACTTAACACGAAGAACATGTAGGTATAAGAGTTTGTATGAATAGTTATACAAGAATAGAGAAAGTCATGTCAGATTTTTTTATAATAAAATTCAAGATTGCCAAAAATTAATTCCGTTAACAAAGTAGTATATAAAAATGTCAACGAATTTGCTGAGAATAAAGTAACATTTGAATAAGCACACTCACTTCCATTTATGATGACGTCGCAACTTCGGGAGCCATTCTACTGGACTTCATAAATGGAGTATTTAAGCAAGCAGGAAGCATGTATATCTGTTCAACTTTTCGCGCAGGCAGTAACGTTGTGTGTATGGTTCGCATATAATTATTCATTCAGCTATGAACAATGTCTTCAAATGGTAAATTGGCTTCCCAAATGCCCACAATTCTTCCCAGATGCACCTCTGCAACATTTGCATAAATCGCGTTAGCTTTAATTGAAGGACAAGGGATGAATTTTCTAACCTTTTCAATTTTAGATCTGTTTATTAACCCGAATAAATAAAAAAATTACTGCATAAATGCTCGATGTTCTAGCTCATACAGCATCTCAGGTAATATAATCAAATAGTTTTAACTAACGAAAAATTTAATTTTTTTAAAACTCACCTTTTTCAGGAAGTATACTAGTGGCATGTTCAGATAATTAAGTAATCTGAACATAAATTAAAGTATTTGATTGAAGTTGATATTAGTTGTAGAGAAATACATTTTTGCTTATATGAAATTGTGTTAAAATGTATGTTTTTTCAGCATACATTATTTTTCGCGAGCCAGTGAATAAAGCAATCATCAAATGCATATTAGATTATAGGTTTAATATCGTGTATGCGAATCTACATACAAATCAGAGCAAAAGTGAGGTATAACGAATAAATTTCATACAAAGTGAAAAACTGAAGAAAAGAAAGCAGCAGTGTCGTGCACCCCGTGTGGTTAAAATGAAGCTGACAAGCGACTTAAATATGCCGCTGGAATTTAAAAAATAGCGCCTAGGAAGAAATATTTGTCCAAATGATTCAAAAGTGTCTATAGAATATTTGTAAGAATATATAGAATATTTTTCTCTAACACATGTTGGAGAATGACTGTACCTTCCGACTGGAAAAAAGCCATTATCATCCCGATTTTAAAGAAAAACAAACCTTCAAACAATATTAATAGTTTCAGACCAATATCTTTGACCAGTGTTATTGCAAAAGTGATGGAAAGAATGGTGGCATCTAGACTTAACTGGTTCCTAGAATATTACAACTTAATTAATAGTTCACAGACCGGCTTTAGACAGAATCATAGTACAAGTGAAAATGTACTCCTACTAAGCCAAGACATCAAGGAAGCTTTCAATAGAAAGGAGGATACCTTGGCAGTATTCATTGATTTTAAATCAGCATATGACTCAGTCTGGAGAAATAAATTAGTTGAGAAGTTGCAATCAATAGGTGTGAAAAGTTACATGCTTAAGTGGATAACTCAGTTTATTTCACAAAGATTTTGTGCCACAAAATATAATACATACATTTCCAAATATAAACAAACACACCGAGGACTTCCACAAGGTGCTGTTCTGAGCACAACACTCTTTAACATATATATAAATGACCTTCCATCAATAATAAAAACTTTAGAAACCAAAATTGCTTTATTTGCTGACGATGTAGTCATTTGGACTTCAGGCTCTTCAAAAAAACCTGAATTAATTAAAGACAGAATAGAAGCAGCCCTAAACAAAGTACATGAATGGAGCTCCAAAAACCTCATGACTATCAATGTGGAAAAAACAAATTATGAATTATTTACACTAAAATACAAACCAGTTAATATTAGCATAAATTATAATGGTAAACCACTCAAAGCAGTTGATGATGCCAAATACTTAGGCATCACTTTCGACAGAAAGCTAAGTTGGAAAAAACATATAACAAACATCTCAGAAAAGGTTGAAAAGAAATTGCAAATCCTGAAAAGGTTAGCTGGTGCTAAATGGGGCTGCTCAAGGAGAGCCCTTAACACAACATACAAAATGTATATTAAACCAAACCTCTTGTACTGTTCTGAAGCTTTAATAACAGCAGCAAATGCTAACATCAATAAACTTGAACAAATACAAAATCAGGCTCTTCACCTAATCACTGGAGCAGTTAAATCCACACCTATTGATGCCATGCTTGCCTTAACACGGACCCCATCAATAACAACAAAAATAGAAGAACAAGCATTGCTCCAACACGAGAAAATGTTACGACTGCCAAACTCTAAATGGACAGAAGAGAACCTCCCCCCTTCAATCCTTAAAACTCATAGTAGTTTCCTAGAAAAGGTAACACAGATTAAATCCAAATTGAACATTCCTAACACCAGAGAAAGTCTACTTATTAGAGAAAATCCATTGGAATTATTGCAACCTACCTTCAATTTGGAATTAATAGAGGAAATAAGTAAATCAGACACACCAAAAGAAATACAAAAACTTCTAGCTCTGGAAACAATCAATACTAGGTATCCCACAGAAGAATGGCTGCACATATATACTGATGGATCCTCCAAGGAAAACCTTACTGGAGCTGGAGTTACATGTTCACATTTTTCCTTTTATCATTCTGTTGGCAGAGACACAACAAATTATGATGGAGAAATAGAGGCTATATACATTGCTCTCCGACAATTATTAAATCTTCCCTTAAATAAATTTAACAAGGCAGTAATTCTTTCGGATTCTAAAGCTGCAATTCAGGGAATATGTTCAAATACTACAAAGAAGTCAACAAAAATTAGAGAATGCAACAAAATGTTAACACAACTCCAAAAAGTTAATAAGACTGTTCATCTCCAATGGATTCCAGCACACTGTGGAGTCATGGGGAACGAAGCTGCGGACTCACTTGCAAAGAAAGGCACAACAATAAAAGAAAAGTCTAAATTCAATTTCTCATATTCCTCAATAAAACGCTTGATCATTAAAAATTTTTGTCATTCATACCTACAAGAAATAGAAACAAATGCCAAAGATAAAAAATGGATTACACTACTTTCCAATCCAGATATAATCCCCCAGAGACCAAGGAAAACAGCTGTTGCAGCCTTCCGACTATTGACAAATCACGACTGCTTGGCAAGTCATCTCTACAGAATAGGTATCTCAGCCTCACCAATATGTGTCCTGTGTAACGATCCAGCAGAAATGAATGAAGACCACTTGAAGACCTGTGAAGCATTAAGATCAGGAGAAACTACAGTTCAAAAGTATTGGAAAGCACGAATGCTAATGGCTTCATTGCCAGATGCAAGGCACTAGGAAACAACAACAACATATTTGTAAGCTATTATTCAAAAATCGAAAATGTAAGTTCCACTCAAACTTTAGTCCTAAGGTTCTAGCATACACCACTGCATGTCGAACAAAGGAAGGACGCTACACACACACACACACACACACACACACACACACACACACACACACACACACACACACACACACACACACACACACACACACACACACACACACACAAACACCCCACAACACCACACACGGACCTTTTTCTAAAAATGCATTTTTGGATTCAGGGTGTCTCAAAACATATATTTCCTATGAAATCTCGACATAGAATTTTTGGGTGGAATACAATACTTCCTTCTACTTACCAGTAGAGAAAGTAAAAAATCTGATGTGTTGCACTCATTTGACTTTCTCTACTCTTGTACTAAGCATTCTTACAAACTCTTATTCCTACATCTTCGTGTTAAGATAAACATTTGTACAAGTTACCTTACTGAATTTCTTTGTAGGTGCAAGGGGAATATTAGAATACAAAGCCTTAGAGCGATAATCGAATCTTTTAAAGCTTTGACATTCTGCTACTTAACATATACAAAAATGAAGAACGATGATCCATTTCACGAAAGTTCTAAGTTTTCCGAAACTCACACACATAACAAGGAATATCTCCAAAATGGTTCACTTTACAAGAAAATTTATTGAGACATAAATTGTGTATTTTAGCAAGATCTACATTTTTTGTATAGTATAATTTGGTCTATCTAACGATTTACCAGTTATGCAAAAATCGTCCAGAGTAAATACGGCTACAGGGGCTATAGCCAGAAAATTCAGCATATACATTTCATTTTTCATAAAAATATCTTAAACATATGATATTTTAATCAAAATCGTTAGAGCTATTTTCAAGAAAATCAAAATTTTCGAATAATTATCCATGTAGCGTGGAGCTATTTTCTTCAAAATCTTCACGTCGCGTCCTTGAAAGACATTAAACTTAAATACAAACTTTGATTTTTAAACTACTTTTCGTTTTTGAGCTATGCTGTCCACAGACACACAGACACACACAAGGACTTTTTTCTAAAAATACTTTTTTTGAATTCAGGGGGTATCAAAACATATTTCCGGTGAAATCTCGACATCGAATTTTTGGGTGGAATACAATACTTCCACTACTTACCAGTAGAGAAAGTAAAAATAGGTATGTATACTTGACTGTTTTGAGTGAATAACGTTTTGGTAAAAGTAATATCTTTCAAGTACCTACTTATTTTGACTACTGGAAGCAGTGTACATAATATTCATAATATTCAATCATCTTCGAAGAACACCCTCTGGCGAAGCCATCACTGAACCACAGATTATTGCAGATACTCTTGCATATACCTTTTCTTCTGTATCCAGTGAATCCAAGGATAACCAGGCAGATTTTCTAACCCCTTGCCCCTTACAAACAACTCTTTCCTCGGCTTCCATAGATTTCAGTCAGCCCTTCAACGAAGACCTTACAATGGATGAAATGCTTGCTGAATTACATCACTGTAAGAGCAAAAGCGCTGGACCTGACAACATTCCTTATGCGCTTCTTAAAGAACTGCCGCACAGGGGGTTACAGTATTTATTGAAGGTATTCAATTACATCTGGAAAGCACAACGCTTTTCCAGTCAGTGGCGATCGTCTATTGTGATTCCTATACCTAAGCCAAACAAGGATCATTCGAATCCTAACAACTATCGCCCTATTTCACTGACATGCACCATGTGTAAACTGCTAGAGAAGATCATTAACAGAAGATTGCGATGGTTTTTGGAACACAACAAATTCTTCAACGATTTGCAAAGTGGCTTCCGCCAATACAGATCTACGCTAGATACCTTGTTGATACTGGAGTCTGAAATTTGCAATGCTTTTGCCAGCCATCAGCACATGCTTACTGTGTGTCTCGACATTTCTAAAGCCTATGATACGGTGAAACGTCCTCACATCATTCTAGAACTCCTTAAGGCCAACGTCAAAGGAAATATGCTTGCATTTATTATTAACTTCCTTCAAGATCGAAAGATGTGTGTGAGAACCAATGGTGTCTTGTCACAAAGTGTTGTCCTTGATAAAGGTATACCGCAGGGCTCGGTATTGAGTGTAACACTTTTTTTAGTGGCTGTTAACTCAGTATTTTCATGTATTCAACCTCCAGTAAAGGCTGTACTGTTTGCTGATGACCTGACAATATATTGTAAAGGAAAGAATATTACTACTACACAAGAGCTACTACAATCAACACTCAACAATTTTAAAAATTGGAGCCACAACACTGGCCTTATTTTTTCTTCCCAAAAAAGTCAAGCTATTCTTTTCTCCAGATTGAAAACTCCTAGCCCAAACCCTATACTACACATTACCAACTGCCAACTCCCAGTGGTAAATACCGTCCGTATACTGGGCATGCACTTTGATCATAAGTTGACTTGGATACACCATCTTAAGCTTCTTAAAGCTGATTGTGTTCGGCGGCTTAATCTTTTAAAAGTCTTATCTGCCAAAGGGTGGGGAGCCGATCTCAGTGTTCTACTTCGCACTTACAGAATGACCATCCTCTCCAAGTTGGATTATGATTCTATTGTTTATAACTCCGCCAAACTATCAAGTCTTAAAATGCTGGACACTGTTCAAACCACAGCTCTAAGAATTGCACTTGGGGCATTCCATACTAGTCCTACAGAGAGTCTAAAAATTGCAGCAGATGAACCACCACTTTCTTTCCGACGTAAAATGTTAAGTCTTACTTATTTTACCAAGACCTTAACCAGACCTAATTCTGGTGCAGTTGCTCATATATCACGCCAAGATAATACTCAACCCAAAGGGTTCCCTATCCAACCCATCTCCCAAAGAATTGTTACATACCTTGAAGAGTTTAATCTGACTATTCCTTCTTTCATTTCCCGTACCTTCAACATAAATGATATACCATGGAGAATAAAATTACCTGTCATCAACACCACTTTGACAAAATATGTGAAGGCTCATACCCAAAAATCTTGTTTTACCATGCTGTTCAAAGAATTGTGTGACACGTATGCCAATTTTGAGCCAATTTATACCGATGGTTCCCGGTGTGACAACAATAATGGCTCTGCGGTGGTTGCTCCTAACCACACCATGATGTATAGTCTACCAAACACTCTCACCATTTTCTCTAGTGAACTGTTTGCTATACATTTCGCCATGGATTTTATATCAAAGAATGGAGACTTCAAATCATTCATTATATACACAGATTCCCTTAGTGCATTAATGGCTATACAACAACGATCTCCTTGCCACACCTTGGTAAGGGATATACGTGAATTATACAGTGAGCTTATTTCATCAGGTAAACAACTAATCTTGGCATGGATACCATCTCACTGTAACATACCAGGAAATGATCTTGCTGACACTGCCGCAAAAGAAGCTACCAAGCATCCTCCAAGCTTACCAGATCTTAAGCTACCTCATGAAGACTATTTACGGCATCTTAAAAGAACTATCCTACACCGATGGAAGACAGATTGGACAACTACATCCAACAGCAAACTGCATGATATCTGTCCAATACCTAACCTGTCCACAACAATTACAACACTAACCCGGCGAGACCAGGTGCTAATAACCTGATAATGCATTGGCCACACTGCGCTTACTCATTCTTACATTCTGTCCCGTGAACTTCCTCCTAAATGTACTCTGTGTGATTCTACTCTCATCTGCTCACTGTTTGCCCAAGATACACTCACCAGCGACTTCAGTATGGAGTTCCTGAGAACCTTCAGCTAGCTTTGGGTGATCAACAATATCACAAGAAAATCATCAAGTTCATCAAAGCATGCAAAGTTAATATTTAAATTCATTGTAAACTTCGTGATATGTTTCCTCCTTTTTTTCCTCAATGTTTAGTCGCGATATGACTTTTATGTTGAAGCGACTTCAGATAATTAATAAATTTAAAAAAAAAAAAAAAAATATTCAACCGCCCAATATACGATGAGGTATTCCTATTTGGTAAGAATAAAAGCTGGTATATTCTCATTTTTACAACTTCATTCTGTTATTATTTGAGCAGGAGTAAAAATCCTGAGGATACATTTGTTTGTAGTGTTTAACGCCCGCTTTTACTACTACGGCACCGCAGGCGGTGACACTGATGATACATGGAATGAAAATGGAGCACCAGTGGAATTAGATGGCGGGGGAAACCGGAGTACCCGGAGAAAACCCGCCCTGACGCCGCTTCGTCCACCACGAATACCACATGCGGGTACCTGGGATCCAACCCGGGCCGCCTAGGTGGTAGGCGAGCGCGCTAACCGCTCGGCCACGGCGCCGCCTCCTGAGGATACGCTGATTTATTTTCACTTAAAGAGAAATGAGTGCCAGAATATACAGTCTAACAACGTTGTGTACATAGAAAAAATGCAAGTTTAATCTGTTGTATTTACATGACCTTCTCTACCTCTTTTGTTTGCACGCGGCCGACCAACTTATTCTTAAAAAGGTTTATTTTTCTGCCTAATTATTATTTCAATCGAGATGTAGCTGCAACTATCTCGTTAACCTCTTAAAAGTATATCTACAGTTTGCATTAACAAAGCTCCTTTTTGCAGGAAAATCCTTCCAACATTGAGGTTTTAAACACTAGTGCTATCATTATGCTGTGATGTTTATGATGTTGTTTAAACCTGTGATTAATCAAGTCTGTCAGCAAACGCGAAATGAGGGTTTGGTATTTGCACGATCGAAGTGCCAACTAGCGGCGCCACTAATTTGCACTTAGCATAGCATTTTCTGTCTGTGATGACCAGTACAGCCGTAAGGCAGCGCTGTTGTGCATCTGATAACACACTAAACAGTTAACATTCGTAGAAATAACTACCTGATTACACACATCACTCAGAAGCAAAGGTAGGTGTGATCATTTCCCTAAGGGTAAATATTAGTTCAGTTGCTCATCTATAGCGTATACTTTATTGCTCCACTCAAAGCATTTACAGAGATATATATGTCATTAAACAGAGAAAAAAAATATAAAAATAAAAAATAAAAGAAATCAGATATATACAGAGACCAAGCACCTGCAATGCACGCCGAAACTTAGAACCCTGAAATAATCAGCTGAATTGCGAAGTGAGATTCGGGTGACTCAAAATCCTTCCCAGAGTTCACCTAGCGACCCGGGAAAACCCATGTGTAAGGAAAGTTGGCCATGGTAATTGAACCCACGACCTCCCGAAAGCGAGCTTCATACTGTAACCGCGCCCGCCGCATCTAATTGCCGACAACAGCAGTGTCACCCATCGCATTATTGTCGGCACTACCGCAAAGGAGCCGAAGGAAAGAGACAGAGAATGGCCGCATTGTTGGGGCGCTTGCCGAAAGAGAGAAAAGGATAGAGACTTCGGGAATCTTCTGCTTTGTATTTCACCGCAATAACTGAACTTTCCAGAATAGTGCCTGGGATATATAAATAGCGGTAAAGTGCGACAGAAGAGAGAGGACACAGGACAGACGTATGTGAAGCGTTGAGGAGTCGTGCCGACGGAAAGAAGAGACGTATGTGAAGCGTTGAGGAGTCGTGCCGACGGAAAGAAGAGACGTATGTGAAGCGTTGAGTAGTCGTGCCGACGGAAGGTCAGACGTATGTGAAGCGTTGAGGAGTCGTGCCGACGGAAAGAAGAGACGTATGTGAAGCGTTGAGTAGTCGTGCCGACGGAAGGTCAGACGTATGTGAAGCGTTGAGGAGTCGTGCCGACGGAGAAGGGACAGTTCTTGTGTTACGAATTTGGAGCCGTGCTGTGAGTGAATCGGAAAAGACTTTCTTGCTGTTGCAACGAGTGTAAAAAGTTACTGTTTACGGAAATAAAAGTGTATCTTTATCCCAACTACATCGGTCTTCTTTACTTTACACCCACCAAAAAGTCACAATACGTTGCTGTGGATCTATCTCACCCGCTTCCTCTACAGTTTAAGCTACAGGCAATAATTTGCTTGTTCCGTCTTCTAGGATTAGCCACACTTGTTCGTGGTACTGACAAATAGTTCATAGTTCATAGTTCACTCTTTCCACTGTCGCTTAAGATCTTTCAGTTTATCTTTCATATTAAACTTTTCAGTTTTCCCCAAATTTCTTTATTTTTATCTAACTCCGTGCGTATCTTAAACTCCATATATAAATTATTATTTATTTATGCCAACAAACTTACTGTTGGTGTTCTTAAACACACAAGCCGTGTGTGGGCAATGTTTGAGAGGTAGAACTGGAACTTAAAAATTCAATGCCACAGCTGGGATTTGCCACAATAGCTGAATGGTAGAGCACCCGTCTGGTAAGCGGAAGGACTGTGGTGCAAATCCCAGCTGTGGCATTGAATTTTTAAGTTCCAGTTCTACCTCTCTCCATATGTAAACTTTACTTTTATGTTGGGTTCTTGGTTCAATGTCTAAAGTTCACTTCCATTGAACAGTAAAGGTGCAGCCATAAATTTATACAACTTTATTTCTGTACTTCTGTGTACTTCATTTCTAAAAGTATTGTTTGTTGGTCTATCTTCTGAAACATACTTCTACATTACATTCGTTGTAATAACTTACGCAACTGTCTAAATAGCTGAAGTGGCTGAGTTCTATACTGGTTTATTAATTATTATTTTCTATTTTCACAGTTATGTTTTTGAAATCTATTACCATTATTTTTTTCCAGTAGGTGTTTTCACATTGTATTGCTCACTGATCTGATTATGCTAAAATGTCGATTTTTGTACGGCAGAATAATTTTTTAGAAACAAAATCGTGACTAAATGAAGGTACATTTAAATATTGGACATCCTGATCCTCTAGTGTTTGACAATATATTTTTGTAGATTCCGTCAAGCGTTTTCTTAGTTGTTTACAATCAGTTTTCAAGGAACAAGCTAAGATATACGATAATTTTTTCAGGCATGTTACATAGATGCATCGAATCCCATAAAGCTTAATACGAGGGACGTTCGAAAATGATTTCAATAACAGTTTTTATATCTTTTTTATTAAGAAAAATGATTCAATGTACATGGATATCCAATATACTTCCCATCGTCAATATACTGCTGCCACCTTCCTGAGAAATTCACTACTGCGTATCGGAACCATTGTTTGGGGGTACTGCCGGACCCACTAGTGTACAGCTGCTTGCATTTCCTGATTCCTGTCCTTGGAGCACGTCCTTCATACTATTGAACGAGAACTGTCTTCATGATAGTGATGACAGTGATTCCTGACTATTTTATCAAAAAAAAAAAATCTGCATCTTCATTCTCAATTTCCAACAGTTGACAACAGACTTCAAATTTTCCCCCTTCTGGCCCTGCGTCAAGTCCCGTGGAATGCAATGTGCATACACCTTTTTCACACCATTTTGTGCTCCTTTCTTTCACAAGAACCATGCAGTCCAACTTCCACCATTATAGTCATCGTCCATGGCTTTCACTACTTAACAACAAACAAGTGCTGTTCTTTCACTATATACTCTCTTCATAACTAGCAAGTAGTGCTTGTATGGTGTACTAGCATCAGTTCATCGTCTACGAGAGGGCGTGCCTATAGATGGAGTGGCATTTTTTTAAACAATCCAATTGAGAACCTTGTTTCCAAAAGGTACCAAATCCATAATAGCAAATTTTACAGGGGAAAAAAGCTTTTGGTATTCCCACATATTTCAATATGGGTTCCTTAATTTAGAAATATATTAAGAGGTATGACGACGACCTACTGGCAGGCTGAGGCTCAGCCCGATGATTATTTTGCTGCGTACCTACCCTTAATAGGTTAATTAGTAGAAAAAGTATTTGAGAAGTATAACAATAGGTGGATGGAAAAATCAGATCCGCCGCACAGTACACTGGGTAATTTATTCCTCCTTGCCTTTGAGTTTACTTCTCCATGTTTCGTATAAACATTTGAATGTTATTTCGGTTTTGAATACAAATGTAACGATATCAAGCAACGTGCTTGAAGAACGCTTTAGTTATTGCATAAAGCATTTATTTGTAATAGATAGAGAAAGTGTGTGAATCTACATCAGCTTTTTATTAAAACATCTTTGTTTAAGGTGTGGCATATACTTATAGATCTTGTCTTTTATTTACGTTTTACATTTTGAAGCTGAATTTTTTGTATGTGTATGACGATGTATGATACTGTAGATCCAACCCAAATGTTGTGACGACGTATCCAACAGAATTTTATATGCTATCGATATAAATGGCGCCTATCTAGCCACCGGCCTCGGCTTAGCATCAGTAAGGTAGAGCTGACGACTCTTATTCTTACAGCTTGGGCGCGGTACAGATCGATGTTTATTTTTTGGCGGAATATGAGAACCGTCGCATATGAGAACCGAGATCCTGATCAACGACCAGGCACAACGAGCAACCGCCCAAGGCCCATATCACTGTCCAAACACTTTAATGTAATTTAAGTTATCGCCGCTTAAAAAGTTTTATTAAAGGATTATATTTTAATGTTGATCTTTTTGCTTTACAATATATATCAAGATGGAAGTGAAATGATCCGTCAGACTTTAACAGCAAATTTCTCATGTTGTGAATAACCAAAATGTTGAAAAGTTTATAGTTTTCTAGAAAAAATATTTTTATCAAAAAAATTTACCATCACCTGGCTGAATTATTATTGATTGAAGGTTCTTGACTTATGGTTATATTCATAGAAAATTGAATAAACGACTTTTTCCATTGGCGTATTTCAATAGATTCAACGGTGTTTGTGTATATTACATTTTAAAAACCCACAATTTATTGCAACAAAAAGGCAACAAATTGTGGGTTATATCGTCGACCTCTGCATTTTTCTTGATTAAAACAAGTGAAGTGAACTCCTTGATGCCTATATTTTTCCCGTTGTTATTATTTTAGAGGGCTTAGGCAAGAAGCTGCTTCAATTTACATTTAAATTGCTATAGTGATTTTCAACTTTTAACTTCATATTTTTTAGCTTTTTCATTTGTACTCTTTACCAAATTAATTTCATGTTTTCAACTCAGAGTTTTCTTTACGTGTGCCTTTTTAAATTGCTAAAAAGAGGGCTTTGAGTTGACAGAGACGAAGATGTTAAAACCTTGAATGATAATTATCTACCTTTTTAATAAATTTCCACGTCTCTGTTAATACGATTACACGGTATCTATCATCTATTTGTTTGTTGCACAGTTACAATTTTCTCTAGTAAATGCATATTATATAATTTCATAACTAACACTGTGGAAAAGTCGAAAATTGATGCTGTTTTAAAAATTATAAAACTAAAAAAATAAAATTATTCAGATCAGTTAATACTTTTTATTATTTTTGTATATTAAAAATTAGGATGTTTGCTCCCTCAATATGGCTGCTAGAAGGCTTTAAAGTGGAGACGAAATTTCTTTAGGGTCAGTGTATATTTTCTGAAATTGCTGTGTAGGCGTAGGCGAATTGAATTTTATTAATGAAGGTTTCGATATAACAATTTCAGTTGTTGTATCTTCGAAATATGAATCTAATTTTGGCACACCCTATACAGTGATTACTGGCACCATACACGAAATGTGTCAGCCCTTAGGGGATAGTTTCTGCCAGATTCATTTAATCGCAATTTATTAAAGTTAGAGCTATAAAATGTAGATGTCTCTAACTGCTTTCGTTTATAATCTTCGTAACAACTGATTGTTTATTGCCAATAAAAGCAATCGTTTCAGCACGTTCTTTGTTAGAAAAATAACGCGATAGTTTGCAGTTTGTACCCAAATGGCTCACTTCCGTCAGAAAAAAGCTATATCGTAAAATTTTACGTCCCAAGCCACTTTAAGATGTTTCAGTTCAAATTTCTGATACATAGCTAGAGGTTTGCATTATTCACAGACTAATTTTCGTGAAATGTTTAGATAATCTGCAACGGTTAATCGCCAAAGCGAAATTTACGGCGTGCTTAATTTCTGCAGTGAGGGAGGTCTTCATAAATATTTCAGCAGTGAATATTTCGTCTCGCTATTTCAGTAATACCACCTATTATATAGAATTGCCCTCCCCTGTGGATACATTAACTACAAGGCTGCTCTAGCGATTTTATCGCATAATAACACTACCCTAAACTTAAGTGTATTATTTGCGTGGTGCAAGTAGCTAAATTTCTCTACAGCAGCACTATTCAATTGTAACGCAATAAACTGAAGATTTTCGTGTCCGTTGTGCTTTAACAACCGGTGATTTATGTCATAATTTTTATACATCTCTTCAATATACCCTTTTGTAGCAAAGGTACACATTTACTAAAGTGTTAAATTCAATATGCCGAGAAAAGACTTAACGGTTAAATCCGTTAAAATTACACAGATAAATTCGTGCACTGCGGCAATCAATTTTGAGTTCTAGACCGCTTATGAAAGCTAATTCTCTGTGCCTCGCTTCCTCACTCCAGCTCTCACACAAGCACGCACACACACATATTTCCATGAGCGAAATTACATGCGCTTTCTTAGAATAAAGGTTGCTCAGTTTGGGGGAAAATTTGCTTTTCTTTTTTGCTAAAAATGTGTAGGTTTATTAAATCTTTCACATTCTCTAGCAAGTGTTCGTGTTCCTCTTTTCATGAAAAAAAAAAGTTCTGACAAATATTGGGTGTGTTGTTCAAAGAGGGGTATTCGGTAATTTAAGATTATTTGCGGGTTGTAGCATCTTTATTTGGCATTTTTACTTTCATTTGAATATTTTAGAGACGTGCTAATGCACGTGCTCTGTTGAGTGTATGGAATCGTGCGATATAATGCGTAATAGTGTATGTTGGCAAGGAAATACTAAATCGCCTTTGGCACGCACAAGTCCCACCCATTGTCTTACATTTTCCTCCAATGCTGAGGCTAAAGCCGACTTCTCGTTGAGTGCCAAACTTTTAATATCAAATCAGTGAGAGAAATTCATCCAGGGACCGTGTGGATCATCTGATTTCCTTCAACTCAGGTGAAATGTTTTAGTACTCCTGCTCTTTCGCCGTCACCTAGGTCTGACTTTGTTCATAGGCGACTGCATTAAGACACTGGTTCACACAGGCCTGATGTAAAACACAGATAAGGCATTTTTCCAGCATTAAATAGCAAACCAAAAGCATGGACACGTTTTCTGCACTCGACTGTAAATTGATTACTAAACAAGGATTTTTAATAGCAAACTTCAACGATTTGCTAGATAGTTCCTTGTATCTAGGTTTCTCACTTTCAAGCTTCATTAACTTCACCCTTCCAGCATCTTTTTGGCTGTCCTCTTCCTCTTCTTTCGTATGGTATCCATTCTAACATTTTCCTAGGCCATCTTTCTTCACGCATCCTTTCGGTGTATCCAAACCATTTAAGTATTTTACACTGCATTTTAGGTTCAAAGAAATAGAGAATTATATACAGCTGCGATTGATTTAGAAAAAGCTTACCAAAGTGTACCCATTAAACATTATGGAATGACATGAGGAATTTTAAATATAGAAGCAACTGTCATACAAGCCATTGCTAATCTATATTGTGAAAACACTGCAAGAATAAAGAGAGGGGCTTTGTTAAGCAGAGAGTTTAAAATTTCAAAAGGTCTAAGACAAGCATGTGATCTTTCCCCTACTCTCTTTAAGATATACTTGGGTAGATATTTAGAAAAATTGATCATGAAATGTAAATCCATTGGTTTAAAAATCAACGAGGGCATATTACACTCAATATATTACACGGCTGATTAGCTGAAGATGAAAATGATATAAACCATATGATAAAAAACTCAATGAAGAATATTTACGCCATGGACTGCAAATCAATTTTAAAAAATCACAGTGCGGAGGTCGGAAATAAAACCTTAAAGGATTTAGAATTAGGAACGAAAAAAACTAAAGATATAAACAAATGTAAGCACTTAGGGGTACTTTTCAATAAGTAGAAAAATATTAAATATGAAAACAAGAAGGTCAGGTATTAGAGAACTAAATGGCATATCATAGAACAAAAATATTTCTAAGGCAACAAAAAAGAGATTATATGTTTTATGGAGCTGAGGTATGGGATGAAAACTACGTCAAATAAACAAGGTACTAGGAATGAAAATTAACTGTATAAAAAGTTGTAGAAAATCAGGATAGGATTATAAATAAATACATCAGAAAGTTTTTAAAATTAATTCATAAATGACTAAAAAGGCCACTTAGAGAATATGCTACTGTGTTTTTTTGGTACATCCACAATTTTAAAAAAAAAATTGTGCCCAGTTATTTCAGCTCAAGAACTCCATGAAAAATGACAAACATCTTGCAACAACATTATATATTAGCTTACACTTATTGTAAGGAAACACCGCCCTGCAAACTTTCATAATAATAACCACGGTATAAACACAAAGAGTTATTTAAATTTGGACATAATATTGATCTGTATTCTATGTCACGTGACTGACTCAAGTTTGCAGATATGGTACATCAAAGAGTTTTTAAGGAAATAAAAGAGTGTCGAATATTTTTGGGAGAAACTAAATTGCTAATAGTGTCAATTAGTGTATTCGTTTTTGTGTAGATTAATATTCTGAATTTTATTCTTTTGTTTTATCACTATAGATAGAATACTTAATTGTAAATATATGTTTAAGAAAGAGGTACTATATCTGCCATTATGAATCACTGAATTTTGAGTCTGAATCACTTCAGAGAAGAGGGGTGGGGGGAAGACATCCCGCCTTGGAGGAGGCAAACTTCAGTCCATCTTATAGGGAAAGTTTTGGTTTACAAATTGGTGCCACTGTTAAGTATTACAATTCTGCATGCTGTAGGCATGCGATGTGTTTCTTTACAAATGTATGCAAAATAATTTTTACCAATTTTGCTTTGAGCAGTTCGTTTTCTAGTACAAATAACGTTTTCTCAGGAACTTTTGAATACAACTAAACTAATTTTAGGATGATAAAGGCAATTTGAATTTGGTATTGTTCATCTATTGGTGTTAATCACGTGCTTTATTATTTTTAAAATACAATTTCCTAATAAATTATAATCAAAACAAGATTAAAACAATCCTATACTTCCTTTTATACGGCCTATTTTATAGAACTATATCAGTGAACTTAGAAGCTATTAATCTAATAATAACCCAAGGTGCAAAAGCCCCCTTTCCAGGCCAAGTCCTACCGCCCGGCCTCTGCGTCCTCCACTTCTACGCACCGCAGGGATGGAATACTGAAGGTGGGACCCTCCCGGCCGGTTATGCGGTCTACAATACCAGGGCCGCTACTCTTGAATCAAATAGCTCCTCAGTTGGCCGCTCAGGAACCTAATGAGGCTGAGTGCACCCCGGACCAAGTGTCCCAGTGAGAAAATATCCCCACGCCGGTACCGGTAATCGAACCCGGGTCTCTTGCTTGGTAAGTAGCAGTGCTAAATATACGACCAGCTATTCGTCTACATCCTGATATTTTAAGTACTTTTTGAGGTAATGGCTCGTGAATTTAGCAGATTCAGCATTGGCGAGTAAGAGATTTAATCTATCCTTAGGATATACACATTAATATCCAAATACTCATATACTTATAGTACTACACGCACATATAATGCATGAATGGAAAGGCTCTTGACGAGTAAAGAAAATATTTTATAGCCCGCCTCTATGGTTTAGGGATAGCACGTCTACTTCACATTCAACGCGTCCCGAGTTCGAATCTTGGTTGGGTTAAGCTTTTGTTTCCTGTTTTCCGCTATCCTGAGAAAAGCAATCGTCCGATATAGCCTACCGGGCTAAATAACGTTAAACTTAAAAAAAAGATTCTACGTCTCCCTATTCTAACTAAATCTTGAAGCCGAAATTGTGAACGCCATAATTATGGATAGAATACTGCATCACATGGCGGAATTAAATAATCAGAAAATGTTAAAACCGTTACATATATAAAGTTACAGGTCCCGGGAGATTAGTTGTGACTAAAATTGTCAAAAGGCACGAAAAGGTACAGACAAGTCATTAGGGGCGAGCTTCAGGTAGTCGAGCGAGACCTGGTAAGACCAGTTTTCCTGGAAATTGCTCAGTGCAGGTGTGGGCCTGAAAAAACAAGGGATGGTCGTTTCTTCGAAACCCTGTTGCTAATTAGGAAGTGAAAGGTACAGAGAGCGTCATAACGCACAGAGACTTGCCTGCGAGAACCCGGAGAGAAAGGGTCGTTTAGAGTTGCCCTCCATAACCCGGCGGGTCACTACACTCGTCGCCCATATCTTCAGTTACGGGACTTGTATTCCGGATCCTCAAGTGTGAGGACACATTATAGTTAATATTAACAATCTTCTGTCTTAGTAAAGACACGGTAACGACTCAACTAATTTAATAACGATCTGCAAATCTCACGCTTTCTTATTTTGGTGAGAATAAAAGTGTTTCAACGAAGTTCTGGTTTTATTGCCAAATATCCACGCATACCCTGAGATTAAAGTCGCATGCCAGAGCAGCCGGAGCAGAATACATCCAGAAAGCAGCACTCGGAGTAGGAGAGTGATAAGGGGAGAGACGAGTCAACATCAATCTTTACATACGGCCACGCCGTAGCTAAGTGGTTAAACCATTCACTTTTCACCAAAGAGGTGCTACCGCATGTGGGATTCGTGCTGGACGAAGTGGAGCTGGAGCGGATTTCCTTCCTCCGGGTTCTCCGGTTTCCCCTGCCGGTGCTCCATCTTCATTCCATGTATCATCAGTGTCATCGTCTGCGGTGCCGTATGTAGTGAAAGCGGGCCTTAAACACTACAAAAAATCTTTGCGAGCGAAATGTTTGTTTTGTAATTTTAAGACAAATAGTTGTAACAGCTGACTTCAGTTGAAGTATTATGTGTGTGATAAAGGTTGAACACTTTTGCAAGGAGAAAACGCTATAGAAATCACATCACTTAAATAAAGTATCTACGAGGATCGTTCAATATATAATGCCCCACATTTTTGTAACATACATATTTATTCTTAAGTTAGAATTTGCTGACAACATCCATCCACACTTTCTACATAGTCTGCACCATGTTCTATGGCCTTACGTCAATGTTGTGCAAGATCATGTATTCTCTGCCAGTAGAAGTTCTTGTCCTGTATGCCCCATAGAGAATCTTTAAGCGGTCCAAAGATATGCAAGTCCGACAATTCAGATGAAACGGCCTTTCTTTGAATCTTGTGGTCTGCTGTGAGCATTTGTGCTCGTCTTTCAATATTCAAGAGCGTTGGTCATCAAACACACGCACTTCCAATACCGACTAATAACTGTATAGCCACTGTGGAGTTGTGATGCGCCGGACTACACAAATAATGTTATCCGCATGATTCAGCTGTTTGGAGCAGTGGCTGTGAGAGGACACCCCGAGTTGGCTGATCATTGAGCTCTGTCTGCATTTTTGACGCTTAGCTTTCTTTACCCATTGTCCAACTGTACTCCTACAAACTGCATCATTACTAGAGCTCGGAAGTTCAGGCCCTAAAATCACTGCATGTAAATATGCTCTTAAACTTGAAAATATGCCAAGAAAGATGCACTTTTTAATTAAAACAATGTCCCTTAGCAGTATGAATAATAAATAAAGTTACCTTATTCCTTAGAGGTTGAAGCAGAAATGGTCCCGCTGCTAGTATTAACTGATAAATTGCAGTTCACAATCGACACTGCACAAATTTTCAACCGTAAAATATCGTCTGTTGTCTCGCAAAACATTTCTGTAACGTGAGAAACTTCTTTCCACGTCACAAGATGTTATCGGGGCATATTTAAATGATGTTAACTGCTTCACAGAGAGAGAGTCAAGTCTCTTGGTGTGACAGATGGTTTTCTTTCGAGGATTTCTCGAATATCGTAGATCTGTTTATAACCAGACATTTTTGAAATTACTTAATTCACTTTCTCTTTCACTTTTTTTCCTATGCTACCGGAAACCGAACTTAGGTCACATATTGTTTTTTCAGAGACAGTAAGTGATTCATGCAAAGGAGATCCTACAGCTTCCAATGCCGCTATGGCTGTTGATAAGAAAGAAAAACGGGCAGATATGAAACTAAGATCCTCTTTTAACCCAGTGCCTGACAGAATATTTTGCATAGTTTCTATTGATGAAGCATCTTTCGAGTCCAATGAATTAACACACTCTTCGACTATTTCTATATGCTCAGTATAATATAAAACTGCATCGATCCATGTTCCCCATCGAGTTAACACTGGTGCAGCAGGAAGTCGTATATTAGCTGCTGTTGATCTAAACAACTTAACTCTTTTAGGAGATTTAACAAAAATTATCTTCGTACTGGACACAAATCTATCTACCAGCGGGAAAAAATCACGTATTGTCTCATAAATGCGATGAAGAGCGTGTGGCAAATAAGCTATATGAATTAAGTTAGGAAAAACACCTTTCAAAGTTGTGCTGAGTTTACCATATAACGACCTGCATCAGTAAAAAATAAAAGTAACCAGGTGTATTTGATTCAACATGGCCATAGTAATTTCAAAGAGTCCATCACAAACTGGGTCACAGTTACATTGTCACTGGTCGACAATTCGCACACATTAAGAAGATACGGTGTAGTCTTTTGTACATTATTTAAGCACCCACGATTATATTAGCAATAGAACGGCGCTCAGAATCAGGGGTTTCATCAACAACCACACAAACTAATCCACTAATTCATTTTGTATATTTGACAATACGTTATTGTAACAATGTCCTACAGTAGTCTTACACAGTGTACTTTCTTCAGGCACATGTTATCGAGTGCACTTGGCAAGAAAGTTTTTAAATGTCGAATTATTAATTTTGAACAAGGGAATATCAGGAGCTAAAAATGCTTGGGACAAGTCATAGGAAAATTCAGTAACCCTACTTCCTAAAGGCTCTACTAGCTGTTTTTGAACAGGTTCTTTGTTTGCGAGTTTTCTGATTAAATTCTCCTTATGTGTTGCTGAACTATTTGAAATCTTTTCTCACTCCCTACCTTTTTCTCATACGTTCCACAAAACAGTACCCTATTATCTGTAGATATTAAATCACCCAAAAACTCTTGCTGTAAATAAATTAATTTAGCACTCGAAGTTGGTTTTATTTTTGGCATTTGAAGAGCCTTTTAACATTTTATACGCCTAATTTAATTTAGTGAGAACCAGTTCACAACACTGTTACGTTTGAAGACCACGACACATCTACTGGTGGGCAGGCAGGCGTTGCTATAATCGTGCTGCTCAAAACGTTGACCTGCACTTTATCTTTGTTTATATAAACATCTCAGATAACGCACTGATTATTCTCTACGGACATACATATAATGGAAGTATGGAAACAGGAGATTCACTGCATGACAACATGACTCAGCATTAGTTCTCGCCACCTCGCGAGTTGCATCATGTGCAATACTACCAATATGAAAAATATTGTACAGCTGGAAAAACTAATAAAAAATCATTAAAGTATGAAATATAGGGCCTATAATATTGAAATCTTCGTGAGTCGCATCATCATGTGCAATACTACGAATATGAAAACTATTATTGAGATGGAAAAAAAAAAAAAAAAAAAAAAAAAAAATTAAAAAAAATTATTAAAATATGCAATATAGGGGCTATAATATTGAAATATTATGCATTTATCAAAATCAAGAAAATATGCAGTTATATGCAGCATAAAATCATGTCCAAATAACCGAAAATTCCATAATTCCTGCACATAATGTAAAAGCATACATTTTTAACCCCTGTGAAAAAAAACATGCCAATGCATGAACTTCCTAGCCCTAATCATTACCATATACTACATAAAAGTGTTTATGGATGTTCACGATAGTTCCTTTTTCCGCACATAAGAATTCAATAACAGCACCTTATTTGGAATGAGAGTCGTATGTAGACGCCATTTTGACGCTGTACTACGGCTCTGCCATCTGTCGAAAAGGTTGGAAACTGCACAGGCATGCAGAAGAATGTGAAGCACGTACAAGGACGTTTGTCTATATGCTAATGACTTATTTCTTAAAAACATGTGGATTATTATATATTACACAACCCTCGTAAGAAATATAATATAGGTATAAATATATAAGAATAAAACCAAAGGAGTAGCACTCTAGGCAAAACATCCAATCAGAAGTAAGCCTGTATTAGAAGACAGCATCTTATTACACTTTCATTATCGTAGTTGATTGAACTTACGAGCAAGACTAGCATATAATGAAAACGACACAAAGATCCAAGCCATTTGTAATAAACTTCCCTTTAAAACTAAAGTCAGACAAGATGCACAATTAACTTTTTAATCAGGCATGGAAATAAAGCACGAAGGGTAAATGTAAGACACAAGCAGCTGAAATGAAATTTTTATGTTTAGTCAATGACTGTCCATTACAGAGAAGTCCATAAAACATGTGAGTTAATTTTCTTTAAAGTAAATAGAAGCTTATGAAGAGAAATCTGATTTGTGCACTCATGACCTTATCTATTGACTCTTGTAGAAACTAGTCATAGAAACTTTTCTCTTCTATCTCCTTTATACATCCGGCGGCGCCGTGGCCGAGCGGTTAGCCTCCGGTTTCCCCCGCCATCTCATTCCACCGGTGCTCCATCTTCATTCCATGTATCATCAGTGTCACCGCCTGCGGTGCCGTAGTAGTAAAAGCGGGCGTTAAACACTACAACAACAACAATCCTTTATACATACTAACCGAGATGGATATTTGTAGGAATTTGTTTATTACTTGTAAGTAAAATGAGAATAAAAAATAAGTACGTTTAAGCAATAGTCTAATCTTTTGGAGTCGGTCGCTATTTGAAGGATTTGACATTCCATTCCCTTTCTATGGCCAGCACTTATGAATAACGACTTCCCATTTGAGAAGATTATAAGTATGGAAAAAGTCAAGCTATAACAAAGAGTACCTCGGAAATGGTGCGCCCCACAAGAAATTAGATGTGATATAAATCGCGTGCTTTAACGAGGTCTATATTCTCCTATAAGATTTTGTCTTTCTCCTACGGTTTATTTATTATAAAAAACTCATCCTGAATGAAGAGGACTTCAGAGGCTTTTACCAAAAAAGTCAATAGAACATTTTATTTTGGCATGAAAATATCTTAAACATATGTATGACAGTTTAAACATTTTGAGAAATTCAATGTTCCATATAAAAGTTAGTCTAGGTTGGCGGAATTTTCTTCGTGTCCCTCCTTAGAAGATCCGGAACTTAATCACCAAGTTACTGCGCAAGTTGGCGCCGTGCTAACGTGTGCGACTTGTATTCGAGAGGTCCCGTGATCGATCATCGGTAACCGCCACTCTTGCGTGGTTTCTCCATGTCATTTAGGCGAATGCTGGGTTGCATTATTTCATACCACGGTTTCAATTCCTTCTTTCCCTGCATTCCATTTTCTTATCATCCTTTAGGTGCGCTTTCAGACCCTGGTGTTTGGCAGTGCCGCACAGATGGCGTGAATACTTGCGATGGTAACTGCTGTTCTCGGCGCTAGGTGGTGTATGAGCGGCCGCTGTCCTCCGCTACACCAGGACCTTCTAGATTAACGGACCTGACCCTGGCATCCCAGTTGTACAAAAATGGCGTCGGCTGGTGGGAGTGATTTCTGAGGTGTTTCCACACGCTGTTTTTCGTATTATTTTCTATGTCTTCGAGTTATTGTTTCTTATAATAATTCCTATGTAAGTTTGTCTTCATATTAGCAAAGCGAGTGTTTCAAAAGTTTTATTTGGGCAGTATAGGAACAGGAATAAATGTAATAACGTTTTGACTGTGCCGTGTGCTATCCACGTGTTCATGTTTATTGTGTTCCATCTAGGACTATGGCTACATTAGCCGTATAGTGTGGTTAATTTATCTGTTTGCAAGTACAATTTGTGTCACGATTACAGTGGTGAGAGGTTGTTGAAGAAAAACTGTTCCAGTAGTGTATATTAATGTTGCCATACTACAACCTAACCTCAAACACGACAATGCACCGTAACTGTTGCATTCCCGGATGCAAATTAAAAATCAGAAACTTTCAGTTAAAACAAAAGGTAAATTACAACATAAAGCTTCTAAATTCAGTATTTAATTACAATAAATTGCAGCGTTATGTGTATTAGTTGCCGGTGTGTATATAACATGGTGAATAGTGTGAATAGTGAAAGACAATAATTTCGAGTGAATTCAATTAGTGGCATCTGCAACACCAACAGTTTGTTTCATGTAAGTAGTATGCTGCTCATATTTGTACATTATCTTTTGTCTTTGTAATTTAAATGTGTAGCTGTAGTTTAGAAGAAATGTGTTATGTTGCTGCATGTAAAACTGTAGACTATAGCAAAGTTTGGTAAATATTTACAAAATCGTCCGCTCGAGAAAACGAATGAAACATAGTGCAATGGATGCAGTTTTTATTGCTGATTACGATCTTGTAAGTTTTATTGTGCGCTCAAGCTTCGTGTTTTATTTATGAGAAAATTTCGTACGGTCGATGAAGTGGTTTTATTTCGCTTATGCGGCGGATATTTAGCTAATAAATGTGCATAAACGAGTGTAATATATGCTACAATGATTGATTAATGCATTTACGTTGAAATGATTGCATAAACACTACCCAAATTGTAAATATTTCGATAACACAGGACCCTGTCACCCCACTCATATGCAAAACTAACCTAACCTAAGCTAACACAATGTTGCTTTACAATACTGATTTAATATTACGTATTTCATGTATTTCATTTACAGTGCTGTTTTACGGTTATTATTTTTAATATTTCATCTGCTTTTGTGGATTCCCCCTGTAAAATAAAGTGTCCTGAAATGCTGAGTAATATGTTGTTGCAAACTGAGTAATCAAGTTCTCAGTAATAGTAAAAGCAAAATTTCACCCTAAACGTTTTGAATTCAGTAGGTAGCTTTAGGTCATTCTAAATAGCAGCATTTGTATATCAGCCATCCAGTATAGTATGTTTTGTGTAGGTATATAACATTATGCACATTGTACAAATGTGAAAAACAGTGTAAACAATGATTAATAATTCTGAGTCAACTCACTGTCAACACTTCTGTTTTATTTAAGTAACATGCTGCTTGCAGTTTTGTCTATCTTCTTTGTAATTTGAGTGTGTAATGCAGTTACATAATGACATGTAAACCTGTAGATTGCATGAATGATATTTGAGGTTATATATTTCATTGCCCATGGTTTATCGTTTAATATTAAATGTCATTCTTTTTTGTTTACTTGAGTTTATGTTTAAGACAGTGTTTTTGTGTTTAACACAGCCCATATTCACAAAATAGGCGTGTTATTACACCACATTTTTATTTTACTGCGTTGAAATCGTAGCCTGTAGACGAGTTGTTTACAAGTAGTTCCCACCACATAGGCCGCCATCTTGAATCACAGTGTCAGGTCCGGTATTTAGGAGGTCCTGGCTACACCGAACTGGCGCTGTAGTGGCCGCTAGGCGGCGGTAGGCGCCGAGATGAAGAGATCTCAGCACTTTTAGGTACTTCCGCGCGTCTCTGTGGCCCGTCTGAACTACGGCCCTATGATCCCTTTGTTTCCCCTCACGTCATCCCTGCCTCCTGTGGGGTGTTAGCATACAACAGATCTGCGTAGGTCTAGGTGTGCGAAATATCTTCTCCATTACCTACCTTTCACTTTTACATCTAGTTTGGTATTTAACTGATTTTTCTAAAAATTCTTTTCTCATTCAGGGAGTCTCAAAATGCGTATTGCTTGTAAAATGTCGTTATTGCATTTTGGGTGAAATAGAATACTCCCCTTACTTATATACGTAACATAGGAAGTAAAAATGAAGAAGCAATATCTTAGTGTAAGACAGGAGTGAAGGATCACTTTGAATCCTACATCTTGTAAATCCGGATTAACTAGTAACAGGGAATCCTAACATACAGTTGATGTTGTCTTGACCTTTATATTCAATTAGTAGCTGTTAGGCTAGTAAACCGTTACTACTGGACACACGTTTGATATTATCACTCGTTTGTTCTCCGTTATTAATGGCTTCCCTTCTTGTGATATATTGTTTATTTTTATCTAGAGGCAAATACTAGTCAGATCTGCTACCAGATTTTGGCCAACTACAAATACGTACGCAGCTACGAAAAGAAATATAATGGACCTGGTCAACGTTTTCCCGAGGGAATTGTGTTGAACAATTCATCATAATGCTCCTCGGCTGCGATCGCTCATGCCCAGCCTGGCAAATGCAAGTAACCTGATACGCGGATATGCTGCTTATCTCCTTAACTGGTTACACAGCTCGTCAATTTTGGAAAATGTTGCGAAAGAGCGTTTTACTAGAATCATTTGAATAAATTCTGAGAATGACCTACAGATTGTAGCACTATATTGGAAACAGTTTTAATTTCAAAATCATTATCTTTCGTAGAGATATTTGTGAAATAATTGATCAAGGATTATAGGGAACATACCGGTTTATTATAGTGCATAAGTGTGCATACAACACAAATGGCAATTGTATTTATGTCGAACTTCGTACAGTTATTAAGTGTTTATAGTTTGGAGAAGCGGAGCCTAAAATGTCTTTATATGACTTATTGGAAAAGTAAATTTAAGATTCCATGCACTTTATTTTTCTCTATCAGCTGTATTACATATGCTGTATTAGTGTATGATAACGAGAATTCGTTGAAAGAATATCTTTGAGATAAAAATAAATAAGGAATTTTATTAAACTATAACACTTTTGATGTGTTAAAATGAGAAATTCAATCTACGTATTTTATTTTCTGTCCGTGAAATCCTCTTTATATTATTTTTTCTATAGTTATGAATAACTAGAAAATCTTAAATTATGCCATAAATTCACACATGAAGAATAGGGAGCTAAATGAAATGCGCATTTTATGTACGTTATTTTCCTAACACTATTAATTTTCTAAATATCCATGTTGCAAGTTTAGACCTTTCCAAAGCGTCTAATAGATATGACTGAAACTTTGCTATTCTTTTTTTGTTGTTTATTTTTTCATTGCAAGAGCATTGTGTTTCTGCATGTTGTAACTAAGTGATTCTTGTGTAATTAAAATAATTCCTATGTAAAAATATATCGTGATAAGTAGACAGGATAGAATAATCACTTCTAAATGAATAAGTGTTATAACATTCCACTTCTTCTTCCTTGTAAGTTTTAGGCACTTCAGTCTGTTTCGGTTTCAATGCCAGAGTCATCTCATGTTCCTTCTGCCGGAGGGTCGCTAGGGTCAGCCAAAATCGGTATATCGGTATACCTTAACATTTCTTAGAAACTTTATTTCTACTCTATTTGGATACAGTTTTCTTTCTTTTTCCCTTCCTTTCTTTTTGTCTTGTGAATCCAATTTATTTTTATGATTAGAATAAATAATACAGGCACGTAAATTTGTCACAGGAAGAGAAGGTGGCTAAATGCATCACACATGATCTTTGCTATTTCCATTGCGAAATCCATAACAATTAAACCTGTTGAAGGATACAAAGGATGTACCTTTATTGGTGTCAACTATTTCAGAGAGTCCTCCAACATCAAAACCGCAAAACAGTATTTGTTTCTTCGCCGGCACAAATCATAATAAAATTAAATTGTTGCTCGTTGATTGCTCGATTGTTTTCGTTTGGTTGCTTGTGGTAAAACAAAAAATTAATAATTTAATCAAATTGTTGTCCTCTGTTGCGTGACAGTTTTTTCTTGTGAGGCAGTATTTTCTGTAAGCTCTCTGAAATAATTCCAAATGTAAATATAGAAGCAACAGAAAGCCCCCTGAAATAATTCTGTTAGCTACAGGTGGCGTAAGCTGACTTCTTTTCTTCATTGTTCTACAATCAAGAAGAAGGAATGGACTCATCGATAGTGCAACGACGAAAAATATTAAATATATATTATGAAGATTTCACTTTGATGCACGCATTTTTCCAGTCCTCTTCAGTGATATCATTTTCACTGATACCGAAATTTAGATTTAAAATCGAATGGGCTTGATAAAGACACGTTTTAATTTAATTGCCGGATATGAGATTTGCGATAAATGTTGAGTAATAACATAGGTAGATAATAGAGTAGGAAGTGTTGTAAGGTGAGCAAGATATGAGTAAATAATAGTCGTTAAATTTGTAGGATAAACGCATTATTGGTTTGAAATTAACGAGTCATGACGTCATATCACATAGTTTGAAATCAGTCAAAATTCAGGTCTGCCAACCTTAAAAGTCGCGCGATATGTTTAATAAAATATAAAGAAAACATCGTTTAATCATAAAAAGGTAACTAGATATTCGGAATTCAAAAAAAGAACATGTTATAATAGAAAGGGACATTTATAAATTGGGAAAAGGAATGAAATAGCATTTTGGATACGAGGCTTTCTTGTGGATGACGTCATAAAATTTAAAATCGGAGAGAACGTTTTCTTAGCGTGGGGACGCCAGGAAGCGTGTTCACTCGCCCCAGACCGGTAATGGACGTTGTGGTGTACACACGTGAGTGCGATTGCTCTGCGAGTATCTCTATGTTTCGAAAGTCGGCATAACTCCCGAAAGTGTCAGAGAGTAAAAAAATAAATAATATACAAAAGTTCTTCTGGGGTAATCTATAACATACCTACGCATACCCGGGATTAATGAGATTTCATGCTGAACTAGCCGGAGAAAACAACACCATTCCACATCAAAGGGCGACACAACGTGACCATCAGATATTCCACTACAAAGGGCGATACAACGTGAACCAACAGCAACAGCATAATTTACGCATCATCACACTGTCTGGTTAGTCCTTTAAGCGCGTTTAAAGTAATGGAACACACATTTTTCTCTATTTTTTGATTCATTATATACCGTATTAATTCAAGGGGTCTAGATCACAGTGATAAGGCGGCAATCTGAGGACGTCAAGCCCATGGTCTTTCAAAAGTTTATCTACGATTACACTGGAGGTGGTTTGTTTGCTTTGGTAATTTCCTACAGTCCAAACCATTATCCTTCAACCAATCTGTCCGTTCCTGTACGGTGTGATAAGGTACATCATTGAGGACAACAATGCTTCTGAGTGGGAGATTTGGTATAAGGCTTTCAATGAGCCATTTTTCGTAGTTCTTATTCATCTCGCTGTGGTAATCTTCTGCTGTGGATTTGGAGTCGTCGATTAACTCTGCTTGCTTGATGAAACCCATCTCAGCGTCAGCGTCAGCATGCACCACTATTATTCTTTGCTCAGCAGATTTATTCACTAAACTCCTGGAATATCGTCATGTTGCCAACACTTCTTCACAGTATAGTAGGAATGCACCCAAGGTTCATCGGTACATAAACTACCGGTTACTTCTGAGAGCCCGTAAATAGGCTACTCTGCCAGCTGCTATACCCTGGTGCTCCACTAAAATCTGTCGCACATTCTTACATTTTTTGAAACTAAACCCCATTTCCTTTAATATACGCCAGAATGTTTTCTGTCCAGCATTAATTTTCTGAACTTAATTTTTTCCTTTGCTGGATAGTGCAACTTCACTGTTGGACTTCCTTTACGAACCAATTTCTTTACCTCATAACACTTTAGAAATGTTCTGCACTTATCAAAATCGTCCATTTCAAATCTCTTTTTTACCGATTCCGTTGTTTTCAGGTACTCGTGTACCTGACATACTAACTTTCTCAAATTCTTTAGCGATCCTTTTTATTGTGATTTCACTTTTTCTTACTGCTGTACCCGTTCTAGCTAGTGCTAGAAGAACTAGGCCGCTTTTCTCTTCCTCCGTGCACAACTAGAAAAATATTGTGAATGATATTTCTGCTTTGAGAGTTTAAAACTCTCCGCGGTAACTTTTTCGGAGTTTACATGTTTAAAAAACTGTTATTCGAGACACCCACTTTGTGGTATGTTGCTAACTGCACCAATGTGCTCACCAGAGTTCACAACTAGATTAACAACTTTATTTGCAGCCTGTAGCCATCACTTTTAACACGACTAGTTCCTGCTGTCACCACGCGTAAACAAGTATCTTGCTAAATGTCCTGGGTAATACATTCACTAGTTGCCCCGTAGTCTCAGACCTTTCCTTTGTGTTTTGTGTCATATAACCGCACAGACGCTGGCCACCCTTCCCCCTCTCGTCCGTATATTGAACAACCCAACGTCACAATACGTTATTATAACAATGTTCTACATAAGTCTTACGTAATGTACTTTCTTCAGGCACATGTCGAGTGTACTTGGCAAGACATTATTTTAATTTCGGATTACTAATTTTGAACAAGGGAGTATCAGCAGACAAAAATACTTGGCACAAGTCATAAGAAAATTCACTAACCGTACTTCTTAAACACTCTGCTGTTTTTGAACAGGTTCATTTTTGCGAGTTTTCTGGTTAAGTTCTCCTGTAAAATGAAGCAGGAAACAGTGGCATCAATATCAAGAGAGGAGAGAAAAAGGACCACGAACTCTCAATATTTAAGACAATTTTCAATTTTCCTTTAATCTTCTGTTTTCATTACAGCACTAGACATGATGTTTGTTTTTAATAACTCTGAAGTGGTTGTAATATTTTATTTTAAGCAATTGTGATCATCTGGGCATCATCATCATCATCTTATTATTATTATTATTATTATTATTATTATTATTATTATTATTATTATTATTATTATTATTATTATTATTATTATTATTATTATTATTATTATTATTATTATTATTATTATTATTATTATTATTATTATTATTATTATTATTATTATTATTATTATTATTATTATTATTATTATTATTATTATTATTATTATTACTATTACTATTACTATTATTATCATTAAGCACTTAAATACTTACGTAAAACATTAAAAGTAAGCAGCACTACCTCCACTTGAGTTATCACACTGCTTTAAGTCCTAAAGCAAACACGTATCGACAATCAGTTTTGTAGGAGCACGATACCCTATGCCAGTACGATAGATAACCAGCATACCAACGGCGTAATTGAATACGCAATTGAATACATGACGGCGAAGAGAGATTGATTTGCCATTGCTGAGGAGGGACTTATGCGCTCTACCACGAGAACTGGCCGAACGACGGGCGCATGCGTACCGTCCAAATTTCGACAGCAAGATGTACCAGGCCTGGTGGCGCTGAAATTCTTTCTTCTGAGTTGCGATCTTCTTGAGGGAAGAGGTTTCGTTGGAGCACGATACCGAATGGCGTGAGACCTCAGAGAGGCATTGCTGTTTGGGACACGTCATACTTTCGTTCAAAATCTTACACTCAACGTTGATCTGGCAAATAGAAAGTTTAACCTGTTTTTTTTTTTTTTTTTGTTTTTTTTTCTCCTTGTTTGGTGCGTGCGGAGGTTTCCTAATACTATTATTTAACATGACAGGAATTTCGTGATAAAGAAAACAACTGAAACTGTGACTGATAGTAGAAGTGAATACAGTTTTAAATGTTGTATGTTGTATGCTATGTGAAAAGTTGATGTGGTTGTAAATCGAGGTTTGCATTTGCAAGGCGAAGAGTTAAATATGTTTAAGGTGGAATCATTCATGATCACCTTATTGGTCCTTATTTGTTTCCTCCGCGCTTGAATGCGGAGACATATTTATAGTTTCTTAGAAATGAGTGGCATTATTAATTACTGACGTGTCTCTGGACATCATCCAATGAATGTGGTTCTTACACGATGGTGCGCAAGCTCATTTTGGTCGGATGGTATTATGACGCCGGCCGAGCCTGCACGTTTCAACGACTCGAGGTCAAGTTACCGCACACCACTGCTTGTAAAGACGTGACCCGACGACAATGGAGCGGTCAGAACAAAGTCCACTTTGAGTGCGGGAGAACAAAGTGTTTCCAGATTGTTCAGGAAACTTTTGACTGCCACCTTGTTCATGAGAAGTGTCGAGGAAAGGTGAATTTCGAGATACATTTTTTCTACGCCATTCTGGTCTATATGCAAGATTTCATGATGGAGAGAGCTGTTAGCAGTTAGTTCCGAGTGTGTGTGTGTGTGTTTGTGTGTGTGCGCGTGTCTGCATTCAGCGTTGAGAGGAGTAACGTCAGAGACAGTTGTAGACATTTAGTCGTCGCGTTGGAGTTGTCTGTTGTCTGAAGCAGTTTTTAATTAAGCCTGTTGGAGTGAGTGCTTCGACGGAAGCAGTGTATGAGACAGACAGAGAGAGAGAGAGAGAGAGAGAGAGAGAGAGAGTAGAACTGAAAATGAGTGAAGTATCTGTCAAGGTTACGAGAGGACAGAACAGCTGTGAGTTGCAAAGTCGCAACGAATTGTAGATTGTGTTAACGATACAAAGAACTGTGTATTTGTGCTTCAGTTTTACAAGATAAATAAAGTGACACGAAAAGGTAACTGGACATATCTCTCACAGTATGTAACAATCTGAAAGATTAATTTCAGCTTAGATGGATTGGTCGAGAGGGATTTGTTACATGGTTTTTCGATCTCCTAATTTGAATCAAATAGATTTCACCTCATCGTGTCAAAACCAGCAGTACGCTTGCGAAACTTGAGTTTTCAGATCCAGGGAAAATGTTGGACGGCAATTGAAAAGATGGAGTGACCAGGTTACTTAGCCTCGGAATAGACATTTGGCCTAAACCTTGTTAGGAAGAAGACAAAGAAGAATTTTTCACTTGGGGAAATTTAAAGGTCTCGGTTTATGCAACTCGTTTACCAAACATTGACACTCTGAAAGAGCATATCCACACTATATTTGACCAAATACGAAGCCCTGAGTACGCCTAAGCAGAAAGAAGTCACTTCGAGTAGCCTTCAATTTTGTTTTGTAACTTAGCAATAACTGATCCATGTTCTTATGAAATTTTTTACTGTTTTGATGTTTAGAGGGCGTTCCCGAAATATTTTATACCAATCTTGTATACAAGATGAAACAGAGCAAAAACAAACCTTGAGGGGAACTGCAACACTGTGAAGTCGTTGGCCGAACTGCGAAGTGGCAATGATTATGAAAATGACCGGTGTTTTGCGCGTGCCATTGGCTAGACAGCCAGACGAGTCTGGGATATAACATGTTTGACTTTAGAGTAAGTGGTCCCTATCATTATGAAACCACTCCTCATATGGTTATCTGCAAACCACAACTGCTCCGAATTCGCTCTGGATTTCTTCCTAAATGTGGCGTGAATACCAACGATCTCTCAACTGGTAGTGCAGGTCAACACTTATATTTGGTTTTCTCTGCGGGTAGTACATGTGGCACAGGTGCATGTAGACAGCTTTTGTGAGCAGGTTACGTTGTGCAAATACCTGTTAGTTACCTTACCATGCCGTGGTTTACGAAAAGACTGCGAGGAAAAATTCCCATATCTAGGAATGCATTATGTAAGTTTTGAAACATTTAAACCTCACCATCTGATGTGATTTATGGTCCTTGGTTCATAGTTTTGAGACAACTTGTTGGGGAAAGCAAAGTCCATCATGCATTATAATATTTAAATCTGTGTTATAATTTACCAACTTTTAGAGTATTTATTGATACTGAAAAGGCTTTTGATAGGCTAAAACCAGAAAAATTATGGACTGTTTGCAGAACAAAGGATTCCCAAAGCATCTAATAAATACTATTAAAATTCGATATACTAGTACAGAAACAGTATTAAAAGAAAATAATTTTATTAGTAAACCTATTTCAGTAAATAGAGGTGTAAGACAAGGGTGCAGTTTAGTACAGATTCGTTTTAGCGTTATATATATGGACGATGCCATAAGAACATGGTAAACTCATTGTAGGAATTCAATTAGATCGAAACATAATCAGGCGATCTTTGTATAAGAAAAAAAAGTTCAAATAAGTATCGAAAAATCGATTAAATACCGAATTGGTGTTTAAATTCAGCATTTCCCAAAGACGCGACAAAAATATTTTCAAAAAAATTCCCCACCTCAGGCATTGACTGAAAGACTTTCTGAATAATTTTTATTTTTTTTAAAATGGTCTTAAAATTACAAATGTTTAAGATACTTTCATGACAATTTAAATCTATTTCTTGAATTTTCTAGGAATATCCAGAGAAGCCTTCTTCATTCTGGATGTCTTTTGCACAACTGGTAAACCGTAAGAGATAAACAAAATCTTACTGCACAAAAAATGTAGATCCTGTTAAAAAAACACAATTTATGCCGTCCCCTCCCCCACCCCCGATTGGCCGCTTCAAAGGTATCTCTCTCTCTCTCTTTTTTTTTTTTTTCTTTTTTTTTTGAATTTTCCAATAGTTATACTCTTTGGGAAGTCGTCATTCCTGGACATACAAAGATAATGGACTGTGAAATCCATCCATAGCGACCACCTCTTAAAAGATTTAACTGTCACTTAAATCTACTGTGTTCTCCTATTCGTATTGCATATATAAGGAGATATGTAATAAAACCATTTCTACAAACGTACATCTTTATTATCATGAAGTAGATAGAAGATATGGCGTTTTCTAGAAAACGTACGAAGGCGACTAAAGAAAGTCATGTGACTGCGCACTTAAGATATTTGTTCATACAAGTATGAGTATTCCATTTTCCTTTTGTTTGTATAGCAACCATGTAGTATTGGTAAGTAGTATAAATTGACAACACTTTAAAGCAATTCTAAAATTAGCTTTTATGTGCAAAATATGCTTTCAAACTTGAGCTATAATCAGGTGCACATGTGGGCTTTTGCTCTCAGAGCTTCATTTAAACGCTCCAGGCACACGACCTGTATTTACCTCCAGCCCTTTTTACTGCACTTTGTTTTTTATACTTTTGGGTATTAAAATGTTTCTTGCTGATGTTTTTTGATAAATAGTTGTTACAAAATCTATTTGAAGATCTAGAAATGATTTGTTAAACAATTTGAAGAGCTTAAAAATTTACATTTTATGTACTGTTATATAAATAATATGGTAGTATTTTTATTTTTGAAAATTAGTGTAAAACAAGTGATAAAGTAGTCATCACGCATAAATGAAATATGTTGCTTTTCTCAAAAACTATTAAAATGTGTGCATTAAATTTAAAACATATAATGGCTACCCTAAAAGCAATTGAAATGGGCCTTTTTAAAAGCTACTTCTCGGATCTTTTGAGAGAAAACTTAAAGCAGGCAGATGGCGACCACTACGTACTTGGACATAACAGAACTTCCAGCATCTTTTGATTCAGAGGGCGTTGACATTCTTTTGAATAACTTCCGTTCGCAAATTGCAACGATAATGCCAACGTCGCCATAATCGTGGAGAGCACGTAACAACCGCTGTGTGAACCACCGGAATTTCCGCAATTAGGGTTTGATTATCAGTTTATGGCTTTAAAAGTTGCCCGGCAAACATGAAAAGCTTTCTACATATACAGGCATCTACCACTGCTGCACTGTTCTTGAAGAACGCAACGTCACTGCCTGAAGCGGTTCTTAAGAGGAAATTAAGTCATATTCGGTAGCGTTAAATATTTTAATTTCATGGCTAACAAGTCATAAATGTAGACATAAATTTTTAACAGAACATAGCTTGTATGACTTCAAAGTTCGTGTGTCCATAATATATAATGACCTTATTAAGAAAGTTGTGATTCCTTGTTAATCATATCATAAATTATTGGTTAAATGTTGAACGAAAATATATCTTATGGACCCCGTGCTCACAAAATAAAAATTGGGAATAACATAACACATGTTTATAAATGATACATGGCTTGGGCACAAGATACTGCAGTCCTTGTAGGTTTAGGACTTCTAATAAACCCCAGATGACGTTCACATACCGAAGGAAGTGTTGGACAATCTGACTTTCCCTATCCAGAATGTTGGTTTTCATGACTTACAGACCGCTACGTATCGTAGCGCCTCAAATGCATCGAGATCATGGGCGGGCATCAGGCCCACACATGGGCGTATATATCAGCAACGCCATGGGTATCTTGAACCAATGTGCAATCCGTGGAATACAGATTTATGAAATAATTCAATTCTCACTGAATTTTTACTTTCCCTACTACGTAAAGTAGAGGAAGTATTGTATTCCAACAAAAAGTTCGATGTCGAGATTTCACCGGAGATATATGTTTAAGGACCCCTGAATCAAAAAACCATTTTTAGAAAAAGGTTCGTGTGTATGTCAGTCTGTGTGTCAGTCGGCGTGTCTGTCAGTCTGTGGATAACATAACTCAAAAACCAGAAGTCTGTTAAAAACTAATGTTGGTATTTAAGTTTAATGTCTTTCAAGGATGCGACACAAAGATTTTGAACAAAATAGCCCCACCCTAAACTACCCTTTTCATGGAACATTTCTCGAAAATTTTGATTTCTTTCAAAATGTGTAACGATTTTGATTAAAGTGCCGTATATTTAAGATATTTTATGACAAATGAAATTATCTTGAATTTTCTGGCTACGGCCCCTGTAGTCGTATTTACCCTGGATGACTTTTATATAACGCTAAACAGTAAGAGATAGACTAAATCTTACTATACAAAAATGTAGATTTTGCTAAAACACACAATTTATGTCTTGATAAATTTGTTTGTAGAGTGAACCATTTCAGAGATATGCCTTGTTATTTGTGTGAGCTTAGGAGAACTTATACTTCTGTCAAATGGAACATCGTTATTCAATTTTTATATGTTAACGGGGCAAAGAGAATGGAATTTGAATGCTAATATTGGCCAATTGTCGCCAAAGTCCACTGTATTCCCACATTTCCTCTGTACCTACAAGGAAATAAGCAATAAGATAATGTTTATCTCAAGTAACACCAAGAACATATAGGAATAACGACGCTTGAAAATATTTCCATTGTTATTTTGAATGTTTCTGCGTTCTTAGTAGAATCCATTAAAATCATTATTACTAGTTATTTTATCCAACATGCTCGTAGGACATGCACTTTCAAGTTTGCAGAAGTCCATTGTCAAGCTAAAGAGATCTAACAGCGTGTCAAACCGTGTTCCAAAAAGAACATTCTCCAAAACGCGCACGATGAGAAAATAAGACATAAGTCAACATGTGCGTTCAACATTTACCAATTAGGTAAGGCTTCTGCAGTGTGTCACGTCGTCATAAAATGAGACAATATTTCACGGTCAAAGGCATCACTGTTTGGCGACGCATGATCTGCCACGTGGCAAGTGACACCACAGTTTTGCGTGCAAGCAAGTAATCGGTTTTGCATTTTCTTTGGAGGTTTATAATACTACTTTGGAGGTTAAAACAATCTTATATCGGTTCCATACGATTATATGATTATTAAAGTGGATGGGGCTGGCCTCGTAGTGCAGTTGGTAGAGCACCTGGCTGCTATGCAAGGGGTCCCGTGTTCGATTACCGGCAGGGGGGTAGGAATTTTTCTCCACCCAGGATTATGCCTCATTGTTCCCTAAGTGTGGAAGTATAATAGCGGCGTCGTGGCTGAGTGGTGGACGAAGCGGCGTCTGGGCGGGTTTTCTCCGGGTTTTCCGGTTTCCACCGCCATTCATTCCACCAATTTCTCCGTTATCACCCTTCCAATCACCCATTCCGCCTGCATTCCATATCATCCTCTTCCTCACTATCATACCTGGTGCTTGGCTGACCACCTGCTTCCAGATCTTCACTCTGTCCGGTCCAGAGGTTCCTCTGCTCCCCGACAGGCGTCTGACCCTAGGCATAGGCTTGTAAATCCTAGGGGGTGTAAGTCCTACAATAGGGGTGGGTAATCAGTGAAAGAAGGAAAGAAAGAAAGAAAGAAAGAAAGAAAGGAAAAGAAAGAAAAAGAAAGAGAGAAAGAGAGAAAGGGAGAAAGGGAGAAAGAGAGAGAGAGAAGGAGAGAGAGAGAAGGAGAGAAGGAGAGTAGGAGAGTAGGAGAGTAGGAGAGAAGGAGAGAAGGAGAGAAGGAGAGAAGGAGAGAAGGAGAGAAGGAAAGAAGGAAAGAAGGAAAGAAGGAAAGAAGGAAAGAAGGAAAGAAGGAAAGAAGGAAAGAAAGAAAGAAAGAAAGAAAGAAAGAAAGAAAGAAAGAAAGAAAGAAAGAAAAGAAAGAAAGAAAGAAAGAAAGAAAGAAAGAAAGAAAGAAAGAAAGAAAGAAAGAAAGAAAGAAAGAAAGAAAGAAAGAAAGAAAGAAAGAAAGAAAAAGAAAGAAAGAAAGAAAGAAAGAAAGAAAGGGTGGAAGATTGTGCCATAAGCCGCAAGCTTAGTGCACATGGTTTCTACTATTGCTACTCTGGTATGTACCCCTGTGGACAAAACAAATGAGTCATGTCTGGAAAGCACACATACTTACGTGCCTATATACATATATACACACACACATACATGACAGACAGCCAGACATGCCTACTTGTTGAAAACTGCAAGTAAGTGGTACTCGTGGAGTTGTTCTCTGCCATTAGGGTGGCGTAGCATTCCAGACATGACTCATTTTTTGTCCACGGATGTACACAGCTGCGTGTATATACGACGGCTGCGCGGTATCGGTTACGTCACTCACCCTCCGTATCCAACTAACCTGTACCACAAGTGACTACGCGTTTCCGTGCTCTATTTATACATCAGTACTTCTCGACTCGTAACAGCGAGCTTTGGTCTTTACTTTCTGTGTATCTAGAACAGTGTATACTTATATTTATAGTGATTATCTCGAAGTAGAAATCAATACTTGTTTTGCTGCGGTTAATATGTAGAACAACTACAATGAAAAAGGTGATGAAATTCTTGCGGAATGAAACTTCTAAACAGTTTATAGTGGACCATTGCAAATTCGTTTTAAAATATGGACAATAGGTGAAAGCATTCCTTTGCTGTAATTTTGGATATTTAACCAATCGCAACGCCTGGATTCACATTATGATATATTTGCCAAGAAAGCTCAGAAAATACTTTTATAACAGGAAACGTAGCACAGTTAAATGAATAACACTATTAGCCATTCTTTAGAACACCGGATACACTTATTAATTGGATAAGTGAAAATGTACAATGCTCTTTCAAACATTTGATGTACGAAAGGCCGTTAACACTGGTTCACAACCGCGGTAACAGTAAGCCTCGAAAAAAGACTTGGCTAAGTTTCAACTTTCTCGTTCCTTTTTTCGGACACGGCATGCTAGATTCGTATAGTGCGTATTAGTAATTTCACTGGAGAAATTATCAAAGAGGTCGTGCCAAGAAATAGCCGCAAGGGTTCTACCTAGTTGCAAGCTAGACAAAATCTAATTGGTCAGTTAGAAACAAATGAATTCACAATGCACAACGTCGACTTCCAGCTTCTATCGAGCTTCTACAACATACCTTGCCACTCTCGTTACCGAGCCATTGTGAAATGAAAGCTTAGTGATGCCTTACTTCCCGTTGCCGTTGTGCTTATCGTTACTAGTGGTTGTGAATCAGGCTTTAAGGAAAGCAGTATCATCTATCTACCGGGTTATCGAATCTCACCTTTTTTAAATGGGACGTGGAGTAAGGTTTATTAAATAACTGAATGGTTTTAGTCATAAATTTTTCCATTTTGGTACGTGGCCAAGGCTATGTTACTGTCGTCACTTCAGAAATGACCCACAACTGTTGTACTTACCCTACTCAGTAAAATGAATTTAAGAGATAGCAGGGGAGCAATGTCTTCAACAGAGCTGATCAAAGCCATTGTTTGGCGTAATGAAGAAGCGTGCAGTGAGATTGCCTAATCAACTAAGGTCAGACATCGTTCCACCCGCCTTTCCGAATACACCGTTTCCAACCAAGCTTGTTGCATTACTATCATTAGACATTCATAGTTGTCAAGGACATCTAATTACTACATATTTTCGGACTGAGCTATTTTGCTAATATTCGTTAGAACCCATAGACATAATTCAGATCAATTTTATACCCAAAAATCTGATGTGTTGCACTCACATGGCTTTCTCTACTCTTGTACTAACCATTCTTACAAACTCTTATTCCTATATCTTCTTCGTGTTAGTCAAGATAAACATTTGTACAAATTATCTTATTGCTTATTTCCTTGTAGGTGCAAGGGGAATGTTAGAATACAGTAGGGTTTGTGCTATAGTCAAATGTTTGAGATTCTGTTGTCTTTGCACACTTAACATATAACAAATGAACAACGATGTTCCATTTCACGAAAGTTCTAAGTTCTCCGAAACTCACACACATAACAAGGAATATCTCCGAAATGGTTCACCCTACAAGAAAATTTATTGAGACATAAATTGTGTATTTTAGCAAGATCTACATTTTTTGTAGAGTATAATTTGGTCTATCTCTAACGGTTTACCAGTTATACAAAAGTCGTCCAAGGTAATTACAACTACAGGGGCTATAGCCAGAAAATTAAAGATATACATTTCATTTGTCATAAAAATATCTCAAACATATGACATTTTAATCAAAATCGTTAGAGCCATTTTCAAGAGAATCAAAATTTTCGAAAATTTTTCCATGTAAAGGGTAGTTTAGGGTGGGGCTATTTTCTTCAAAATCTGCGTGTCACATCCTTGAAAGACATTAAACTTAAATACCAACTTTGGTTTTTAACCAACTTTTCGTTTTTGAGCCATGCTGTCCTCAGACTGACACACAGACACACAGACTGACACACAACACACACACGGACCTTTTTCTAAAAATACCTTTTTTGCATTCAGGGGGTCTCAAAACATATATTTCCGGTGAAATCTCGTCATGGAATTTTTGGGTGGAATACAATACTTCCCCTACTTACCAGTAGAGAAAGTAAAAATATGTATAAAAGATAATATTTTACATTAACATTGCTTTTTCTACTCATAATTGCCGCTAATTCTACTCTACGTGCCGCTCCTTATCACAAAAATGGCCCAAATCCATGCCGCTGATCGCAAAAGTTTACCTTGGTTAATATGACCCACCTCTACTCACTGTTTTAGAAGCTATTTCAACAAAAACGTATTCTCGTGTCTTCTTATTAATCAAGATAAAGTTAAATTACACATTTAGCATTTACTGGAGATATAAGCAGAACACGCGAGGCTAAAGTGATGGTCAGATTTATATAAAACGGATTGTAATTCTTTGCTTGATCACGAGAAAAAGTAAATATATGAAAGTTCAAACCAATAACAAAGAACGTCTGAGATAGTTAACCCACAAAAATGTTATTTGGTGTAAATCGTCTAATTTAATGACAAATAGATTTTTGTGTAATAAGATTTTGTATGTGTTTAAGGGTTTAGAAATTATACTAATGAAGAGTACTAAGAATTTTCCTATAAAGTTCAACATAAATGTTATTTGTCATGCAAATTCCTAAAGCATAGTATTTTAACCAAAACTGATAGTATCATCAAAATATAAGTAAATGTTTTCCATCACTTTGGGCTGGCGGAAGGGAAATCTTCTTGAAAGTATTCATGTCGCATCCTAGAAAAATGTTGAACCGAAATTACTCAGATTAACGTACCTTTTGCTATGCTTTTCTACGAACTGACTCACACCCAGAGCCCCACATACATCCCCATCCCACCCCCACACACCCACACACACCCACACACACACAAAACACACATACACACTCACACATAGGCCTCTAATTAAACTATCTTTTTCAGGGGGCTGAAAACACGGGCCATGTAAGAATAGTTTGTTGAGGAATAAGAGAAAACGATAACGGGTAGAGAAAGTCACGTGAAGGTAAGGCATAGAAATTCTTGCATACACGAAATTGAAGAGGATGAAGTTGTAAAACAATCGAGTAGCATGGCTGTCCTCAAAATCAGTCGACATTTCTGATCCCACACCTTTGAAGGTTACAAGGTCAATCTAGTCTCTAAGGTTAACCATCGAAATGAGTGGTATGAGGGAGAGAGAGAAATCTACCAGAACTTCCTGAAGCATTTCACTACATCGTCGTTAATTTTAGCGTAGGCGTAACCCAGAGGCAAAGATTGGTTCTGGTTTATTTCACATCAACCTCCATCTCTCTCCTAATGATTTTATGCCCTATGTGTGTTAAAACTCACAACCAATTACTGTGAAACTCGTCATGCAACCGAAATTTACTTACTGAGACTGTAGGAAAATACAACACGAATAATCACTAATATGCATCAATATTTACTCTATGATTCCTAGTAAGTAAAGAAAGTATTGGATTCCGTTACGGCGGTTTCACCAAAATTGCACTTTTATAGCTTTCCTGGATCAAAAAAAAAATGAATTTTTAGAAAAAGGTGTGTATGTGCGCCTGGGTGGGTGGTTGAGTAAACAGCATAATTTAAAAACGAAAAATATATATTTGGTTATCTACATAACGACCAACAAATAATTTTATGAAGAGGAGGAAGTGTCCTTAAAACATGTATCTTGACAAATAAGTGGAGCAAAAGCGTTTTAGATTGAGAAAGTCTGTAAGAAATTTGATTACCATGCCTCATCATTTTTAATTTTATATGCATGCACTACAATGTTCCACCCAAAAATTCGATGTCGATATTTCCCAGGAAGTCTGTGCTTTGAGGCCCCCTGAAATAAAAAAGAAACATTTTTAGAAGAAGGTCCCTGTGTGTGTGTGCGTGTGTGTGTGTGTGTGTGTCAAAAACGAAAAGTCGATTAAAAACAAAGTTAATATTTAAGATTAATATGCTTCAAGTATGCCGCACATAGATTTGGAGAAAAATTCCTTCACCCTAAACTACCCTTTACATGGAAAAGTTTTAGAAAATTTTGTTTTTCTCAAAAATAGCTCTAACGATTTTGATTAAAATGCCATATTTTTAAGATATTTTTATGGCAAATGAAACGTATATTTTGAATTTTCTGGCAATAGCCAAAGTCCTATTTACTCTGGATGATTTTTGCGTAACTGGTAAACCGTAAGAGCTAGACCAAATTTTACTGCACAAAAATGTAGATGTGGCTAAAACACACAACTTATGTCCAAATTATTTTTTTTTTTTTTTTTGTAGAGTGAACCATTTCGGAGATAATCCTGTTATTTATGTGAGTTTTGGAATCTTTAAAACTTTCGTCAAATTGAAAATTGTTATTAATTGTTTATATTTTAGCCATACAACGACATTTTGAGAAAAATTCCTCCACCCCAAACGAACTTTTAAGGGTAGAAAATCAAAATTTTCGAAAAATTTTCCATGTGAAGGGTAGTTTAGGGTGGGGCTATTTTCTTCAAAATCTTCGTGTCGCATCCTTAAAAACATTAAACTTAAATACCAACTTTGGTTTTTAACTGACTTTTCGTTTTTGAGTTATGCTGTCCACAGACACACACACCGAACTTTTTCTAAAAATGCTTTTTTTCGATTCAGGGGGTCTCAAAACATATATTTCCGGTGAAATCTCGACATCGAATTTTTGGTTGCAATACAATACTTCCCCTACTTACCAATAGAGAAAGTAAAAATGTATAGGCATTGGCTAATTGAAACAAATAATAAAGAATATCTAGAAAATGGTTCACTCAAAGGAAAAAAAGTATTTGATATAAATACTGTTTTAACGAGATCCACATTTTGTATTTAGTAAGCTTTTGTCTGTCTCTTACTGTCTTCCATTTGTGCAAACATTATCCAGAATGAAGAGATCTGAGGGCATTCTCAGAAAATTCAAGATATGACCTAGAAACGGCCATGGAATCGCCTGTTTAAGTCCGTCACTAGATACTGACTGTCTGTCCCTCCAACAGAAAGAATGGAGTGGGGTATAGCCACTCATTGCGTAAGCGTCTTCAAAGAGTATGTTAATAATACATACTCCACGTGAGTGGACACTGATGCTCTATTCCCGGATTCCCTCCACTGCGCAAGGAGAGAAATGGTGCAGGCAGAGGCGTACTAAAGTAGGCAGCATATCTTGTAGTATTTCATTAAATAAAATGGGCTCTACTGTTTATCTGCGACTTATCATACATCACACTCCAATTTTTAGGTCCATGAGAGAATTAATAAATTTGAAGCTTCGGGTTTGGTGTTAGATACGAAACATCCTAACAGAACAGAAAATAAATGAGACAAAATCAGCGTTAGTTTAGAATTATCGCCCCTATAATTTCTAAACAAGTTAACGTGATATTGGGCTTCAGGAAAACCTCTGCTATTGCAGGAAACACCTGAAAAATTTAGTATGTTGTGAGGTAAGTGCTGAGGATTCATTTTGTTTAATTAAACAATAAGGTATATGTTGCCTCTGTCAAAGCTAAGGATTTTAGTGCGCCTCTGCCAACACCATTTCCCTGGCAACTCTCTCCCGCAGTGGAGAGAGATAGCCCTAGAATGCAGTACCTTATATTTTGAACACACTGTGTAATTACTTATCATTAACTCGCGTTATAGGACAAGTCAGTCATTATCGTCATCATCATCATCATCATCATCATCATCATCATCATCATAACCTTCATTAGTCAGTTTTCATGATAATAATGGGTACGTTTTCTATATGCAATTCCTTACAATCGATAACAGATACAGAATTGCTGAAACTCCAGGAGAGAATGACAGATCCTGTGTCTATTTTCGCGTATGCCAGCTATTTCTGTTAGTTTTAGGAATGTATTTAACGCTTTGACTTGTGTTCTCGCATTTAAATAACACCTACACAACCGATATAATGTCGGTTCCTTACAAGTATTACTGTGCAGTTTGTATTTTACAAGGCCAACTATTGTAGCAATGACGACAATTTGTGAGATCCAATTGACAAAGGCAACAAAAGTGCAGTCCAGTTATTTTTTCTGTCACTTTATTCCCGTTTCAAACTTTTGCATACGCAGTTCTCTTCTTTTCATTATCACAGTCTACAGTCTGTCGTTATATTACACCTCACAACTTATCTTCTCATAACTGCGACTCCCTCCTTTTTCTCTCTCCTCAAGTTTTCTGTCTCTTAAGGAGGTGACATGGACAATACAATCACTCAACACTTAACTGCTTCACTATCTTCCTTTCGACGCGATCGTACATAAACAGCTGACACACACCCTAAAATAGAAACTGACTGACTGTAACAACCAACTACTGTTCGTTGCCTCGCCTCCTTGTACAGTAAGAATAACGTAACACGGACCTTTCTCGAACTTCTACAAACAGGCCGACCGCCTGACACTTACCGAATAATCTCGAAAACCCGCTTAGTTTTCCCGCTCTGATTGTTTCATGTAACCATTAAGAACCGTGGGAGGCAGCCTGACCTTAAGAGTCTTTGATACAGGTACCACCAGTCTGGTAGGGCAGCTTGGCCCCGACCATCCTTTGTTGTGCACTGCGGCCGGCGTCTCACTATGTATTCTGTCGTGTTTCTCCCTCATATTTTGTGCCAGGTCTTTTTGTCAATCTATGAGATTACTCAAAAAAATTGTTTACTTTTAACGGTAACGTTTGCCTTTTTTCCCCCCTAGTTTCTTGTTGTTCCTTGTGAAGACATCTTAACGGTTACCTCAGCAAACTTGCAAATTCCAAGCACGTGCCCATGGATGAGATAATTATGAATGTCTCAATTCAGGGCAATTGATGTAAAATAAAACAAAAAACATAATTATGTCCAGCGTTGAATTGTTATTCAATAACTTAAACGCTCCTAATTAAATTCGTTGATTAAAAATTAATTCAAAGCGCATTATCTCTTGCTTCTTTAATATTTTTATTGATATTAATTTTTCAATCGAACCGCGGTGAAAAGTGAGAGCACAAACCATTACACTACATAGCATAAACATATTACCAGTCATAAATATATTAACAGCGCTTCCACCACTGTCCGTATCGGTAGATTTCCACTCTTAAAGATAATAGAAATAAAACAGCCTTTCAATAAATTATATATTCTTCCTCAATATTTCTTTTAGGCTAGTAGACTTCTAAAAGCTTTACCCTGGATTTATTCAGGTTACTGTGAATAAAAGTTTATTTCGTACGTACAGTGATTCGCCCAAGAATTGAAATAGGGGAGGATTCTAGTTAAACTGCCCATTATTTTGTACCTACTCCAACCAAATGTACAGACAAATTTTCCACATACTTCTATACGGGTGGAAAGTACTACCACACGTTAACCAGGGATTATACACCAGTGTAAAAATATGTGCAATACAATTATTGTCAATAAAGAACAATTTTGCCGAAAAAATAATTTAAAACATTTGGAACCATATAACTTCTTGAAGAATGGATGTAAATGGTTTATTATTTCACTAACTTCCGCACAAATATTGTGCAAGCAATGATGTAATGCATTAATATCTTAATTGAAATGAATTTACTCACAATTTAACGTTAAAATGTCATGCAAAATTTAATTTCTAAGGGAGATTTGGCAACGTAACGTTAACATTTAATTGTGAGCAAATTCATTCGAATCGAAACAAATAGACATCACAGCCTTGTTCACACAATGTTTGTGTAACAGTGAAATAACAAACCATTTATATCCATTCCTCAAGAAGCTAGATAATTGACACATTTTTTTTGGCGAAAGGGTTCTTTGTTGACAATAATTGTAGCATGTAGAATTCCAGATATGGATGAAGCGATACCTTCCTCCCGGTATATAAAATCTCAACTAAAACTATGAATGAACATATAAACAAAAGGGCACCAATGGATGGTCCGCACCTAAAATTATCATAAGTAATGTTTTATGACAATTTTTACTTTCTCTACTGATAAGAACGAAGTATTGTATTCCAACCCAAAAATTCGATTTCGAGATTTCACCGGAAATATGTTTTGAGACCCCCTAAATCCAAAAGCAGCATTTTTAGAAAAAGGCCTGTGTGTGTGTGTGTGTGTGTGTGTGTGTGTGTGTGTGTGTGTGTGTGTGTGTGTGTGTGTGTGTGTGTGTGTGTGTGTGTGTGATTTTGAAGAAAGTGGCCCCACGCTGAACTACCCTTTACATGGAAAATTTTTCGAAAATTTTGATTTTCTTGAAAATGGCTCTAACGATTTTACGACTTTTGCATAACTGGTAAATCGTTAGAGATAGACGAAATCATACTATACAAAAAATGTAGATCTTGCTAAAATACACAATTTATGTCCAAATAAATTTTCTTGTAGGGTGAACCATTTGAGAGATATTCCTTGTTTTGTGTGCGAGTTTCGGAAAACTTAAAACTTTCGTGAAATGGAACATCGTTGTTCATTTTTTTATATGTTAAGTGTGCAAAGAGAACGGAATCTCAAAGCTTTAAAAGATTTGACTATCGCACAAAGCCACTGTATTCCAATATTCTCGTTGCACCTACAAGGAAATAAGCAATAAGATTTATTTCTACAAATGTTTATCTTAACTAACAGTAAGAAGATATAGGAATAAGAGTTTGTAGGAATGGTTAGTACAAGAGTAGAGAGAGTCATGTGAGTGCAACACATCAGATTTATTCGCTTATATTAGCATTAGCTCACAGCACTGACACCACTGTCACTACAGACGACAGAGAGAGAGAGTAGCTAAACGTCGAACTATGAGACCATTAAAGGTTGTATAATACCTCCTACAGGATATCCGAGAAACAGCGCTAATGAATAACGAAAATTGTGACGCACGCAACTACTTAACAGTTGAAGGAAAAAAGAATTTTGTTCATGTTAATCATGCAATCATAGCTAGAGGATAGACAGTAAATTGGGTTGCAAATTAAGTTGAGAACATCCCTTCGTGCATGTCTAACATCTAGCATCGGACCACCTACCTAACATCTGTCAGCAACTTAAAATTATATGTTTAAAAACATCTGACTGTCCCATTATCTCAGTGGGCGCTGCACGCAAAAATGACTTTATTAACTTCATTTATTTAGTGCACATGCTTTCTGCAGATAGATTAAGAATCTCAAATACGTAATTTTTATGACAGGTAATACAATCACTCATTTCCATACCTGCTGTACAAACTGATCACATAAAACCTTATTTTTCTACCTGCATTCAGGCAATTATGGTAAATTTTAATAGAAATTGCTTCAGTGCAAACATGTTTATGAGTGGGCAAGTATGAAAAAGCAATGCGAATATGCAATCAGTTATCTTGAATGAAGTGAATGGCAGCCCGCCACTCCCACGGCATTATTATACGAACCCAGAGTGCCCTATTTCCTCCAGATAATACTGACGATACGAAACAATAAGAACATTTTACGCTTTTTCTTACAAAGATGTTCGAAATAATGTCCCTCTAGATCTGTATCTTCTGAGGATAATGTTGAACACTGGATGAATCCTGAACTCAAAATATTGGAACATGCACGCAGATACTGTATTCCAATTCATAGAGTATGTGGAATTTATTATCTTTAAGCATTTCCCACGACATTAGACACATGAATTTAGATCTGGAGAACGAAGAGGCCAGTAATTATTCTGGCACGAAAAGCACGTTGTAATGCTTTCGTAGACTAATTTGTGATATTCAGGGTGGTCCGAAGGTTTCTCACCCCTACTGCAATTTTTCCTTTTTTCTTTTTGCAATCGATATTAGGCAGGAATTTAAAATATGTGCGTATTATGCTTGTCTGTAATTATTAACGTTTTATTTAAGGAAAAATTTAGTATCATCACGGGTGATTTTTCGACTGTTGCAGATTTCACCTCCACAACGAGAACATGTAAGTCTAAAATACGATATATTTATCAGTCCGGCACATCAATAAAGGAAATTAGTCGAAAATTGAAAGTTGGGCGAAACACAGTAAGAATATAATAAGGAAAGGCGATGACTACGTGACATATGCTCAAAGACGTGGTATACCAAAAAAAATTACTCCTAAAACTGAGGACAGAGTCAGGCATGTGTGTATAAACTAAGTGAAGGAATAAGAAGCGTAGTGAAGTAACTTAATTTTTCTGACGACTTTAAAAGCTGAATTGATAAAGTGGGTGTGTAAACTGTCAGACATTATCTATGTTAAGTCTACAGATTGGGGAAGGATTAGCCATAAAGCCTATTCTCATAGAAAAGAATATTGGAGGCCGTACACAGTTTTGCAAAAGATTGATGCTGGATTTGTAGAAGACACTCAACAGGGGTGCTTAAAACGTGCACATATTTTTATTCATAGACGAAATTACAGAGGTGTTGCATCCTAAGCCAAACCCCAGAACAGACACATCAGAATCAACAGTCCACAACAGATTTCGCCTATTGTTACTCCCAAATTCTTATTGAAAATCGTGGTTGTTGCAGGCATAAAGACAGATTGCACATTGTCCCACAAAACCAAACTCTGGCAGAAGACAACGATCAACCAAAATGGATGACCCAGACAATTTCCTCGTATTCAGTTGTGATTTTAGTCCAAGATGGTGCAATACCACATCCCGTATGTCGTTCGGAAGAAATTTAATGATATCTGGACTGACTGTACAATAAACTCTCCAGATTTAAACATTATTGAGAATTTGCGAGCTAGACTGCAGAAGAGTACATTCAAACAACCGAGAGTTTCCGCAAATGGATCTTTAAGACAGCATAAAAATACAGTTGATAGTTCTTATTTTTGACCAGTTATTTCAAAATATTGGGACCGTTGTATTATACAGCATAAAATAACCATGAGCATATTCTGCAGAAATCAACTCTCTAAAGAAAATAATTGACATAGAGTGTTTGACTTCGTAAAATAAAATAGAATATGTACTTCCATAGATAGTATATCACATTGCAGTGGTTTCTGATGAAATTATTGTGGATTTTATCAACTTGAGCATCTTCCTTGTGTTCATTGACCCTATGCTTGCAGACAGCCATCAGAAGAATACACCAGACCAGGATCGTTATGAGCAGATTGCAAAAGCCAGTGTACTGTAGTCTTATTCACATCCGTCATTCTTTGCGCTGTCATTACCGTATATGGGCAGATGAAACTGAAATACCGGCTCTAAGTGCTATTCGAGTTAGCGGTTTCCTTGGATTTTTTTTACCGCGAATGCCTCTATCTTGTGTAATATCTTCCTCTGTTGGAACCGATTGTTGTCTATGTTTCTTTTAGAATACCACGGAACAATGAGCTCAAATATTTACAACTACCTATAAATTGTGGATTTGTTAGGAACAGTATCACTAGGGAATTCTATATACAACTCGTCCAGCTAAATTTTATTAAACGTAATAAATACAGGCAGCTCTGTAGCATACGCTTCATAAATACAGTTATTCACACGATAAACTACTCTAACCAACGTTACGAGGAACTCCAAATAATAATAATAATAATAATAATAATAATAATAATAATAATAATAATAATAATAATAATAATAATAATAATAATAATAATAATAACAATAACAACAATAATAACAACAACAACAACAATAACAATAACAATAACAATAATAATAATAATAATAATAATAATAATAATAATAATAATAATAATAATAATAATAATAATAATAATAATAATAATAATAATAATAATAATAATAATAATAATAATAATAATAATAATAATAATAATCAACAATGCTATTTAGGCTTCTAGTCTCATATCAGAACCGCTCTGTTCATGTTCTTCTCGGCCTACCTATATTGCTTTTTCTTGTAGGTGTATAGGTCATAATTTGTTTGGGAATGCTGTAATTATTCAGTGTTTCTACATGGTCCTTCAAATTATTCCTATATTTTTTCTGTTAAATTGAACACAGTGATGATGATTATGATGATAAGAAGAAGAAGAGGAAAAAGAACAATGAAAAGCTATTACTTTCGTATATGTCAGAAACTTCTAGAATATATCACGATTTCTGCTGTAGGCTCTTTGACGCATATAACAAAAACACATGGCCTTAGTTGCGTAGTGGTCTTCCTATGTCGTCAATGCTTTTGCTATTTAGCTTAATCGGAAGGTGAACGTGATCTTATATAGCCTTATTGGGAGTGCGTTTACCCTATGTAAAGAAAAGAAGAGGTCCCACTTATTCTTTTAATGCTTGGGCTTGAAGGTAAAAAAGTGGAATCTGGGGTCTTATTTGTTGTTTCTATTATAGTATAGGCAGATAATGTGGAAGTGCCGATTTTTGAATCCCGCAATGTTTTAAAACAGTGCACTAATAAATTATAAGTTTATTCCCTTAAATAAGTTTTATAAGATTAAGTGACCTTTGCAGAGAAACTTCTAAAAGTTTAAGGAAATTACATTAACTGCGTAATAATTTTACAATAAATACCCATTTTCATTTCATTTAACAAATGTCACGAGCTCGATAGTTTCAAGCGGAGAAAAACTAATGTTAGATATTGCTATTAATACGCGAATAAGGTTTTAATATTACACAGTTAAACATAAAGCAGCGTTACTCAATTCATTTTAAAACAAAGTAGCCGGTCTGGATGGCCTACTGGTCCCAAGGTCGTGAGTTTAAAATTGTTGTGCTTAAAAGCAACAGCCTCATGTCAATAGATTCAACATATCAACAAAGCTTAGACCTCGTAGAAAGCCCACACTCTTGTGCTAGTAATCCTGGGATACTGACGTAGCGCGATAATTGTTGGTGCCGATGTTGGAACTCCAGTCGTAGTCTTTCTTAGAATATTGCTAGAATTGTTAATGTCAAACACATTCCTTATATGCACATTTTCTTGAGAGGAGCACAGTAGTTAATGGAGATAGCACGTGCATTTATATCATCGTGAGCTGCCATGTGCTCTTGTTCCCCATTTTCCCTCCAGAGGGAGGAACATTCCTCAGAGGCCTGCAGTAGGTTAGGTGGCTGCGACGAATGCGGGAAAAGCGTCTTCCCAGGATTACTGTAAATTCATAAAAATTTGTTAGAGGTCTAGTAACAAAACAGTAACTAAAACCCCATCTCTGTGGCGTGAGGGTAGTGTGTCTGTGTCAGATGTAAGAGATCCCGCAATTCCCATCTCTGTTAGGGTGAGTTAATGTATAAGGTTTTTGGTTTTCCTTTATTATTAGACGCCTACAGGAATCGGTGCATTCATCAGCAACGCGAGGAAAGTGAGGAGCTAAGTTAGACAACATCCTACAGTGCCGAGCGAGCTTTGTCTGGGGATGCGTGATGCCAACCATGTCATCTCCCCGTGTCGGCTCATGGATGTGATACGCATAAAGGGTAATTTCAGACGCGCCGAATGGCTGGAAGTTGCGCAGTGTATCATGGTCAAATTCACTTTTGTATTTATAAGACCACATGGTGTCAGGTTAGTATCTCTGTAACTTCCAACATCGCGAGATAGTGTGTGATTACGAACAGTGGGTCGCGCCGTGGCCGATTGGCTAGACCATTCGCCTCTTACAAAATCGACGCAGATTTCATCCCAGGGATTTGTTGTGGACGAAGCAGCGTGAGCCGTTTGGAGTGCATTTGAAGATTAAAATTAAGCACTTATTGACTCCCGTATTATTTAGTATGTTTTCCGCTCGCTAGGGGCGTGACCAGCTGCTTCCAAGTTGCCACGTGTGAAACAGTCTGTTACCTGCTGCCGTGAGATCAGAGCTCCTTGTGTCTAGTAAGCCTGCTATCGTGCATTTAGTCGGCCGGTAATATGGTTTCCGTTCCGGGTTCTTACTGATACTCTGCAAGTGTGCTCGTTAATTCGCGTATACCAAAATTTTATATTATGAAAGCAGTCCAGAGCCAAAAGGGGAAATGAATGTTTTGGTATTGATGATGGTTAAAGATTTTTCAGATATATCACATCCAGGCCGTTAGTTTCAGCCCCACTGTAACAATCTATTATTATTATCCTATGTTAAGTTCAATTATAAATACAATTTTAAGACTGCCCACTACTATTATATATACTATTAATTAGACACCTTGCCCAACGGTGCAAGTTCCGCTTAAAAGCTGGAACGGTTAACGCACTTTAAGAGGAGACCCTTTGAGTTTTTAACCCCCCCCCCAAAAAAAAAAATTGTAAATGGTTCGAAATTTGAATTCTGTCATAAAACCATGCCCCAACTCTTCCCCCACACGATAATATAACAAGTGTTCATGCACAACAAATTTTTAAAGGTTCTATACAGGCGCATCGTGGCAGTAAGTTACCCCACCCACTACAATTATACAAGCAATGCAATTCATTTCGGGGGGGAGGGGTTATGTTTGAATTTCGCTCCTAATGTCAATGAACGAAAAGACATTAATATCTAGAAGCTGCTTCCATATTTCATATATCCTGCTGGCAACTTCTAATACAGGTAACACTTAATTACTTTCTCTACTGGTAAGTAGTGGAAATATTGTATTCCACCCAAAAATTCGATGTCGAGATTTCACCGGAAATATATGTTTTGAGACCCCCTGAATCCAAAAAAAAAAATCATTTTTAGAAAAAGGTCCGTGTGTGTGTCTGTGTGTCAGTGTTTGGATGGCATAGTTCAAAAACGAAAAGTCGGTTAAAAACCAAAGTTGGTATTTAAGTTTAATGTCTTTCAAGGATGCGACACGAAGATTTTGAAGAAAATAGCCCCACCCTAAACTACCCTTTACATGGAAATTTTTTCGAAAATGGCTGTGACGATTTTGAATACAATGTCATATTTTTGAGATATTTTTATGGCAAATTAAATGAAATGTATATCTTGAATTTTCTGGCTACAGCCCCTGTAGTCGTATTTACTCTGCACGACTTTAGCATAACTGGTAAACTGTTAGAGATAGACCAATTCATACTATACAAAAAATGTAGATCTTGCTAAAATACACAATTTATGTCTCAATGAATTTTCTTGTAGGATTAACCATTTCGGAGATATTCCTTGTTATGTGTGTGAGTTTCGGAAAACTTAAAACTTTCGTATGGATCATCGTTCATTTTTTATATGTTAAGTGTGCAAAGAAACAGAATCTCAAAGCTTTAAAACATTCGACTATCGCACAAAGCCTACTGTATTCTAACATTCCCCTTGCGCCTACAAGGAAATAAGCAATAAGATAATTTGTACAGATGTTTATCTTAACAAGAAGAAGATATACGAATAAGAGTTTGTAAGAATTGTTAGTATTTTATATAAAATAGTATTTCAAAGTGTTCCACACGTCGCAATTTAGTGCAGATCTCCTTAAAACTTTGTATGCGTGTTATCTGTATTTTAAATAAAAATTTTAATGGAAATAAAAATCTGTGCATTACTTAAACTTGAAGCCTAGAAAACTGAAAAAATTTAAACATTTACCTTTATTGCAAAGGAGTTCTTAAATATAGGTGAATATATCTTACTAAATTATTAAGATAATTAAAACTATACATCCAAATGACTTCAAACCCGGTACAGATCTTAAACTTCGAGCAAAGAAAAAGTAATAAAATAAATAATAACTGAAAGCGAAAGAAAGAATAGTCAAAAAATGAACACAGTTTTGGTTTCAAATCAGGCGAGGTGAGACTATTTCCTATCAAGCCTGTATTATGAAGAAGCAAAGGAAACGGTTTGCCCATTGTACACTAGTTAATCGTAATTTATTTCATCACTGTTTGCTGTATAATGATTTTGGAACATTTCCGGGAGCAAATGCGACATAAGCAGGCTGCAACAAAGGAAGCCCTAAAAAAGCGAAAGTGCTTTATAAGGGCCATAACGCTTTGATTCATTTATCCAGATACAGACGTGTCAACACAGACATCTTAAGTGACAGACGCAGATGCGAGGCGCATACAAATGATTTAAGATGGGGAGGTCCATTCCACTCCACTCGGGCGACATTGCGCTTTCTCTAGCGTTCCCATGGTAAATCACCGGCTAACTACTAGAGCGGAAGTAAATCTGTGCAAAACCGGTTCAATGTTATGAAACCCGCATTCCGTTTAAACCGGTTTCCTGTTACACCACTCTTTTGTTTTAGATTTAATTAGCCACGCAATATTTTCGTTAACGCCATGTAGTCCAGTTTTTAGAAATATGATCTTATTCGTGGCAGTATGTACATGCCAAAAATAAAGTGGCCTGTTAGTTTTCGCCGAGGATACACCATCGTAGAAAGACATTTCGGACAATATGTCAAAATATTGGCTCAACAAAACACATATAAAATAATTTCCTAAAAACCAACTACCAAAGTCTAAAAGATATGGGCGTGTTTTGAACTACTTCAAAATGAATAAAATGAGGCTGGCCCCGTAGCACCTGTCCGCTGTGCAAGGGGTCCAGATTCGATTCCCGGCAGGGGGAAGGAATTGTTCTCCAGCCAGGATTATTCCTCATCCTTCCCTGAGTCTGGAAGTGTAATGGCGGCGCCGTGGCTGAGTGGTTAGACCGGTCACCTACCACCTAGGCGGGATCCGCATGTGGTATTCATGGTGGACGAAGCTTCGCCTGGGCGGCTTTTCTCCAGGTTCTCCGGTTTCCCGACGGCCACTCATTCCACCAACTGCTCCATCATCCAGCTTTACAATCATCCATTTCTTCTGCATTTCATATCATTCTCTTCCTCAGTCTAACACCTGGTCTGGGCTGACCACCCGCTTCCAGGTCTTCACTCTGTCCGGTCCTTATGTTCCTGTGCTCTCCAACAGGCGCAGGCTTGTAAGCCCTAGGAGTGTAAGTTCACACGGGGAGGATAATCAGATAAAGAAGAATATATAAAATAACTTTATGCTCGACCATACCCAAATGTATTAATTATAAGCCTGATAGCGATCCTTTAATGGAGCTCCTTAACTTCAAACTTTCATTAAAGGACCGGTCTTCAGCCAATAGAACAATTCAATTTTCATTAATGGACAGGTGTTCCACCAATCAGAGAATTCCCATGCAGCAAGGCAAAGCGCAACATCGATTAATTCTCGAAACGCAACTAGCGCGAGTTTAGAAACTAACAGTGAGATGCAACTTACCCCGCCTAAGTAAGATGCAACTCACACAAAACACACAAATTAACCTCAATACATCAACTTCCAAGAATATTGCGCTAAGCACAGTCCCGCAAATTAATTTCACTAATTGTACAATAAATAAGTTATACATGAAATAAAGTTTCGTCTAAAACTAATATACTCCATTTGCCTTCTATTTTTCAATGTGAAGTAGCTTTCCAAGGTAACCAGTTTCATCACGGAGCTGTGACGTGCTGGAAACCAATCGATCGTTTAGAACCTGCGCAGAACTCCAAATATAAGCTGAAACAAAATGTAGGTCATTGTCTCAACATTTTACAATATTTCAACTATAAAATTGGGTATATGGTCGAGCATAAATTGTCGTATGAAACTTAACTATAATGGCAGTTATAGTTAATTACCACCACTATAGTCTCTTTGCATAATATACTATTATGACGTTGAAATTAGGTTTATCTGTAATGGAAAAAGTAGTGTTTTAGCAAATTTGTGTAGTTGATCCACACAGAAGAATTAATTATTTAGTATCACTCATTTTATACCTCCTTAGCTGTACCTGCACCTTAAATAAAGACCAACAATGAGTTTGAGTAATAATCAAGAAAGACAGTCTCAGAGTTTTAAGAAAATTCAACTTATTACACATTTTGGGGCATTTGAATGAAATCTATTCACTAAGCTGCTCTACATTTTGATAATAATTTTGTCTTTTATTTTTAAATTCCGATTCTCCCTATATTTAAGTGTGGGGAGCTGATTCCAAAAATATTACTTCTATCACACCAAAATTTTAAAGAATTAATTATTTAGTATCACTCATTTTATACCTCCTTAGCTGTACCTGCACCTTAAATAAAGACCAACAATGAGTTTGAGTAATAATCAAGAAAGACAGTCTCAGAGTTTTAAGAAAATTCAACTTATTACACATTTTGGGGCATTTGAATGAAATCTATTCACTAAGCTGCTCTACATTTTGATAATAATTTTGTCTTTTATTTTTAAATTCCGATTCTCCCTATATTTAAGTGTGGGGAGCTGATTCCAAAAATATTACTTCTATCACACCAAAATTTTAAAAAACTGAAAACAAAGTTTTCTGATTAACTCATTACCGACATATTTTTACATCCCTCTGCAAGATAATTGTCATGCTTAAAACATGGTGTATATTCTCACTTATATAATCCTAAACATAATGTACTTGTTTTCGCAAGAGCTACCAACAATTGATATGATAGCTATTATTTTAGAGGAAGCAATGTTTTTCTTTTCGCACTTCTTCATAAGCATGAGAAGTTCCTTCTCTTTTTAGTTACCAACGGTAGTTTGTCATCATCATAACTGTCCAACCATCATAGTGTCTTCTTCCAATGTCTTTCAAACCTTGGTGAAAATGCTCAACCTGTTCATCGCAGTAAAATCCAAGACAACAAACATGTAGGAAGTTTAATAAACTAGCATTTTCAAGTTTTCCAACAAGCTGTTCACAATGACTTTGTAATCTTCTGTTTCGCAGGAAAATTTTACAACTTACTTGTGCCTAAGCAGGCTTGCTTTTCTGTTTGGCTCATTGCGTCCTCAAAATTGGTGTCACAAATTTCCTGATACGAGGTTTAGGAAGGACACCTGCTTTCAGCTCATTTAGAGTCATTCTGTGACAACACACTACGTATTTAAAATAGCCACTGTCCTCCATATAGAAGAATGACCGATTACACTGATTCAACTCAGCGCAAACAATATGTTTGGGAACATGGATTCATTCAAAACTCATTTTTGATGCAGAGCAATTCATAACGAATTGTTTATAAATGTAGTTTACCTATGTTTCGATGCATCTTGTGGTTCAAAAGCACAGCGGTAGCTTTTCAGCTGTTACTTTGTAGATTATATGGGCCCTAGTGAGGATGCTATACGAATTGTGTTGGTTCTAAACAGCTCAATTCATTGTACCTGTGTTGACAAAAAGCAAGTAACATTATGTTCCCTAGGGCAATGTCTGAAAGCAAGAAACTGGAACGTTCCAAATGGGAAGGGCTGTCATGGCATCCCTTTGATTATGTCATTGCTCATCAGTTACATTGTCTGGTGCGCCCATTATGACGTCATGTCATGTGATACGCCCACCCCTCCCTACCTCTACATTCACATGCTAATCCTCTGTCGAAGAAGGAAGCACCACTGCGCATGCTCGAATTATTATCATAGATTCATCTTGTTCCACACGCCAAGCAACAATCGCTCTACATACAAGGTAAATGGAAAAGAAGAAAACTAAGACAGCATAGGTGCATTATCATAAATGAAATTAGAAAGCCGTTGATCCAATATATCCATCAAGGCAAGCACGCCGACTGCTTTCAAATGGAAGATGCACCCCCACAATGCTCCGAGGTTGTGGGAGGCTCAAGCATTAACGGACTCGTAAAAGGAAAAACATTCCATACTGTGAAATCGGAGAACTCACTGCGTGAGCACAAAAAATACATTATTATCATAATGTATAAGGTACAGACTGAGCGAAGAGAAATAGACAATATAATGACTACCATTCCGAGAATATCTGAACTTGCTAACAATGCTGTCCACCAAGATGTAGACGATACTGCATTTTATAAGATGGCAATGAAATTCAGGCGCTTTTCTAAGGATTCCAATGTCTCTTGTGGTTCTAGGTACCTTAGTTATGAGCGCTGATGTGAACAAGTTGACATTTTTTATGTCAACTTTGAGCTCTAAGGGCAGATTGGCAGCCTTGAGGTTTGGATCAATTTCTCACAGTAATGAGGCTCATTTGTTTATCATTCTGTTAATCTTGGGTTAGTTTTACGTTGGGTTTTCTTTACGAAATTTAAATTCAAACACACACACACGCGCGCGCGCCTAACATTTTCTAAAAATGCTGTTTTTGGACTCAGGTGGCCTCAAAATATATTTCCGTGAAATCTCGACATCAAATTTTTGATGAAAATGTAAAGTTTTGTTTTAAACTATAGATATAAATTTAAAACAAGATGTAAATGGATTTAAACCACTTGAATAACAAGTTAACAGCTTTTGGGTGTAATACAATACTTCTCTTACTTACTATACATAAAGAAAGTAAAAATGGATTAAGAAACCAAATGTAGATCTCGTTAAAACGTACTTTACAATTTTTAAGATAATATTGGTTTCAAATTTCAAACTCATGACCTATTTTTCTTTCTTTAGAGTCTTTAGAGTTATACTGTTTGCATACAGAGAATGGAGATATTTTTTTGAAGTTCCTTTTACGAGTTTAGTGGACTTTAAAAGGTGTGTTTGCGGTGAAATGTATACTTATAATACTAAAAACACAGTTCAACGTAAACTATCAATTACGTAAAAGATTCCTCTAATAGTGCCTCTAAGTTTCAGAACATTAATAGGTATATCGAAAGATGTGATCGATATAGAAGTTTTAGGTGGAATACAATCCTGAATCTAGCTAATAAGGTAAGTGGTGGAAAAAGCCAAAAAGGAAGTTCATATCCCTGATTATCCTTGAATTTTATGGTAATATAAAACCTTACTAATAACATACGTGGGGCTCATTAGAATATAGAGTTTGTGTAAAATAATTTCCCCCTAGTAGTTTTTCCAAAATGCTTGTTTTTATTCGCTTAAATAAAATTTTCTTTGACATAATCTTTGGATCGCCTCTTGTACAGTGGTAGCGTGCCTATCTCTGGCGCGGGCGACCAGCGTTCGACTCCCGGTGACGACGTGGAGACTTTTCCCCACTAGAAGATCTAGTTCGGGGTGCACTTAGCGTTGCGATGCCAAGGTGGCGTCCCTAGAAGGTCAAATAGTCGCTTTAGGATCGGGGGAGTCGGCGCGCTCACCTCCCGCCAGCCCATTCTGCACTCCACCGTGGCCTGTGCTGCGGATGGAGGACGCAACGGCCCAGCGATAAGGGTACACTATGTATATACCTTAGGGATTATTGCAAGCATGCTTTCATTGCCATTACTAAATATTTTCTGCCTTTTTCGATTCACGAAAACCAAAAATCGATCTATGTTAGTATTTCAAAAGGTATTTCCATGTTCTGCGTGTAACGTGCAATCCAGCCTATTGCAGCGAATTTGTAAGGGGATAATTATAATATATCTTGGCTATCCGGTTGTTGCCGCGTCAAATTATAAAATGCCGACGTTTCGACCATCTTGTCGTGGTCGTTATCACAGGCAAGATGGTCGAAACGTCGGCATTTTATAATTTGACGCGGCAACAACCGGATAGCCAAGATATTTTAAACGATGGCCGTGGAAGCTTGAGAGGGATAATTATAATGTTTAAAATAAAAGCATAGATGATTGGCATTTTATGTATTAATATTAAATACCTAGATATATAACAATACTTGTGAATGAGTAATGGTGGGGAAAATGCGAGTGCAACACATCGATATTCTGTTCTATGTTTCATTTATACGCCGTCTTTAACATTGAAGGTCATATCGGCGGCTTTTAAAATTTTTAAATAATTGGTCAACAACAATTGTTTACTCGCTTAACGGTGGTTTTGTGTTACTTTTGGATTAACTTAGTTACATTGAATTTACACACACACACACACACACACACACACACACACACACACACACACACACACACACACACACACACACACACAGACACACACACACACACACATTCACACTCCCATTCATTCTTTCACATAAGGAATAATCCTAATTAAAGAAAAATTCCTACCCTACAGCCAGGAACCGAACACGGGACCCGTTGCACACCAGGCAGCTGCTCCACCAACTGAGCTACCAGCCAGCCTTGATGTCTTTTATTCTTCGCAATGTCGATATTAAAATTACGAATAATGGAAATTTAGGCTTCAAAAACTATTTGCTAAAGTAACTGTTTTGCAACTTGCCCAGGAGAAACATAATTTTGGAACATATCAGATATTTGCAAGAGCGTTAAGGGCTTATTTCAGAATAATATATAACATGCACAGAAATAAGGGAGTCAAGAGTAACAACCACTCTACCCCTCGGAATCCAGCGAGGCGAAACTCCTTGGGATGTTTCAATCCTCTCGCCAAGACGGAAGTGGATACGTCACTTACACGAGTCAGCCAGTAGAGATCACTGAAACCTCAGTAGCAACCGTCTACTAGCTCTCCAAGTTTGTGCCGGAGAACGTTAAGCAACCTCTTAACAGTTTTAACGTCGCTCAGACGTACCCAATCTCCCATGGGTATTAGGAACCACTGCTCCACCGAGACCAACCCAATCCGAACAACTCCCTTGTAGAAGGGGCTCGAATATTCCTCCAGTGTACTTCTGGTGACGCCAGAGGTACCACAAGTGCTAAGAGTCCGCAGCGGCCGCACCACGGCAGCTAGAGTGGTTCGACCATGTAGTTCCCCTAAGGGGAGGAGGGGGGAGTGACCCTTATGGGGACTACATTGCAGAGGAGTAAAACCCTTCAATGAAATTGATACTGATTGGAGTATGTGCACTAATTCCTCCTTTGGTATTTAATGAAATGCCCTCTGCGCCATATAACAGTATCTCAACAAATTATGGTAACATTTTTATTGGTTTTGAAGTATTTTTACAGGTCTTTGTTGCTATTATGCAGGCACGTATGTAAGACACCTAGGTTTTACTACATAACATTCCCAGACATCTGCAATGTTACATTTCTTTACTTCTCTATTCCCACGAAAGGAAGGAAGGAAGAAAGGAAGGAAGGATGTGGACAGCCATTAGAATCGTCTCCGAAAGTCTGATACTTGATTTGAGTCTTTCCACATCAGTGCATCACTGCCAATTTCTTTTCCCATTCACAATATCGATTCAATACATTCCTTGACATCTGAATTCCTTCCATGCCTTAGGAAACTTTTTAGTTGCTGCTAACGTCAGAAGATTCAATACTTCTCTCCTTGGAATCTTCTGATTAACCAACTGCAATTCTATTTTAGTAACACCTTGTTAACTGGGAAGTTTTAGAGTATATATGAGGAAATTTGAGAAAACTTTGTTGATGGAAGGTAAAAAGTAATTTTATAATCATACAAGAGAATAATGTCCCTTTTCTCAATGGTCTATCGCCAGAATGGCACCTCTCCTCTTAAGCTTAGGTAAAAACTTGAAGTAGCTCGTGACATAGGACGATATTTTCATCCTTAAACAATGAGAAAGCGATTTCTATCCAGTTGAAACAATGTCCTTTCCACAGTTTAAATGAATAAACCTCACTCAAACTATTTGAGAAACGATACAGTGTTGAGTTTGTGGCCACACTCAAAAGGAGGCTCAGGGTCAGCTACCTCACACCACTAAGTTCCTATGCAGTTCGCGACAATGGCAGGTAAGAGCAAAGGCCATACTTAATTCTCCAGTGTATAAGCGGGTCGGTTCGGATAGAGGAGTCAGTTTTCACTGGGTAGAACTATCAGAGCAAGCAGTGTTTGTGTCAAGGCTAGGATGGAACGGATGTGACTTGCAAGATCACGATTTGTGAATTAAAGATAAAAAGCATTTTTGGAAAAGTGTTTGTCTGTCTGTGAACAGCATTCCTCAAAGATTTGGTTAAATACCAAACTAGATGTTTAAGCTCTACATATTCCAAGGAAGCGATGCAAAAACTTTCAGAAAACTCCAACCAAACCATTACGTGGAAAATGGTTCGAAAATGTTTATTTTTTCAAAACTAGCTCTAATGATTTCGATTAAATTGCTACGTGTTTAAGAATGCATAAATAGCCTCTGAAGTCCTCTTCATTATGAATGACTTTTGTATAACTGCTAGGGATAGACAAATTCTTGCTATACAAAATATCAGAGATCCCGTTAAAAACAGGCACTTTTAACTTTTTTCTTTTATACTTCTTTTTTGTGAAGTTAACGATTTCGGAGATATTCCTTGGTATTGTTTTGAATTTTCCAATAGGTACTTACAATTTTCTCAAATGGGAAGTCGTTATTTGTTGTTTCCCTAATGGTCATGCAAGGAGAACGGAATTTCAAAGCCATCAAATAGCGACCAACTCGTAAAAGATCTTACCATCGCTGAGACCTACTACAGTGTTCTGCAACGTTTTTGTGTGTTCAGGCATATTCAAGTTATACCTAAGGAGGCGCGGGCGCCATCACAACCACCGTTAGGGCAAGTATCCTTTTGAGATGAAAAAGGGAAAGCGCTGGTTAGAGAAGTAATGAATACACTTTAGGTATACAAAAACATAACTTTCTGTACTGGAAAGATGTTCGGAAGGAAATAGTTTTATCTTGAAATAAGAATTAATATTACGAACCGTGGGAGTAAAAATTGCTTATTAAGAGCGTCAGAAAAATACATCAGGGGCGCCATGATGCGTTTGACAGGGCTGGTCTAAGCCCATTATAGAATAAGTAAACATGCAACGAAACAATTTAACAAATATCTATCTCGATTACGATGAAGTACACAGAAGATAAGGTTTATAAGGCTAGTTTGTGCAAATTGAATACAGAAATCATATATCAGACTTTTTAAGAGAACAAGTTACAACAATAGCATATAAATATTAATTCAAATAATTAATTGAAGATCTCTCCTTGAGTATACAAACATGGAATGAATGTTTAGTATTGCTAAAATTTGTAACCAAACTTACCTTATGAAGATGACAAAATTAATTATGAAAAGAATGCATTTTACTTTATGGAACCGGTATACCGAGGTACTTGCAAATGCCAAACTAAAGTCGCATTAATAACCATCATTATATTCTGTGAACATTGTGCTCCTTGTTTTCTATAGTTAAAATATTTTACATTTCGATATCATCAACAGGATTATTATTTACAATTCAAAAGACACCCCTGTCGCATTGTAAATCAATATAAAGTGCTTTGAATGACTGCCAACAGGATAGAAGTGAACACATTTTATCCTTTCACTCTCCCCATGCATCTTCACCAAGCAACTGGCTTTGAGAGGCGCCAATTATTACTCTTGAAACCTGGATTTTATTTTATTAATCTTTAACTAGTAATTTAAGGCTGAAATAATTTGATTAGTACTTATAAGGGTTTTACTATAATTCACATAGACAAAACATACTCACCTCCAGTGGATATTTCCTACTGGTTTCCGCTTCTTTAGTTACCATAGCAGAAACCAACCAAAATAGGATGAAGAATCTGAAAGAATAGAAAAAGAAAGCATTACCCACTGTGCATTTTTTTAAAATAACGTTGTGCATGTAATCTACCTATACTATTACAAAACTCCTAGCTGTTTCTTAAAGGTCGTGCTTTGGAAATATTCTTTAAAAGTTTAAAAATTCAGAAGACACTAGTATTTCATAAATGTTATAATTACGAAGAGGATTTCACAGACGGTTTATAGAAAATTTAACCGTTACATTTTGTGGTAGCATAAAATAATTAAATCAAAATATTTTGAGCAATAAATTAGAAAATAATGAACATTTTTGCACGTAGGATTGTTTGAATTGGCATAATATCATGAATCTTGCAATCTTAAAAGCAGGATTTAAGCTAGAAAATAAATATATGTCGCAAAAATGCAAGAATCGAAATTTATATTTGTGCCAAATTGTGCTAGTAGAGAATTTCATGCATTGCACTATATATTAATGAGGGTTTTAAAAGATTCTATACCGGCTCTATAGCAAACTGCACATTTTGCATTACATTACACATGATATAGTTTCTCTTTATGTATGCGTGTGCTTTTTAAGAAGTAATGAAGAGAGAACGAAGTCCTAGGCCCAGTGAAATCCTTGATGGATGTGAAAATGTTTCTAATGTTTACTTGTTGTGGATAATTTTGACAGCCCAACAGTTCTTGAGTGTGCAACTCAGCTTTAGCTACTGATGGGATTTCTCCAGTGTTATCAAGTGCAAGGAGAAATCCCATTATTTGACGTCATCAGGTAAGCTGTATTATAAAAATGCATAACAAACGCGAGAACTTATCGTTTACAACAGTGTTTTAAAATAGCAATGTAAACGATGATGTTAAACTAACTCTATATCTAACCCAAATGGGGTTCCCCTGAAAAGAAACATTAAAAATGTCGACCTAATAAATAAGTTAATGAACTTGTAAATGATGATTGCTGACATGAATAGTGGACCTGGCAGACTGGATGAGAGATCATCTCCACTAGCTGGGAGGGAAAGCGGCATGCCGTTTGTTTCTGCGCCACATTGTTGCGGCTTGTTAAGAAGTTTAGCTGCCGGCCCTCATAGCTGGGTTTACTGCAGCGTCTGTTTGGGCACTCTGCCGCGCAGAGTCGCCGGTTCGAGTCACGCCTCGAGCACATATGTGTGTGTGTGCGTGCGTGTGTGTGTGTGTGTGCGCGCGCGCGCGAAAAACAACTAGATGGCTAAATGGTCATGGAGGATCGAAGGCCAAATGTCTTAAAAACTTTTAAAAAAATGTTTTATTTATAGCCCCTACCGTTTCTTTCTGTGACAGATTGTTGTCGCATTTTTGCGAATGCTGTTTTGAAGTTCGTCCATTCTTCCACCTCGAGTAGCAAAAAGGGAAAAAGCACTTGTAACTTAAATCCTGCTTAATCTATTCAAATAAATACGAATTTTGATTTTAATAGCTGTTTGCTCTAACTTTCTCCTAGGATTACCTACGATATGGAGGCGAAGTATTATATTCCAACCAAAACGTTTTATTCATATTTCACTGGAAAAAGGGTCGCGTGCATGAAATCAAGTTCAGTAAAATAAATACCAAATTTTGTATTTATCTCTGAGAAGGATGCAAACTCAAAAAATATTCACAAACCTCCCCAGCAAAGAATCCTTCACATGGGAAAGATTTGTATTATTTCCTTCAAATTATCTCTAAATATTTTGATTAAACAATCCTTGAAATTCTCCTCATTCTTTTCGAGTTTTATATACTTTGAAAACATATAAAGATAGACAAAGACTTACCAAACATTTTGAACCTGAATCAAATGCACAGTGCATAACTAATGTTTTCATAACATAATGTTCATTGATATAGCTATGTATTTATTTTGGGATTACTATGTTGGCTTCCTGCCAAATAGAATATAAATAAAAACTGCTTTGGATGACGGCCAGAAATATTCAAGTGAACTGATTTCACCCTCTCCCTTTCCTTACGTGCTTTCATCCAAGAAATGGCTTCGACACGCGCCATCAGGTGAAAGATGCCTGTGGAAGAGATGCGAAACTCTCTCAAACATTTGGATTCCATTGAATCAATTCGAAACATGTGGCTCAAGCCATTAGGTATTTTAACTGTGAATTATATTTACTCCAATTCACGTATAGTAAATAAACAAATGTCCCACTAAGCTGAGATTCATCATTTCATGAGAGATTTCAACGTGTTTTATATTTTTTTTTTCCCAAAAATTCGATGTTTAGATTTCACCGGAAATATATGTTTTGAGACACCCTGAATCCAAGAAAACATTTTTAATAGAGGATCCATGTGTGTCAGTCTAGCATAACACAAAAACGAAAAGTAGCTTAAATAGTTTAATGTCTTTCAAGAATGCGACACGAAGATTTTGAAGAAAATAGCCCCACCCTAAACTACGCCTTACATGGAAACTTTTTCGAAAATATTTATTTTCCTGAAAATGGTTCTAACGATTTTGATTAAAATGTCATATGTTTGAGATATTTTTATGACAAATAAAATGTATCTCTTGAATTTGCTGGCTATAGCCCCTGTAGTCGTATTTACTCTAAACGACTTTTGCATAACTGGTAAACCGTTAAAGATAGACCAAATCATACTATACAAAAAATGTAGAGCTTGCTAAAATACACAATTTATGTCTGAATAAATTTTCTTGTAGAGTGAACCATTTCGGAGATTCGTTGTTATGTGTGAGAGTTTCGATAAACTTAAAACTTTCGTGAAATGGAACATCATTGTTCACTTTTTATATGTTAAGTGTGCAAAGAGAACAGAATCTCAAAACTCTAAAAGATTTGACTACCGCACAAAGCCCCCTTGCACCTATAACGTAATAAGCAATAAGATAATTTGTACAAATATTATCTCAACTAACACGAAGATATAGGAAAAAGAGTTTGTAAGAATAATTAGTACAAGAGTAGAGCAAGTCATGTGAGTGTAACACCTCAGATTTTTTTCTTCATATTGGCTCGTTATTTTAAAAAGTTTATAAACAAATAATATAAGCATATTATTCTCACATGGAGCATGCTGATGTTTACCTTAAAGTCATTTCCATATAAATATTTACTGAGCAAAACGTGCATACAGTTTTTAATGAGAAGAGAAATATGCAAGTGTTGGGCATAGATGTTCCGAAACAATGGACATACAGATGGATTGACCGAGGTATACATATGTGCACACGAGAGTTTCTAAAAGGTTTGCATTTCGTTCAGGACGCTTTAAATCATGTATTTTCAATTAGAGTTCATTATTGAATATAAAATCAAATCCGAAAGGGAGTCAAATAAAAACCTTTAAGATGTAATGAAAGCTGGAATCTTCGCGCCAATATTCTGTAAGTTGACAATACTTTACCAATGCTTTAAAGAATGCCCAAGCGGTTGAATCAAACCACAAACAAGCAAACCGCTGCCGCAATACCAGTTTAAAACAGCTGCTCCGCTTGTGGAATGCACCAATGGCAAACAAGTCTGTCACATGTTTTTTGAACGGTGAAGGTACGAAACCTATTGAAGTCTGGTGGATAAATTTGTCAGTGGATCAAGTGTGCAAGTGCATTAGGAAGGTCAGAAATGGCAGACATCTGTGGCACATGTTCCCCGCTGCCCAGTTCAGACAAACCGCGTTCTGACACCAGAGTCTATTGCAGCAGTTCAAGCCACTGTGATGGAAAATTACCGTGTGACAGTTGATAAAGCGGCCGCAAATCAGAACATTAGTCATGGCTTAACGCATCACATTGGCCATGATGTGCTTACGTTTTGCAAAGTGTCTAGAGTGAGGGTGCCGCTTCAGAACTTCCACATGCGCCATACTCACCAGATCTCACCCCGGACTTGGACTACGTCATGGAAGCAAATTTCGAGTCTATCAGGTAGTGTATTAGTGGTTGTGCACGCCACTACAAGGTCTTTGTTTCTTTCAGAGGAATCTGTGCACTTCCTATGACTAAGTGCTGGAGGACGCGTTTGAGATTATATAAAAAAATCTGATGTGTTGCACTCACATGACTTTCTCTACTCTTGAACTAACCATTCTTACAAACTCTTATTCCTATATCTTCTTTCTTGTTAGTTGAGATAAACATTTGTACAAATTATCTTATTACTTATTTCCTTGTAGGTGCAAGGGGAATGTTAGAATACAGTAGGCTTTGTGCGATAGTCAAATGTTTGAGATTCTGTTGTCGTTGTACACTTAACATATAAAAAATGAACAACGATGATCCATTTCACGAAAGTTCTAAGTTTTCCGAAACTCACACACATAACAAGGAATATCTCCGAAATGGTTCACCCCACAAGAAAATTTATTCAGACATAAATTGTGTATTTTAGCAAGATCTACATTTTTTGTATAGTATAATTTGGTCGATCTCTAACGGTTTACCAGTTATGCAAAAGTCGTCCAGAGTAAATACGACTACAGGGGCTATAGCCAGAAAATTCAAGATATACATTTCATTTGCCATCAAAATATCTCAAACATATGACATTTTAATCAAAATCGTTAGAGCCATTTTCAAGAAAATCAAATTTTTCGAAAAATTTTCCATTTAAAGGGTAGTTTAGGATGGAGCTATTTTTTTTAAAATCTTTGTGTCGCATCCTTGAAAGACATTAAACTTAAATACCAACTTTGGTTCTTAACCGACTCTTCGTTTTTGAGCTATGCTGTCCACAGACTGACAGACTGACACACAGACACACACACGGACCTTTTTCTAAAAATGCTTTTTTTTATTCAGGGGGCCTCAAAACATATACTTCCGGTGAAATCTCGACATCGAATTTTTGGGTGGAATACAATATGTCCCCTACTTACCAGTAGAGAAAGTAAAAATGATAAACTTGTGTTTCACTTTTCTTAATTAACTGAATTTAAATGGTTATGGCTTTCATTTCAGTTCCGGCCGTAAAACGATTTGAGAGTAAACAGTGCAACTTGGCTCAATATTATCTAGCACATCTCGGACCTGAGAAGTCGCAGTATTCCCCGGTGATAATTTGTCTCTTCTACGCACCCTAATGCAGATCCCCAGCTCTTCTCGGCTTCGTTTGACTACGCAGAGCCTACGTGTAAAAGATATCCTATTAAGAAAGAACGAAGGAAGAAAACAAGACGTCTACAAAACAAGTTAACATGTGACAGAGTGAGTGCGTGACGTTTGTAAAGCCTTGTTTGTGTGGTAATTAGTTAGCCGTACTCACGAAGCCATTAGTAACAAGTAGCTTTAGGGTGCCGATGTGTGGGTGTGTCAACAACTGATCTGACAGCATGCATGTTGTGACAGCTTTGCCATTGTTAACGTATACCAATCCTTACACAAGACAAAAGCTTACTTTTGAGTTTCAGCCCTTTGCAGCTATCTGCCTGGGAAAAGAATATTTATTTTCTATACTTACAATCTCTTCACACAAACGTGCTGTTTAATGTTTAAGATTACATCTGATACTTTAAGGAAAACCTTTATTTAGTTTCGTTGTACAAAAATATTTATAGATGATTACCAATCGTGAAAAATCAAGCTTTGCAAGTGTTCCTTTATACTGTCTGAAATATCCTACAAGTGTAGACAGGATAGAATAGACAAGAGAGAGGGACAGGAAATTCGGGAATGCAGCTGTTGTTCCTAGTATTCACCAAGCGGCTCGGGGAAACCCCGAAAAAACCTATGGCTCGAACCCATGACCCCTGGAATATACAACGCCTGAGCCATTCTGTTCGATCAGTTTTCGTACTAAGATTCAGTTTAATGACCAAAACCTCACTTCAAATAAGTCATCATTAACTTTCATTAAATTCATAGCCCAACAATTGTGTTGTTCATTCTCCCTCCACCATACATACGCTGAGAAAAAGATATAATTCACTACTGTAGTTGATAGCAGACTCCTCGAAGACCGAGATACTGGAGGCGACATCCATAATGTCGCACAGAGGATTCATTATTGTCAGATGTTTCACAAAGGTTTCGCTCAATATTCTTGGGCTTGCTTTCAATCTCGTGGGATTAGGTCTTCAGCTGTTTCCACATCAACAGAGATTCAGTGAGCCCTGCCATTCAGTTCAGCGTGCCGCTCACACGTCTACACTTTTGGCACGTAATCAATCAACACGCAGTATTAAAGTGTCTGTGGACCTGCCTGTCTCCGTGTTTAAATGAAATCATCTGAAGAATCACCAAACGACTGTTTCAGAAACGTGTAAAACTCGTACAGGATGCAGCACAACTCAATTAAACACTTTGCATTGTTTCATCTAAAACTCGTGGAGAATTTGTTAAAAGAACGGTGTTAGGGTTGGCACAACTTCATGGTGTAATAGCCTGCTTCACATGGATTTATGTATACTCTCTTCTATGACTGTTCCTACAAAAACCTACTTTTTAATCGAAATAAACGTTTGCCAAAATACTTTCATTACAGAACTTGGTGCTAATAAAAGAATTATACAAGAAATCTAACAGGTGTCCATTCCTTAAAAGTGGGTTGCTATACGTCTTTGTTTTGAAATATCACTTTCTTTCCAAGATATCGCAATAAACAACTGAATGGTGCAACAAAATTATTAAATATTACAAAGATTAAAGATTACGAGAGAAGTGTTAGACGAAACAAGAAATTTTCGTATGAAGGATATTGGTTTGAAGGTATTTTCTATAGGGTTGCGAAGCGCTAGCAAAATTATTTCAAATATGAACACCTCTACTGGTATTCGTTTGGAGTATTCTACAAAATAATTAATAATTTATTTATTTAATACTATTTAATATTAATAGTGATTCAAAGGTAGACAACTTACGATAACATTCACGCATTATAAAGATTTATTTTTATAGTTGGCATTACACACACACACACACACACACACACACACACACACACACACACACACACACACACCCACACACACACAGACACACACACACACCTTGCTATAAAATACTTTTTTATCTGTAGGGCTTCAAAACACATATTTGTGATGGAGAGTTCACATTAAGTTTTTGAGCGGAAAGCAATGCTCCCTCAAATTTCTAGGTACATGTGACAGAAAAAGGAAAAAAAAAAAAAAAAAAAAAAAAACTTTATAAACGCATTTTTAATAAAAAATGGTCTGTTGGTATTATACTCAGGATGGTTGGTATTCGGTTGTCACAAGCAATTGACATAGCTGAAAGCTGACGGGAGGCACTAGTCTGCAAACTAGTCTCCACAGAGCCCTTAGAAGGTCTCTGTAACCTGCTTAGAAGCAAATTCCAAAAAATAAACATGAACCACTTGAAATAAATACCAAGAAACAAACATGAACCAATGAGTAATATTAGTATACACGTAGTAAAATGAAGGAAACCTCTCTTGACAAATTCTACTCTGATTTGCCTAAATAAATACACGACTAGCATGATACCGTGACTGTGAGCAAATCTTATAGAGGGAGAGGTGCGTGACAAAATAATTTAGCTGAACAGTAGTCATGTACAAATTATAATCATAAATATATGGCAGGGAATATGCTGTCATGGGGGTGTTGGTTAGCCGGTTGTAGGAGCTACCACAAGGAAATTTGAATTTGAAACTTGTAGGGATCCTGCCCTTTGCTGTCGGATCTCCTAAGATTGGCCAACCTCAGTATCTCTCGCCTCGCCCCTCCCTCCCGAAGCCCCCCCCCCTCCCGCAGCATTATGTGCATAGATCTTCCATAGGTCGACGTGCGAAATTTCCCCTCTGAACCATATCATACAATCCCATACCTCATAATATCAACAGGACTATCGCTATTTCAAAGAAACTCATTATATCAATTCGGCAACTGTTTAGTTTGCTCTGCACGGCAAAAATACAGTTCAGGCACTGTCAGCGCTTGCTGCTAGAAGAGCTGTCCAACCTTCTCTCTTTGGAGAACCTTACGCAGTGAGCGGCAATGCCTCACTCCACTCCTCAGTCGGAGGCACAGCTGATCAGTATGCAATGACGGACACAAACAGGCAACTCCAAAGAAGTTTCTAAGTCGTACCTTCAAGACTCTTCATTCTAGATGATTTCGGCATAAATGGTAAACAGTAAGAGACAGACAAAGGCTAAGTAAAAATGTAGAACTCGTTAAAACCCACAAGTTATGTCAAATTCTTCTTTTTTGTTTTGACTGCACCATTTACGAGATATCCTTTCTTATTTGTTTGAATTTGCCATTACTTACGCCTTTTTTCACATAGAATATGTTATTCGTTTTTTCATTCCTATCTTTTCATATTTTGCGAACAGTTTCTCCCATATTGAACTATACTAAAAGTCTGTATCGTAATATGTTACACGACGATCACTTGATGAATCTTCTAAGGCCATACCAAATATTGACAGACTTCCTAAACGTAAGCAGTACCAAATAAGTATGTTTATCGTATAAGATTTGAAAGTGCTTTCCTAAATCAAACGCAACACACATATCACCGGGCTACAGAGAGACAAAGTCCACGTATGTTGGAAGGAGATAAACTCACACTCCACTATTTCGCGAAGGTTGGACATCGCTGTGTTAGAATATCGGCAATAATATCTCATAAGTTGTGATATGTTTACGGCAATGTAAACAAACAAAGAAAAGGGATTTGAATTAATTTCCAAATTGGAATAGGGTCCCTGCCCATCCCACCCAGCTATTATCTGTCACTCAGAAGAATCTTCGCTGTCACGCTTCTTCGCACTCCACGAGCTGCAAGGAAAATGGAATTTGGTACAGGAGTTTCGTAAAGCACCTAATGTTGCCGGTGAGAGTGCTTATGGTTGGTTGAATGAGGACGGTTACCATATTGGTAACTAGCCATTACATGCAGATAGGATCAAGATTGGGTAACATGTACAAATACAGAATGTAAACACATTCGAAGTGAAATTTGCAGCGTATAACATGCACGTAGTTCAAATCTTTACGATAATCTTCGCTTCATTTAGGGGATGAAAATACACTGGACAGAGTTAAGAGCAAGAGTATGTATTTGAGTCAGAAAACATAATCAAACACTTATCATAGTAGGATTTCTGTAAATGTGAATAAAATAAAAATTATTGAATTATAAAAATCTGATGTGTTGCAATCACATGACGTTCTCTACTCTTGTACTAACCATTCCTACAATCTCTTATTCCTCTATGTTCTTCGTGTTAGTTGAGATAAACATTTGTACAAATTATCTCATTGCTTATTTTCTTGTAGGTGCAAGGGGGATATAGGAATACAGTAGACTTTGAATGATAGTCAAATCTTTTAAAGCTTTCAAATACCCTTCTCTTTCCACGGTTAACATTTAAAAAATGAACAACAATGTTGCGATCACCAAAGTTTGTATTCCGAAACTGACACAAATAACAAAGTAACTCTACGAAACGGTTGATCCTAAAAAAATTGTTTCGGCATAAATTCTTTTAGCGAGATCTACATTTTTTGTGTAGTAAGATTTTGTCTACCTCTTACGGTTTACGAGTTATTCAAAAGTCATCCAGACTAAACAGGACTACATAGGCTATAGCCATAAATTCGAAATACGTAGTTCATTTGTCATAAAAATATATTAAATATATGACCGCTTAATCAAAATGGTTGGAGCCATTTTCAAGGAAATCAACATTTTCCATGTGAAGGTAACAATTTTCTTCAAAATTTTCCTTGCAATACATTGAACTTAAATACCAACTTTGGTTTTAACCGACTTTTCGTTTTTGAGTTATGCCGTCAACAGACACAGACACAGACTCAGACACAGACACACACACACACACACACACACACACACACACACACACACACACACACACACACACACACACACACCTTTTTCTAAAGATGTTTTTTGGGTTCAGGGGGCCTCAAAACATATATTTCCGCTGAGATCTCGTAATCAAATTTTTGGGTGCAATACAATACTTTAGTTTACTATACGTAGTAGAGAAAGTAAAAATATACTTTATCTACTTTAATAATCAGTGACGCCTTGGTTCGTAGTTAGAGGCAACAAAAGCTATACTTTACATTCTAACAAAATACAAAACACACTATCCATATATAAAATACAAGTTCAAAAAAATGTAAAGTATACCTTAATGATAATCTATGTATACACAAGTTAGTACCCAATGAAAACTATATACCGCCTTACAGCTTTCAGAAACGATCCTTACGATCTCATAATTGCACAATGATTGTGATTTTAGTTTCCTAGGCAGTCCTATGTATTTATACCCTGCAGGACTTTACAGACCACACCCTCTGTCAGTTATTTTCGATGTTACTTGAAACACATCACAGAATTAGTTACATATACTTCAGATATTTCCTCTCAACACCATCTTCTGAAGCCGAAAGCAATTTCCAGGCGCTTTATTTCTGACAACTTAATTCTGTTCTTATATTGTCGATTAGTTTGATTTATTATTGACTGTAATGTACTGTGAGAGAGATATATATCATTTCCGGATCACTAACAGACTCCTTGTCATTATTTTGATTTAAGACCACATTAATTACGCAACACATTCATAATTTCCTGTTTCTTCCTTGAAAATAAAAACAAATTAATAAATTTTACAAATCAATTAAACATTTTACTGAACTCTATCATAATACACTTTTTATTGATTAGTCAACAGCTTTGCCTTGAAATTGACATGTTTTTGCCAGTATAATGAATAAGTTAGAAGTAATGCCATTAAATAAAATAACAGAAAAAATTCAACAGTGCATATGACAAGCAAACATTAAATACTAGCAAAGAAACGTAATGTGGCTCAATCTCACATTTTTACCTATTAAAATGCATATATACCTTATATAAAGTGCACATGTTGAATATATCTTATATGGATTAATTAAAAGGCGGTTCTTCTCTTCAGGTCATGATTCTTCAATATGACATTGCAACGCGGTTACGAGTTGATTGGGGAATTTAATGTCACACTGGTAAGTTGACCATGGTAGCTAAGTGGTTAGAGCGGCCACTCGATAAGTGGAAGATCCGTGGGTCAAATCCTGGCTATGGCATTGAATTTTACAGTAGCTCTAAGTTTTTTTTTTTTTTTTTTGGTTCTACATGCCTTAAAATTGTGTATTATCGGTAGAATCATTTACTTAAAATACAGGCCTATTTCTAGCATCCCTGAGTAAGCGTTGAGAAAGTAATACCATTGTGATTACATTTCTTTAATTCTGCGTAAAGATTGTTTTCATTTTTTGGGGTTACAGAAGGGTCTTGCAGTGTTTCCTCAAAAAAGGAATTCTGAGGAAATAAAATAAATTTCTCCATGTAGAGGATCACTTGGCGTTGGATGAAGTTTCAAAAGAGATACAAAGTCTACATCCAGATAGACACATAGAAGAATTACTAAACGGAGGATTTATTTTTATTCCACTCAAAAATTCGATGTCCAGTTTTCACCGGAAATATATGTTGTGAAACCTTAAAAAAAAAAAAAAAAAAAAAAAAAAAAAAAAAAAAAAAATAGAAAAACGTCCGTGTGTGTGTGTGTGTGTGTGTGTGTCTGTGTGTCAGTCTGTCAGTCTGTGGACAGCATAACTCAGAAACGAAAAGTCGGTTAAAAACCAAAGTTGGTATTTAAGTTTAATGTCTTTCAAGGATGCGCACGAAGATTTTGAAGAAAATAGCTCCACCCTAAACTACCCTTTAGATGGATAATTTTTCGAAAATTTTGATTTTCTTGAAAATGGCTCTAACAATTTTGATTAAAAAGTTATATGTTTGGGATATTTTTATGACAAATGAAATGTATATCTTGAATTTTCTGGCTATAGCCCCTGTAGTCGTATTTACTCTGGACGACTTTTGCATAACTGGTAAACCGTTAGAGATAGACCAAATCATACTATACAAAAGTGTAGGTCTTGCTAAACTACATAATTTATGTCTGAACACACTTCCTTTTAGGGTGAACTATTTTGAAGATATTCCTTGTTATGTGTGTGAATTTCGATAAACTTAAAACTTTCATGAAATGGAACATTTTTGTTCACTTTTTTATATGTTAAGTGTGCAAAGAGAACGGAATCTCAAAACTCTAAAAGATTTGACTATCGCACATAGCCTACTATGTTTGAATATTCCCCTTGCACCTATAACGAAATAAGCAATAAGATAATTTGTAAAAATGTTTATTTCAACTAACACGAAGAAGATATAAGAGTAAGAGTTTGTAAGAATGGTTAGTACAAGAGTAGAGAAAGTCATGTGAGTGCAACACATCAGGGTTTATAGTATATTTCTAGTAAAATTATCACACTTGTTCTTAGAATGGAGTATTATTTCTATAATAAGTGGTTGAGAACGTTATATTAACAAGAAAGATGTCTTCAATTTTGTTTATATTATCTTTGTAAATCCAAAAGTTAACGGTTCCCAGCGTTCTTCAAGAAAAACCACCCTCCAAATTTTACTCCTGTTTTTACACACTTTTCATATACGCTAGCATCTGTTTACTACTGCCACGGTAGAAAATTGTAACCGAAATACTGTATGTCTACAAAAGGTAAGTAATGATGTAGAAAAAAATAGCTTTGGGCAGTGTGCAGGCAAAGGCAAGTTAACACTCTTGAACAAAGCAAATCGTGCAACAGGGATTGCTCCATATATTATTCCTTTGTTCACGCACACCATTGATTAATTACGATCATCCCATGCCGTTCGCATTGAGCAAGCACTGGTCCCCATCCATCTTGTTGATTGGATGCCGATAGAAAGTATAATCTCTCACATTATTGTGAAGGAGGCAGTCTTCTTTATGCGCCTCGTAGATGCTAATCTGTCCCCCCATTGTTACACTAAATAGCTATAAATATAGAGCCGAACTTTGGCTGCCTTATATCAAGACGGTCCTGGCCTGCATATAATAGCTTTATACACACAGATTGTGCCGCGTTGGTATTCACTGCACACATACATATATCTCCTCTTGTTTGAAAAAAGTGTCTTGTAAAGTAGGATATTCCGTCTGCTGTGTGCAAGGCATTAATGCTCTTCTCAGGATTCCAAAAACAAACTGAACTGGAGATATTCCATCAGCCATTCTCATTTTCAGGCTGAAATTTCTTTTAAATAATTAAGAGGATACTAATTCGTCAATGTTTAATTTAAAAACTGCATGACTCTTTATACAATGCTGTAATACTATGCACTAATTTTACATTACACTTCTTACAAGTTAAAATTGCATGTTTTAAATTAAAATAGTACGTTCTGCATATAAATACAATAGTTCTATTCATATTTTTACTTTCTCTACTGGCAAGTAGGGGAAGTATTGTATTCCACACAAAAATTCGATGTCGAGATTTCACTGGAAATGTGTTTTGAGACCCCCTGAATCCAGAAAAAAAAAGCATTTCTAGAAAAAGGTCCGTGTGTGTGTGTGTGTGTGTGTGTGTGTGTGTGTGTGTGTGTGTGTGCGTGTGTGTGTGTGTGTGTGTCTGTCTGTGGACAGCACAATTCAAAATTGAAAAGTCGGTTAAAAACCGAAGTTTGTATTTAAGTTTAATATCTTTCAAGGATGCGACCCAAAGATTCTGAAGAAAATAGACCCACCCTAAACTACCCTTTACATAGAAAATTTTTCATAAATGTTGATTTTCTTGAAAATGGCTCCAACGATTTTGATTAAAATGTCATATGTTTGAGATATTTTTATGGCAAATGAAATGTATATTCTGAATTTTCTGGCTATAGCCCCTGTAGTCGTATTTACTGTGGACGAATTTTGCATAACTTGTAAACCGTTAGAGATAGACCAAATCTTAGTATACAAAAAATGTAGATCTTGCTAAAATACATAATTTATGTCTCAATGAATTTTCTTGTAGGGTGAACCATTTCGGAGATATTCCTTGTTGTGTGTTTGTGAGTTTCGGAAAACTTAAAACTTTCGTGAAATGGATCATCGTTGTTCATTTTTTTTAAGTCGTAAGTGAGCAAGGAGAAGAGAATCTCAAAGGTTTAGAAGATTTGACTATGGCCCAAATCCTTCTGTATTCTAACTTTCCCCTTGCACCTGCGAGGAAATAACCATAAGATAATTTGTACAAATGTTTATCTCAACTAAGACGAAGAAGATATAGGAATAAGAATTTGTACACATAGTTTGTACAAGAGTAGAGAAAGTCATGTGAATGCAACACATCAGATTTTTAGAAAAATGTCGGTGTGTGTGTCTGTCAGTCCGTGGACACCATAATTCAAAAACGAAAACACAATTTATGTCGGAATAAATTTTCTTATAGGGTGAAGCATTTCGGAAGCATTTGTTGTGTTTGTGAATTTCGGAAAACTTTAAACTCTCGTGAAATGGAACATCATTGTTCATTTTTTTATATATGAAGTGTGCCAAGAGAACGGAATCTCAAAGCTTTAAAAGATTTGAATATCGCACAAAGCCTACCGTATTCTAATATTCTCCTTGCAACTACAAGGAAATATGCAGTAAGATAATTTGTACAAATGTTTATCTTAATTAAGATGAAGATATAAGAATAAGAGTTTGCAAGAATGGTTAGTACAAGAGTAGAGAAAGTCATGTGAGTGCAACACATCAGATTTTTACATTTAGAGTTCCCTTTAGAGCAACGATGTCATTGATGGGAGACAGGGGATTACATTTTCCCCTTTCTAGTTTCCCTTGGCTGGTGACGATACTCGTATGAGAGCAAGCAGCAATACTGGGAACATTCCAGTTGGAATTTGTAACAGGACATGTTGAATCCGACACTGACTTTGTGAAACTCAAAGATGCAGACGTACTACATTAACCAATACCAGTCATCTTTACCCTGCACGGCTACGTTACTAAGCCAAAGGAAGTAGAAGGGGAGAAAGAAGAGAGTGACCCGCGGTGTCACTTTTTGGCGCCGATCAAAATCCTTATTTTTGATGCTACCTTTCGAATGTAAACGTTTCTGCATAATTTTCCCCGTGTTTGCTGGCAAGTTGTTTTATGCGTTCAGAAGAACAAAGCGATGTTAATAGGCATTCTGCAGGTGCATGTGCATCGGAAAATTGCCTTTCTCAAATATATTTGTGTCTATTGCTCCTTCAAATACATAGCTACGACAGAGCAGAATACAATAGGATAGGATAGGACGGTAACGGAGGGTCCACCTAGCACATTGACCAATTAATCTTTTGTGCACACATCCCCGGTAGGAATGTTTTGAGATGAAAGAACCGCAAGAGAAGTATTGCTGCACACCCGGCTGGCGCAGAAGACAGAAACGCGCAGTTCCATAACATTTCCAGGACTGGACCATCTGGTGGGAGGGCGCTCGGAGGTGACCCTCCCAAGTCACTGCAGGGTGGCTCGCAGACTCCCATCTAGTGGGGACCGGGGAAGGCTCAAGCCATCAGGCTGAGAAATAGTTCCAGTGCGCAAGCCTCTGCGCCATCTCTCCACGGTCGACCGACACACAGCCCCAGAGTCAGCTAAACAGTGAAGAAGCGAAATGAGAGGAAATGAGAGACACAAGATTCTGGTGAAAATCACCCTCTAACATTTGCTTTTTCGACCAGGGAAAACCACGGAAAATCCCATGATCAGAGAGGCCGGCCACCAAGAATTTACACGGAACCTCCCAAATTCGAGCCTCACACATTACCGCGCGGTGTCGCTCGGTTTCAAATACATAACATCTTATTTAGGAGAACACTGAGCGTTAGAGTTTGGGAATCATTACTCCATCCGTCCATTGAGAGCTAAAGGGAAATGAAACATAGCAAATAGCCGCTTTTAACAAGCGAGCACATCAATTCTGCATTTTTTCAACTTGTAGATGAAGACAGACGGATGGCTAGCGACAGTTAACATCTTAATCACACACTTCAACAAGCTGACGATGAATCCGCCTTTAGTACTCAAAAACTGTAGCACAGAATGAGAAATAAGAACGGTAATTGACGCGATTTTCCTAAACAATCTTGAATAGCAAATACCAGGGTTTTAAGAAAGAACTCTTGTTTAAGAAACAACCCCTCTTGCAGTATTACATTGTGAAATGTACCATCACACTTTAAAACCTCACCTAAATTAAGAGCGATTTAAAAGTAAACAATTTATAACTTACAATAACATCCATACATTTTAATCAAGACTTTATTTTTACAGTCGGAACTACAACTAATCAATTAGGCTGTGAGAACAACAACATTAATTTTAGCGTTTAACCCAGGGAAATGAGAAATTAGACATATGATTAATATAAATGATGGAATGTGCGTTAATAGGTTATTTAACATTGCAGTTATTAAAGATACAAATTTCAAAACTACATGAAGACTGCTGTTGTGTTTGTTACCTGAATACTTCAGATGTTCAGAAACGTAAGAAAATATTTAGGTTGGTGGAACCGCAAGAGGTGAAGCGAATATACCACGGAGAAGAAGACAGCGTTTAATTATTACTTTTATAAGTCAATATATCTACGTGTGTATGTTCGTTTTAGTCTTCTGTTCCAAACAAACGGCAAAGATATTCCTTAGGACATTAATATTAATGGTCTGGTGGGAGGGAATTTTCAGAATGCTCAGCAAAAACTCCTTAGTACTCTTGGCGAATAAAAAGATATCTATTTTCCCTTCACTCTTTTTGGGGCGCTAATGCAAATCAACCCTAGTCTGGAATGGTGTTGAAAACTGTTCGATGGGAGTCATTTTGGGCCATTTTAGTAGGAATGTAATACCGACATACGTATTCCTGAGAATAAAAATATGGTATCTACCACCAAACCACCACTGAGGATGGAAAATGTTCAGCAGGAAGTAATTTTGAGGGTTTCAATACAAACTCAAATGTATTTTCTCAATATTTTTGTGAAGCAAGAATATAAATAATATTCTGTTAAGGGTGGCGTGACTAAAAGTATTCCTAAAGGGAGAGAGGATGGAAGCTGTTTGGCGGTGGGGGAATCTGAAGTACCTATCGGTCTGTTTTATTCCTGATGGAGAAGATTTTCAATGACAAGTATTTTGGAGGGCTTCATCTTGTTGTTTAAACTTTTCCTCGACACTACGAGTATTTAAACCTTATATCGCCATATACTAAAGCAGCACACAAACTTGCTTAAGTCTTCGTAGCGCACATAACACACCATTCTGGTTTAAGGTGTACAGATCGCTCTGGGGCAAAAGCAAATTACCGTGTTTATTGCTTATGATGTTATGTAATTGGTTGTATTAATGTTTAGGGCAACAAAACCCAGGGGGATGAAACTTTGTTATGAGTCATTGGGGTTCTTCATTTGTCATTCATTAGGAACATCACTCTCATCAATCATCGTTGCCAACAACCTACGCTTCATTGTGCAGGTCAGCAGTAACAATCAATCATCCCAACTTACCCACAAAACACTTTCTGTGACAGAGAATATGTGCATATACGGTATGTCACTTGTATACCCTTTATGTATGCCTTCCTTGTGCAAGAAAAATAAAAAGATGTATGAGAAAAGTGAATTTATTTTAGAAAATATATCTAGCGACTTTGTTTAAAACATTTTTGTTTGAGATATTGGAATCACAGTTGAAATCTTGTATTTTGCCTAGCCAGGTGTCGAAGTTTTCAACCTTATTCAACTTAGGATAAACTTATAATAAGTATGAAATCAGGTAATTCATGCAGAAACTGGCTGGAGAAAAATTTACAGAGTTTATTAATGGGAAATACATTTTTAACGCTAACATATGCGCTGATAATGAATAAGAAAAAGTTCGGGCCATTGTAACTAAATGGCGCAAAGTCGGAGACGACAAAGAAAATAAAAAAAATACCACGTGTTTGACTCAGTCTCTGCTCAACCCTTGTACAAAATGTCATCTTCATAACTCATGGGCTTTTTTCGGGGGTCTTCCTGGGTCACCAGACAAATTGAGGGAAGGATGTTTACGTTCTCCGAATTTTCATCTCTCCATTTCATTTCACCTTAATTTCAATTCGGTCTCTGAGGGTCGGAATGTTGGCGATGGACGAGTTTGGCGCTGCTGTAAAGGGACTTTGTGAACTGTAAGTGCTGTTCTCGGCGGATGGTAGGCGTTGTAGTCGCCTGGCCAGTGGCTGTTTGGCGAATGCTGATGGCGAGATGAAACTCCAGTACACGTTAGAGACCCTCACGTTGGCTCGCATTAATCGCTGGGGTCCCACTACGCTCATAGTGCGCTCTCACTTCCTCCCAACCTTCCGGGGTCATGCATACAATAGCCTCAACTCAGTGTGGAATCCTCTCCGTAATTACTCTATATGTATAGTACAGGAGTGGGAATGAAGGCACTATATGTGTGTATTTACCCTCCCTCTCGTCCCCACTACTCTCTTTCAACAGCCACTTAGAGCCAACCAAATCGGTTGATTCTGGTTATAGTCGCGTGGCAGTGTTATCAGTGCAGTGGTGGCTTGCATTTGCAATATGAGTGAACGACGAAAGTTTAATCGGGACTAGAAGAACAAGCATTTTTTTTGTCAATGTTCCCTTGCCATAGACGAAACCACTGATACCAAAGATCAATTTACATATGACCCTTCGGTGGCCCAAGATGTACTGATTAGAATTAATTAGCCTTCAAAGCAACACGCCATTGAGCAATTCAGGAAAACTTCGTTTGGATTTGTACACATCATTGCCGAAAACATTTCCCAAGCTACGTCTTTTTGCAAGGAAATTACTGGCCATGTTTGGTACTACGTATCAATGTGAATAACTGCTTATAAACAACTTCATGTGTTCTACGTTTTAGTTCGTCTAGTTTGCAGCTGTACATTGAAACGCTAATATTTAAAAAGAAGCCAGCAAGGATAAACTAGAGCTGTATTATTGTGACTGCACCATTATCTAATAAAATGTACATTTTTAAAAATTTTACTACACTTTTCATATAAATTATGACATTTATTTTTTGAAAACATAGTGTAGGAACTATTTAAATGTCTTAATCAGTATATTAGAACTGCATAACAACTATTGTAAAACAAAACAAAACGAAGGTAAGCATTTTAATTGTATAGAAATGTTTTTCTCAACTTAAGGTTTGGCTAAAGCGGTTTCTCACTCGATGCCAATATGAGCCGTCTAGCTTTGTCGCTACGTCATTCACTAATATTCTCTAGTGTTATTAACCTCTTTGTGCTCTCCTAGCCAACTCTTGAGCTCAAAAGTATGCATTTGATTACGTCGCAAAACACGTTTCACCCGAATGACAGCCACTGCGGCACACGTCACCTGTTTGCCTTACAGACACATACAAAGGAAAAAGGAAGGAGTGATTGTAGGGGTAAACCATTTCACACCCTGGGTGCTCATTTTGCTGGCCCTGGTATAACAGAACAGGATTATATGACAGATTTGTCCGTTATAATCCGGTAAATAACAAGAGTTTTAAAACACTGTTGTTTTTAAAATTGCATTGTGTGGAACTTTTAATATAGGATGTGTAATTTAGCTCTGAAATTGAATATATCAGTCTAGAGAAGTTCCATTCTCTATTAGTGTCTAGACACAAAATGTAATTTTTAGATAAGTCTGTCTTTTAGCACTACACGACAGCGTTAAAAGTATGTGCCCAAAAGCTTTTAACACTCCGGTAATGCCAACTTAGATTTCTTACGGGATGTGACCATGTTCTTATTCAAGAGGAGTAGGTAAATTGCAGCACAAATTCTCCCCACATTGGCAACTGTTTCAAATCCAAAAATGGCCCTAACGTAAATCATAACCAATAATTCCATTCCCATTTTCTCCGTCCAAGGAATAACTATTTCAAACTGTAATAATTGTATAATAAACATTTTAGTTTTCTCAAAAGATGAGTAAGTTTAAAAAACCTTGTAATTAATTAATTAAGTTTGTATTATATTATTTTCATCGCTTTATTATTTCATTATGCAGAATGTTGTGGTTTTGTAAATACTGATGCTAAGCAAGGCAACACCTGAACATCGCAGCCCGATGGCCATCATGACCATGAAGAAGGTAAAACAATACCATATAATTGTGTATAATTTATAACATATCAATAAATATTCAGCACTGTCTAAAATAGTCTATGATGCACGAGTTAAAAGGATGTTATTTTTAAATCACATCTATTTACAAAATAAAATCTTCCGCTTATTCCTTGTATCATAAATAACTATTTCTAACATTTTCAGCCAGTTTATCCGGAAACTTGGTTTCTACATTGTCTTATATGAACATCAGATTATTTTAAATGTTGGTGCGATATTTTGACATTTAAAACAATTTAATGGATATAAAACAACATAAAAAGAAAATGATGAGCTAAATTGGCCGAAAACTTTAGAAAATTGCCTGTTTAGTGTAGACAGTGTAGTGTAGAGAATGGAACTTCTGGAGATATTAATGAACTGAATGACGTCAGAGATATTCACCCACATACACAAGATAAAGTACAGCGCACACGTAGTAATCTACCAATGTTGCATCTCCAAGATGCGAATCAGTAGCTAATTATGGGTGGAGTTAAAACTGTGATCAGTCGGTGGTCCGCAGTTCCCGTTGAACTCATTACCTCTTAACTACTAATGAAGTAAGTCTAAACGAAGTATTTAGTTGTTCATATCCCGCCACCCACATAAACCAAACAGATAACTCTTGTCACCAAATACTGGCAGTTTACTTACCATTCTGCTCATCTAAAAGTCCGAAATCTTTTCCATAAAATATTCCGTACAGCTATTTCACCGAAAATACAGCATAGGTCCCAGGAACACTTAAAAAGGCACTGACGTATTTTTTTAGACTTGAGGAAAGATCTTATTAGGATCTGCGCGAGTGACGTCATGAAAATTGATAGTGGAATAACGTATCTGTTTCCTATTTGAAATAAACAAGAAACGGCTGTTAATGCGAGCGAGTGGACAAAAAATGAGGCATATCGGAAAGACTGTGAAACTGCTGAATTGTTTACGCGAGTCTATCACACATACACAGCGAGTCAGTGTATGTATACTCTGTTCAGATACAATCACGTCCTCAGGACATCAATGTGTCATACATCGGCAGGCACGAGAGATCATCGATGTGTTCCATTACTGATTGTACGCCAAGTTACTGTGAACTCTACTGCTCTAGTAAACAGATAACAAGCGAACGTAGCGCTCTGAAAACCAAGGTCAATACGTCTGGTCGTTTTCCTTAATCACACACTGTCCCACGTTTACTACACGGAAGTCACAGAGATACTGACGTGACAACCCTAGGGTCTTATAAAAACAACTGAGCTCGATCATAAAGCACTGCGCAGCTTCAAGCCATTCGCCACGTCTAAAACATAACTCTATACATGTGTGTTCGTATGGGGAGAGAGAGAGAAGGTGAGAGGAAGAGAAACCCGATGCATGTATATATGTACATCTTCCTAAATTCCAAGAACACTTTTCTCTTTCTAGAATATATGTGCACTTCATGAGCTAGTGGGTATTCTGTTGGCTTAGTTCACCGAAACCTTTAGTTGCCTTAGCTACTCTGACTTATAATAATTGCTTTTCTTCAACACATAATTTTATTCCTTAGCAAACGTGCACTTTTCTTACATAATGCATGATTTTAACACTTGGAAACTATTTATCGATCGCTCTATCGTTTCTTTATAAAATTATTGATCTTATCAGTCAATCCTTCTGATAACAACATACAATATGCCTTGTAAATGAAGAATGTCACTATAAAGGACGAGTACAGAAATACGTTCGCGTTGTTACAGGGCCGTATTTGTTATTTATTTATAAGTGTTCCCACTTTAGACCGCAAGGGACCAACTGAACCTTTCCAGTTATCAAATCAAGGTGTTGTACCGCGCACACGAGTCGACGGCAATAGGGAAAGGTCACGTGATCAAGATTAATGTCACGTTGACATTTCCTGAATAGGGCATCAAATATCCAGCAGGTGAATAATTTATTCTTGCTGTTTGAACACTGGAACGTTATCAAATGCCATTTGAATCCCCAGCTAAAATTACCAATCACTAGATTGTTTTTTCAATATATAGCGGTAGCACACCGAAAGACTTCAGCCATTTGAGTATCCCCTTTATCCATTTTAACTATTTCACAGATTAAAGCAATATGATGTATCACGTTCATATAAACTTTACTTCCATTCTTATCCCTATTTATACCTACTTCATATTGATCAAAATAAACGTTTGCGGAAAAAAAAATATTTTGACTAGACATTTCTTTGTAAGCAAATGTACGATATTACATGCTGAATCGACATTCAAATCTTTAAAAATCTGATGTCTTGCACTCACATGACTTTCTTTACTCTTGTACTAACCATTCTTACAAACTCTTATTCCTATTATCTTTTTCGTGTTAAGATAAACATTTGTACAAATTATCTTATTGCATATTTACTTTATGTGCAAAGGAATGTGTATGGGAATACAGTAGGCTTTGTGCGATAGTCAAATCTTTTAAAGCTTCGAGATTCCCTTCTCTTTGCACGCTTAACATATAAAAAAATGAACAACGATGTTCCATTTCACAAAAGTTTTAAGTTTTCCGAAACTCACACATATAACAAGGAATATCTCCGAAATGGTTCACCCTACAAGAAAATTTATTCAGACATAAATTGTTTATGTTAGCAATATCTACATTTTTGTATAGTATAATTTGGTCTATCTCTAACGGTTTACCAGTTATGCAAAAGTCGTCCAGAGTAAATACGACTACAGGGCCTATAACCAGAAAATTCAAGATATGCATTTCACTTGTCATAAAAGTATCTCAAACATATGACCTTTTAATCAAAATCATTAGAGCCATTTTCAAGAAAATTAAAATTTTCGAAAAATATTCCATGTAAAGGGTAGTTTAGGATGAGGTTATTTTCTTCAAAATCCTGTCCCATCTTTGAAAGACATTAAACTTAAAAAACAACTTTGGTTTTTAACCTAGTTTTCGTTTATACTTTCTCTCTGTAAGTAGAAGTATTGTATTCCACCCAAAAATTCGATGTCGAGATTTTGCCGGAAATATATGTTTTGAGGCTCCCTGAATTCAAAAAAGCATTTTTATAAAAAGGTCCGTATGTGTGTCAGTATGTGGACTGTGTAGCTCGAAAACGAAAAGTAGGTTGAAAACCCAAGTTCATATTTAAGTTTAATGTCTTTCAAGGATGCGACACGAAGATTGCGAAGAAAATAGCCCCACCCTAAACTACCCTTTACATGGAAACTTTTTCGAAAATCTTTATTTTCTTAAAAATGGCTCAAACGATTTTGATTTAAATGTCACATGTTTGAGATATTTTTATCACAAATTAAATGTATATCTTGAATTTTCTGGCTATAGCCCCTGTAGTCGTATTTACTCTGGACGACTTTTGCATAACTGGTAAACCGTTACAGATAGACTTAATCATACTATACAAAAATGTAGATCTTGCTAAAATACACAATTTATGTCGGAATACATTTTTCTTGTAAGGTGAACCATATCGGACATACTCCTTGTTATGTGTGTTTCGGAAAAAAAACTTTCGTGAAATGGAACATCGTTGTTCATTTTTTATATGTTAAGCATGCAAAGAGAACGGAATTTGAAAGTTCTAAAAGAGTTCACTATCGCAAAAAGCCTACTGTATTCCCATATTCCCCATGCACCTACAAGGAAATAAGCAATAACAAATTTCTGTAAATGTTTATCTCAACTAACACGAAGAAGATATAGGAATAAGAGTTTGTAATAATGGATAGTGCAAGAGTAGAGAAAGTCATGTGAGTGCCACACATCTGATTTTTCTTTCATTTCAGTTTATTTTCAATCCACAATTGCTTTTTCTCTTTCACAGTTTGGTAACTACCGTTCAGTGTAGCCTAAGAATCTCTTAAAACGTTTTAATTTAAATTATTGTTTTTGAAGGTTTTTTATATGTAGTCACTGAATGCTCTAGTAATAGGAGAGGGTTTGGCACTGAAGCCAGTCCTATTACACCTATACCTAATGAAGGCACCCCCGGAGAGAGGATGAGGTGATAGGAGACATTGGGCGGCCAGATGTAGAGTAGCGATGCAGACATACAGGTTTCGCAAGTGTAACGACTCATCAATAAATACTTTTTGTTACGAAATTAGCAGAACAACACAGCCACATATGATGACAGAAGAATAGCAAATAAAGGTACTCTGTTGTTTGCACGTTTCTCTGGAGTCCTTCAATAGCTGAGAAAACCTTTCGATGTGGAAATTTACTTTCGATAAACTATGCAAAGAGTGCGAGGATTAAAGGCACGATAGTCATGGCAAATTAGCACGAAGCAGGGTAACACCCTATTAAAGTGAGACCGGTACTGTTGTACCAGTACTGGAAGCTGTCAGGCAACTTACCAGAGGCTACCACTTGTCTACAGGTCGCTACCGCCAGCAACATCCTACTCACGATCACAGGGTTAGAACGAGTTCTGAATTACAACATATTACCCGCTATGCAAATGCGATATATTGTTGTATAAACGCAATGCACTATTCATGCAGGTAGAAATAATGCTATCATCTGCACGGTGGCATCTGTCGACGCATATTATGCTGCATAAGGTGGGAAGTATTTGTAACTACATTCTCTACCAGTAGCCGGTGTTACATATGTCGTCCCCACTGCTCCACAGGGCATTTTACTAACCTCCTCAGCGGCGCGCACCTAGCACCGACGGGCGTTCGGAAAATCTGCCTTTGTTATTTAACCGAGCAGTGATATATTAGGCACCCTAGGATTAAATTTTTAGGTAGAAATGCCATTTTCTATTTTTGAATATTAACACCTGTGAATCCTTTTGACCAACCATTTTTTTCCTATCCGCTATTTTTCAAAGTTCAGCAACATGTTTAAGTCATCCTGGGCTTCATTTTTACCACACTGTTGCTTCTTTTTTCTGTTTCACACTTTGTATGAAATTTATTTCCTACATTTCAGTTTTGCTCTGACTTGTGTGTAAATTTGCATACATAATTTCAAACGTCTTATATATCTACGATATTTTCGACAGTTGAGTTTAGTTTGCAGCTGTCTTGCAAAAGGGTGACGAGGTCAGCTTTAACATCTTGAAGTCGCAATAGGCTACACGGCTAATCCCTTGAACACTAAAAGTAGTTATTATTACAATTAATTTTATTATTATTTTTTGCTGTTGGGTCTAAATGCTTATAAAGCGGCATAATAGACGGCCGAAATTCACAAATACATCGTATTGCTCTCGAAGGTAATAATTTAGTTAGTTTCCATGAATACTTAAGAAGCAACGTTTGGCATAAATATAAATAACATTATAGTTATAAATTATTCCACGTTGTAGATAATTCATTTCTGTGCAGAGTAGGGCCATTTTCGTGATATATTGAGCTAGCAATCTCTACACGAATCAGAGTAGTTTTTCGTAGTTTTCTCTGGTTGGTAGGTGAATGCTGGCCATCTAAGGTGACCCAGTTGGCTAGACGCTGGCCTACTAATCCCAAGGTCACGGGTTCAAATCCGGCCCAGACCGATGGTCTTTAAGTGTGCTTAAAAACGACAGCTCCATGTCAGTAGATTTACTGGCATGTAAAAGAACTCCTGCGGGACAAACTTTCGGCACACCGGCGACGCTGATGTGATCCTAGCAATTGATAGCGTCGTTAAACAACAAATAATTCAAACCTACCACGATTTCCTTTAATGCATTTCCCCTTCGTTAAGTTTCCTCTTTATCTTTCAGGTGTGCTTGAGGGGTCGTTCTTGCCTGCTCCGGCAGCCACAGTAGTGGTAACTTATTTTCTGCAAAAAATGGTTTAAAACCTCACCAATCTTGCGGATATTAAACCTCCATTAGACTGGTACTTGCCTGCGCGCATGCCTATAGCGCCAGCATCACGTGCTTTGTTAACATAATGTCATGCTACAAAAGCAAGCGCCGTAAAAATGGTGGTTGTGTCATTCAGAGGCTCCAAAAGTCGTAACATCAACTCTAAACGCAAATTATTGTTGTTCATATTCTAAATCTTATTATTCATTCATGCATTCATCGTAGGGGGTATAGGCTCCGTAGTTTAGGCTTTTGTCCTACTTTCAAAAACGTGGGATTTTTCATCCATAAAATCGCAAAAGAATGAATACAACTGCAATTTGCATGCACATAAAATGTAATTGGCTTTGTTAGTAGGAGACATTGATTTTGTTGATGTTCGGTGAGGAATGGAGACAGAAGAAATGCGAGCCACCAAGGAAGAAGCACAATACTGCAGACAGTGTGTTGGTGGACAGACAGGCTACACGACGGCGGTGCAAATTGTCGTGAAATTGGATTCATTTCGTCTGGACCGTGTAATGAGGGCCAGGCTCTCTACACCTCCAGTGCCATCCAAAACTTTTTCATTAAGTGTGCTCCAGGTAGGCCAAAAGTTCATTTGCAATAACAGAATTCTCTATCATGGTTGATGATTATAGCTGCTGCCCTACATTCGCGAACTTAATTCACGGATATGAAGTGCTAAAAAAAGGGGAGTATAGTAAGTGGTAATTCATTTCATGATTTCGTCCTAAGGTTAACGAGTTTAACCAAAAATTTTTCGTATTAGGATTACAAGTCCTTAATCCCCTTTTAATTTCTACAGCACATACTTATAGAACTTCCAAATCAACATTTCAATGAAAACATGTGAAACAACCCTGATACCGCAGATTCATATGATTTTCTCTACCAATTCTTCAACCAACCATTTTTACAAAAGTGCACTCTTCTATTTCATAGTTATCCGGAGTAAACGTTTGTAGAAATTGCTTTATTACGCATTTACTAGTAAAGGCAATGGGAATATAGGAATATAATGAGCTTTAAAAGATGGTCAAATCTTTTAAGAACAATTCGCAATGTAATGGTACTGAAATTCCATTCTCTAGAAAAACAATAAGACTTCCCATTTGGAAAGAGTATAATTATTGAAAAATTAAAACCAATGATAAGGAATATCTCGGAAGTAGTTAACTCAGAAACGAAAAAGCATTTCATAAAATTTAATGTGATTTACTTTTTTATGAAGTAAGATTTTGTCTTTGTCTCTATCACCCTCCCTTCCCTCCCTCCCTCTCTTTCTCATGATCTACCAGTTATACATGAGTCCTCCAGAATGAAGAGGACTTCCAAAACTTTCCATGGAAAACAAGATATTAATTTCGTTTGCTCTGAAAATATCTTAAATATGTGGTATTTTGAGTAGTCAGAAGCTCTCATGGCTGGAGTTAGGACTAATGCTAGATATTTCTTCCGGGCTTAAAAGCCATGGTCTACTGGAGTTTAGACGTCCAGATGTTTCGTCCACACCTGCGGTGGACATCATCGGTGGCGTGGTCTGAGTCATCTCGGCGAGGTTCAGCTACAACAGAATCGACGACGACGAGCTGCTGGCAGGCTGAGGTTCAGCCTCATGAATTTTGCTGCATACCCAATAGGGTTTAACCGCAGATAGGAAAATATTTGGAAGAGTATAATATAAGGATGGTGTTTTAATAATTTTAGGTTGTTTTGGCTCAGAAGGGAGCTATATTGCCCCTTGACAGATGACTCACAGGATACAGTAAGGTCTTCATTCTGGTGGAGTAAAAGGTTTTAAAATGGAGTTTTTTTTAAGTTTTAAAAGTTTTTAATTTAGAATTTTGATTTGGGAGTAATTTTGAGAGCCGAACAACTCTCTTTATAGACATATTTTGGAGATATTCCTTGTTATTTGTGTCAGTTTGGGAAAACAAAACTTACGTGAAATGGAACATCGTTGTTCATTTTTTATATGTTAAGCATACAAAGAGAACGAGATCTCAATGCTTTAAAAGATTTGACTATCACTCAAAGCCTACTGTATTCTAATATTCCCCTTACACCTACAAGGAAATAAGCAATAAGATAATTTGTACAAATGTTTATCTTAACTAACACGAAGAAGATATAGGAATAGGAGTTTGTAAGAATGGTTAGTACAAGAGTAGAGAAAGTCATGTGAGTGCAACACATCAGGTGTTTATAATTTTAAGTGGCGGATTTTTGGAGACCCTTCGTGTCGCGTTCTTGACAGATGGTGAACTTGAATACCAAGTTTGGTATATAGCCGAACTTTCTGTTCTTGAGCTATGCTGTTCACAGACACAGCCCCCCCCCCCCCCACCATCCCAGACACAAACAAGGGCGCGCGCGGATGTGTATATACAAATATATATATTTTTTTAATTTAGGTAGTCTCAAAATACATATTTCTCCGCAAATTTGGGTGTCGAATTTTCAAGTGGAATACATGCTTCCTCTACTTGCCATAAATACGTAATAGAAAAAGTGAAAATATGATTCCTTTCGGTCTTTGAACCCCTTTTGTAGCTTCAACGAAATGTGTAACGAAACTATTTCTGAAAATGTTTGTCGAAGAGATTCAGAAGTAACCAATTATGTACAGGAAAGTAGTATGAATAAGTTATAATAAGGAATTATACCTATGATTCAGTGAAAGTTGCAAGAAATGAAACAAGAAAAACATAGGCTATATTTGCAGATTGAACCTCATTACAATGGTCAGTAAATGAGAGTTTGAAGCCCAGCTCATATATCCATATATCATTTCTCCCCTACTTTATATAAGTGGCTCAAACCCAACCTATAAAGCACTTCAAAGTCCCTTTTGTAGGCTCTTCTGAAATCATATCTCGTTTCCATATATGGCTGGGGGTTTCCGACGCCCAGCGCATGCGCAGTATACACCACCAAAGTAGAAATGCAGTTTACAGGCTCTGTAATCACTGTTCTTCTTACCTGAGAAAAAGGAAGTATTGTTCTATATCCAATATTTCACTGCAATATGTGATTAAAAGCATAAATGTCGACTTAATATTTAAGAATGGCACCTTTTAAGAACACAGGATAAAAATGTTGATAAGAAAGCTTTGCATATAAATATTTTGAGTTCCCTTTTCGTTCTATCAAATTTATTTCTGCGGGTCTATAGCTGCTCAATTCTATCTCATAGTAATAATAGTAGAATCGATGTTGAGGCTAATGTCAATGAGGCCTTAATGGAAGCGTTTCCAAAAGAAATGTAGTTGTTATAGAAGTATTTGAAGCATATAGTAGTATATATTTTAATTAAAGACTGAATTGTGCCTAAGTTTTATACATTAGTTGATCTATCGTAATGGTCCTTTAAAAATATTGTGACAATTTGACAAATGTCACTCCTGACACAGTGTGACAAAAACGATCAATGTCCGGTCCAGTTGCTCTTCTATCGCTTTATTGTCTTAGAAATGGTTTGCACAAATAATAGTTCACTTCTGCTGATGTTGACGTAGTCTATAAGTCTTTCGTGATATTAAAATTTCCAGCTGTGTTCTTCCCGTAGCCTTGACTCAGTCCTTTCATTGTCTTACACATCCACACACCGACCGCCACACGCACGCACACAACTGTCTCGCATTTACACTTTGAGCTACTTATGCCTGTAACTCTAACTCTTCTGCTGTTTTCTCCTTATATAGCAAGAATGACGTAAACTTGACCATTCCCAGGTTCCATAATCACAGCGGCCGTCGGATACTTCTAGATATCTGAAGAAAACCCCTTTTGGTTCCACCGCTCTGATTGTTGTCCGTGTTTGCTCGTCTGAGTGGTGTGGAGAAGCTTGACCGTCAGCACCTTTGATACGCGCCGCCTTATTATTAGTCAAAATATTAGTAATTTTATATTCAATTAAGTAGGTACGAGATTAATTTAGGATGAAGGGAATATTTTTGTACACAAACTTGTAAATAATGTCTTACAATTTTGAGTGAAGTGGACATTTTATCCTTCTAAAGAGCATGCATAATTTCGATGAGATAATTGGATACAGCATTCAAAAATACCTAATACATTTCAGATTGCCTGCCTCATAAAAGGTGTCATATTGTAACAAAACACAAAATCCAGTCCAGTAACTCTTCTATCGAGGTAAACACAGTCTACAGTCTTTCGCGATATAACTCCCAACTGTTTACTACTCGTAACCTTTACTCGGTCCTTTCACTGTCTCTCTTCACCTTCTCTGTCTCTCAACTCCGACGTTACAATCATTCGACACCCGTTAAATCTTCTTCACTTCGACGCGACGTACCTTTCACGGCCGTAACACACACATACTGTTGCTTTGCACTCACCGACACACTGGCCGACTCATGTCTGTAACTCTCTCTTCTGCTATTGCCTCGCCTCCCTGTGTGGCGGGGATGACGTCACACGGGCCTTTCGCTTAAGCCGTCTGCCAAGTACTTCTCGAATCATCTGAGAAAACCCCTTTTGGTTTTGGCGCTCTGATTGTTGTCACGTGTTTGCTCGTCTGAGTGGCATGGGGAAGCTTGACAGTGAGTGCCTCTGATACGTGCCGCGGACATTGTTGTTAGTCACGAATACAGAAACAGTCGCGCGAGGCATCCTGACCTTGAGCGCCATTGTCTGCTCGGCAGTCTGGTAACTAGCTTTGTCCCGACCATCCTTTGTTGTGCACCGTGGCTCGCATCGCAAGATCATATTAATAACTCAATACTAACCGATTATTCGTTTTAATAATTACTTTCTCTAACACATTGGTAAGCTAGAGAAGGTACTGTATTCCATCCAAAACTCGACACCAAGATTTAATTCGGAATGTGCGTCTCCCGAGTAAATAGTAATAAAAAAGCCTTTTAAATAACTGATCCGCATGTGTGCGGTCTGCGAACCGCACAACTTAAAAACGAAAAGTTGGTCAAACACCAAACCGAGGATGCGACACAAACATTTTAAAGACAATCTCCCAAATTTATCTTTATATAAGTAATTTTTTCAAAGTTTTTAGTTTCTCAAAAATGGTTCTGATAATTTTCATTAAATTACATGTTTAACACACTTTAATGACTATTTCCTGGAAATGGCCTCTGAGGCCCCTAGATGGCTTTTGCATAACTGGTAAACCATAAGAGATAGAGATACGCTTCCTGCACAAAAATCTAGGGATCGTTAAAGTTATGACAAATACAGTTTTCGTGGACGATTCTTGTTTTTGTTAAATTTTACAATACTTTTACTTTTTTAAAATAGGATATTTTTATTAGTTTTTTTACCTGTGCATGCAAAAGGAATGGAATTTGAAAGCCATAAGTTAGAGACCAGCTCTTAAAGGATTTTAGTGTCACTTAAGCTTACTGTATTCCGCTATTTCCATTGTACTTACAAGGAAATATGTAATAAGCCATTTTTAAAATATTTACCTTGATTATTTTTCTATTTACTTCATATTAAACTTTTGTAGGTATGGTTTGGAGAAGAATGATTGGATTAATTCATATGAATTTAACACTGATAATTTTTTTTTTATTCCGAAACTTCCAAATCCCCGCCCTGGTTAGTATTTGAGGACAAGAATAATGATTTTAGTATTACTACGAGTTAAGAAAATTATCCTTCTCACTTCATAAATATATCTTCTCCACTAAGGTGAAATAAATGTAATATAAAACACACCAGCGTTAAGATTTTCATCTCTAGAATTGGTAATTTCTCATCTGTAGCCATTTCTTTAATTTAGTACTATATTTTAAACCTAAAATGTTATATATGTACATATTCCCTTGTCCATAACTTTCTAGACCTTTGTTTCCAGACATAAAAGAAATATTTCGTAGTTTAACGACGCTGCCAACTGCCAGGATCATATCATTGTCACCGGTGTTCCGGAATTTTGTTCAGCAGGAGTCCTTTTTACATGCCAGTAAATCTATACTAACACAGAGGTGTCGTGCAGGCTTATAACCACTGGTCTGGACCGGATTTGAATCCGCGACCTTTGGATCATTAGGCCAGCGTCTAACTGAGCCACCTACACCGATTCTAAACATGAAACAAATTAATTTCAGTTTTCCTTTTAAAACTCACAAATATTTTACCATATAAAATCTGAGATAAAAAAAGAACGTTTTAGCCAGAAGAACACATATATTTCATATAAGAACTTAATTTTTATATAAATGGAGATTCAAGAATGATTTTAAATGTGTAATTTTGAGTTCGAAACGTTGAGAAAGACGAAGGTTTTCACTCGTTGAATACAATATTAAAATTATATTTTAAATGGATCGTAAACATGGATTCGAGTATCTATATATAAAAGATACAAAGAATATTTTTTATATAAAAATGCCATCATGCCATCGTGCTTCAGTGAGTGTCATAAATTTCGTCGTAATCTCTCTGGTATCATAGGCAAGTGTTCTGCCTCACGGTATATCACCAGACCATTTTAATAATGCAATGAACTATTCTGCAATGTTTTTAGATAAATGTAAGACAAATTGACCTAATTAAATTCGTAGTATTATTGCAAGTTGTTTTCAGTTCTGCGGCATCCTCGACGTGTTACTAAAACCTCTCTCTCCAAGAGGAGGAAAAAGAAAAGGAAACAGTGTAAAATAGTTTCAGACTCCTCACTTTCAGAGAGCAATTTCATGTTTATTCCATTCTCTCCGGCTGTGTTTGTAAACCGCCTACCGAGCGTCACTGGCGGATCACAATATTATATAGATCAGTGGTGTCATCGATGGGAAAGAGAGCGGTTTCTACTTACTCTTCGCTGGAGACGTAATAGATATGTGGGCAAGCAATGACTTTCTTATTTTGTGAAACTCAAAAAAGGTGCAGACGTATCGCATTAACCAATGCCAGTCAGCTTCACGCTGCACGGCCACACCACAAAGCAAAAGCGAGTGAGGGGGAAAAAGGGAAGAATGACCCGCGGTGTCATCTTTTGTCACCTCTGATGTAAATGTATAGTAGCATAATAGATGCACTATCACATAAATTTATATGCCCACGCTCTTTATTTGTGACAGAATTCATAAACAAAGTGAACATTCAAACTGAAACGGAGAAAAACTAAGTGATGAATATATTTTAGATAGAGTGAGAAAAAGAAGATAAACACTAAGAGAATGAGAAAAATACATTGCTTGTAACATTATGTGATAGTGCACTTATTTTCTGAGAGAGCAATGGAAGGAGCGTTAAAATAAAAAAATATTCAGGACGAAAGACGGTGGTATTTGAACGACATTATTATGATTAGCAGACAAAGAGGTAAGTGGAAAAGAGGGAAGATGGAAGAAGTCTGCGTTTGCAGTGAAGAACTATCCTTAGACAGAACACTATGACTGGTAAATTGATAGAAACTCCAAACAACACACTTTCTTAACCGAACGAGATGCACTTGGCCTTAGATAGCATTTAGTGGCTAAATTTTCTGTTCTTGCTGCACAAAACATGTAGATCTTGTTAAAACACACAGTTTATGGTCAGCGCATTTTTTTGTGGAATGAAGCATTGTTCTTTATCTGGATTTTGGAATATTTATACTTTTCTTAAATGGGAAGTCTGTATGCATTTTATTATCTTATGGGCATGCAAAGAAAATGGAATTTCAATGCATTCACATAGTAACTAGCTTTAAAAGATTTGACTATGTCTTAAAGCCTACAGTTCTCCAATATTCCCCTTGTATCTGCAATAAAATTAGAATAAGATAATTACTGCAAAATTTTGTCTCGATTAACAGTTAACAGTTCGTACAAGAGTAGAGAAATCCATGTGAGTGTAACACAGAATTTATTATGCTCAGGGGACCATAAAAACGCATATTTCAGGTGAATTCTCAATATCCAATCTTGATATGTGATAACACTTCCTCTACATGGTTGTATGTGATAGAGAAAGTGAAAATACACTTGCATTTTCTAAATGATTACAAAAAATCACCTGATTGCTTCAATTATTTCCAAAGGATTAAAATAGCAACACAATTAAGGGCATATTTAAAAATTCTTGACATGTTTTATGACACCTATTTTAGTTAATTACTTCTTATTATGCAGTACGAAACATTAAGATGAATCACAAATCATTAAAGTACATCAGTTTCATTAGACACCCAAATTTGCTAACGGAGAAAATTTAAAGAAATTGCGCCGGATTAGGAGAATACAAGTTAGCTCAAAGAGAACGCCACAATTTTATCTTAGTCTGTTTCTTGCTTTTTTTAAAATGGCTTTAAGTAAATGCTGACAAATTACGAGAGATAAAATGTGTGTCTGACGCCTGCCTCTTCTCCACATCAATGGTTTGATCTAATAGGGAAAGAGCGCTGGTCTTCAACTGACACTGAAGAATGGCTCTATTAACTATCTCTTCATTGCTTCTAATCTGCAGAGAGTCTGAACATCATTCATCATTTTAACTGCAAATGCCTTAGAGACTTAGCGCAGCTGCAGAAATATGTGCTTTGCCTCTTTGGACCTCAAAGAACTGCATACCCTTGGAGGATTAGCTGAATTTGGTTGTGTTAGTCAAGAAGTGACAAGTGACAAGTTAGTTGTGTCACGAAGACTAAGTACATGGTTATGTTTGAATTTTTATCTTAAGCAATTGCATCTTGCATCTGTGCCAAATGTGTGTAACTTTTGCAGAAAGTTTCATGCTTAGACTAATGGTTTATTCATTAAATCACCAGAGAGTAAGGAAAAGATATCTGCTACACCAGCAGCAAGTTACTTGTGTAGGCCTGGTTAGCGTTGAGGCAGTCGGAATGGCTTAAATGAGAATCCAATAAGTCTGATTTTGCTGCAGAACGATGTATTTTCTGCAGTTTCTTCCAATGAAATTCCTTTACAGTCAAACAGCTGCAATAACACAATGTCAAGGTAATAAAGCTCCTAGTCCTACCTCAACATCGTTATTCCACAAGTCGAAATTCCAAAACGATCGTCTACTGAGGAAAAATTATTTGACTTATTTTTCGCAACTCAGCGTCACCGCTTATACATCACTTTTGGTCCAAAATCGTTACTTTTTGTAAAAGATCCATTACTGATTGCAGTATTTTCGACGAATTAACTGAAATAAACTGTCAAAATTGTTCCTTTCTTTACATGTAAATTAATCACACACACACAACAAATTAAACATGGCAAAACCACTAAATTTGGGGACGTGACATCAATTACGACACAGTTTTCAAAATATGTTACTTTCTGCAGAAAGACTGTCAGCTGGTGGATCATTTGCTCATTCTTCTATGGGCTGCAAGGTGTGGAAGGTTCCATTTTCCTAACAGCCACGGCAGGACCGGTCATCTGCAAAGGGTAGACAGCCTGATCCTTGCATTTTAATAATTATTATATGATTATAGATGCTGTTGCGAGTTTAAGTGTTAATGTTTTTATTGGTAATTGAGGACATTGCAACGAACAATGTTTCATTAATATTTGCTTCATTTGCAGACTTATTATTTTGAAGTTTTTCAGGTTGCTTAGTACCGATAATAGTCGTGACACAGAACTGAACCTGCTTAGCTTATGCGCAATAGTTGGACTAGTCCACTATCTTCTGGGAGGGGTTTTGGGTCGGTGGTAGCCGAGTAGCCTCTGTGTTCACAATGCAGGTAACAAACGCACGTAAGGAGAACTCTGCCAGCCTTTCTCCCCCACCCTAGACTACCTTCTCCTCTTCTGCGCTTTAGCAGGGTCAGGTCTAAATAATCAAGCTGTTTTGGAACCAAGTTCCAATGCTTTTGAAGGGGCGATTATCTCTCAGTGCCAAGGCCAGTATGGAGCAAAGCGGATAATCTATACGACAGGCGTTGTTCATTTCGTGGCGCAAAAAACATCATGTAGTAAACTAGGTATGTGATTGGTTTGTGAGGACACTATTAGAGTCAGATACATACTACGGCACCAATTATTAAAATATCTACATTTATACCCCTAACACTTGTATTACTAATAGCGATAATGATTATACTGGTGTCCAAATATTTATGGTCCAAAGCAATTTCCGATATTGAGAAATTCATGACTATACCTCAATGGTTTCAATTATTTTAGACCTCGTTTCCATCCCTCCATCCCTTCCTTCCCCTCCCCTCTCTCCCTCTATCTATCTTCCTTACCTTCCTCCCTTCCTTTCTGTCTCCCGTCCTCCTTCCTTCCCTTTTTCCTTCTTTCTTTCTGTCTCTTTCTCTTTTGGGATTTGTAAGCCGATAATACACGTGATAAGAACTGGGTGATATCTAGTTCGCTGGTTAGATAAATGTGGCACCTTATTGTAGAAAAACTCTATTGCAAAAGGGAGCGGGTGAACAACAATAACCCTGTCACAATGGAGGAGCTGAAATACCATTACCCGGCACTGACAACAATAACTCCAGCAACTGTCTAGAATGTGTTCGACAATAGCGAGCGTCTTGTGCAGTTATTTCTGCAGAGGGCCGTTCCAAAATACCCTGTAGAGAAAAGTGCAATTATTTGAACACCGTTTCAAAGTTCTAATGTCCTGCACACTTACATTGTGGACAATTTGTTTATCTTCCCTTGCACAGTGCTTCAAATAATGAAACAGCAATGTGTCGTTAGTAACATTAATAACAATTATCTTAAGGTGTGCTTTTTTCCTTTGCCAGTTATAGAACACTCATTCGTCTTCTATATCAAGATTAATTTAGCAGACACACCTAAGGTAATATTCTTAAAGGTGTATCCATCCAATGAATTTAAAACCGCAAACATGCATTCAAGGTCGACCATTATCACACTGGGTGTGCCAAAAAGGGAAAAGATGTTTCTTCAGAGGCCGGCGAAGTTCATTTACATCTTGCGCAAAGTGAGCAATAATTCGAAAGCAGCTAACGTGATTACGTAGACTTCCACAGCTTTTGTCCAACAAGAAGTGGCCCATACTGCAAACCGAAAAGCAAACAGCTAATGTATTTTTACAGGAAAGTTTGAAAAGAAGCCAGACCAGCTGGGGTGATTATGCTTTTCGATATAAGATCCGGTATTATAATTCCAGTTTTATTGGAGATTTAGTAAAGCCGTAACAAAAGTAACTGCTGATGCCGTATTACAAAATTCTAGCTGTGGTGCTGTTGGTATACCTGAAGGATGAGCAAGATTGGCGATTTATTATCCTGCTATACCACAACGAAATACTATTGGTAGACTTACGAGTTTTAAAAAAACAAGTTAGTTAATGTTTATTTATACAGTTTAAGCAAAAAAAAATCTGATGTGCTGCACTCATATGACTTTCTCTACTCTTGTACAAACTATTTGTACAAATTCTTATTCCTATATCTTCTTCGTCTTAGTTGAGATAAACATTTGTACAAATTATCTTATTGTTTATTTCCTTGTAGGTGGAAGGGGGATATTAAAATACAGTAGGGTTTGAGTGATAGTCAAATCTTTTAAACTTGGAGATTCTCTTCTCTTTGCACACTTACCATATAAAAAATGAACAATGATGATCCATTTCACGAAAATTTTAAGTTTTCCGAAACTTACATACATAACAAGCAATATCTCCGAAATGGTTCACCCTGCAAGAAAATTTATTGAGACATAAATTGTGTATTTTAGTAAGACCTACATTTTTTGTATAGTATAATTTGGTCTATCTCTAACGGTTTACCACTTATGCAAAAGTCGTCCAGAGTAAATACGACTACAGGGGCCATAGCCAGAAAATTCAAGGTATTCATTTTATTTGCCATAAAAATATCTCAAACATATGGCATTTTAATCAAAATCGTTAGAGCCATTTTCAAGAAAATCAAAATTTTCCATGTAAAGGGTAGTTTAGGGTAGGGCTATTTTCTTCAAAATCTTCGTGTCGCATCCTTGAAATACATACTGACACAGACACACGGACCCCTTTTTTTTTTTTTTTTTTTTTCAGGGGGTCTCAAAACATATATTTCCGGTGAAATCTCAACATCGAATTTTTGGGTGGAATACAATACTTCCACTACTTACCAGTAGAGAAGTAATAACTGAATTTAATGGAAAGATAGCAAAGAGGTGTTGCAAATTTTTCTACTATAGAGATAGATTAAACATTTTTATTTTACAGAAATATAGAGTCAAATGTTTATAAAAGCATGATCCTTATGTTTTCGTGATGGATGGGTCAATTGCACTACGTGATCCACAAATTTTAATTTTGAACATTTGTTTTTAATTTACCAGTTAATAATAAAATGCACAGTTTTACAGTTCATATTTGCTCTTGTGAATCCAGTTTCAAAGTTGACCAAATAAGGTCACGATTCTCTTCTTGTTAATTTTGCTTCTGATCATTCCACATCTGTAAGTGATGAATCTATCTAGAAAAATTTTCGGTTTCCTGGCATCCAATAAGTTCATTATTTTTCAGAAATTCTTCAAATGCTTTCACAATATCCAAATGTAAATATTAAATATCTTAAACTTAGGATGAGGACATATATAAGCTCCATTTAAATTAGACTGAAGCTGAACTGAAGATTAAAGCTTGTAGCACGCAGTAAAACTAAAACCTTAGTTTAAAAATAACGGAGCTTTAAAACGAGTTATTAATACCGGCCTTAGAACTGAGGCCATGACTATTTGCGAATATTGATTAATTTATTCTTGTTTAATTGCGGCGCCTAAAGAGTTCGTTAAGATTATATTGGGTTTTTCTGTGTTTAATCTGCCTCGACTATTTAAATCTCAGCAGTTAAACACGTATACCTAGTCAGGCGTGGACTGCTAAAAAGTTTAGCGTTTACGAATAAAATACAAATAAGAGTGTTTGCAATTCAATATTATATTAACAAGAAAAGCAGTTCGTTGTTTTCTTACAGAAGAGCTGTTCCAGCATAAAATGTTGCGGCAGCATTACACCACAGTGTTCACGCACTGAAGTCAAAGATTAAAGTTAACTATCTTTCAGGCTTGGCATCTATTCATCCCTAACATATAAACAAATGTAAATATATAAAGTGCTTGTTCATGATTACCCCTCTTCTCTTAACGTTGGAATTTCAAAGTATCTGATACACTCATAATTCGTGTATTAAAAATACATATAATATAATACTTGCTTGAGTGCAACTGTTTTTTGTCAAGATGGTGGACCCTGTAACGTGTATACTGAGACAAAATGACAAAATCCGATTTAGTCACATTTCTATCACTTTGTCTTCTTAACTTTTGTACAAATACACATTTTCTTCTTGTGTTAACAGTCTAAAGTCTTTCGTGAAATCACAACTCACAACCATTTGCTTCTCGTAACCTTCACTCAATCCTTTTAATGTCTTTGTTCACTTTCTCTGTCTTTCATACAGTAACTCCGACGATAGAATCACTCGACGCTCGTTAAATCTTGTTAACGACTGTACTACCCACACACTGCCAGACTCAAAGCTGTAACTGTAATTCTCTCCCTCTCTGTCGTTTCCTCGCCTCCTTATATGGCCGATATGACGTCTAAAGGATTTTTTGCGAACTCCTTCAAAGACGTCAGCAATGACGTAGTTAAATTTTTCCCGAGGGTTCCAGAGAAAACTCATTTGGTTTTGCTGCTCTGAATGTCGCTAGTGACGCACACACAAAAGGTCGCACGAGGCCACCTGACCTTGAACGCCCTTGTTTACTCGTCGCTCTGGTATGTGGTGTGAAATGGATTAACCCCACCCGTCCTTTGTTTTGAGCCGCGCCCGGAGTCACAATATTGTTTTTCAGCCTTCATTACACTTTTGTACCCTCCTGTCGTCTGGGAAACCAACCAAATCCCAGCTTCCCAAAATACTAACAAACAGCCTTAACGAAACTACTTTAAAATGCACTGAACAAATATTACCTTTATCATAACCTGAATGTGGATACAAATATAGATCATATCTAGATTAACCAAAGTTTAAAAATAATACTTTATATGTATCTGATTTTAGACTGAGGCAATTATTTGTTTTAATAGAAGCCTTAACTTAACAAACGTCACTAGAAATACAGTCACAACCATAAAGTTACAAACACCACACATGAAAAAGTGAAACTCGGTTTAATTTTAAAAAACCTTTTAAGCAAATTTGAATTTAAAAACCTCAGAAATATATAAATTCCAATATAGCTGATCACTTCTAGACATTAAAAATATGAATTTTCTCCCTGTTAATTTGGTTGACTTTGTATTTCTTTTTTATTACTTTGGAAGAATAATTTTATATGTCTCTGTAGTTTCGATTGTTAGTATAGTGATGATATAGGCGCCAAGACAGAAGAAAGAGAAATGGTTTCGCTTACTTAGGTCTCGGTCATTGACCTAATGACTTTTTCGTCAAGGAACATAAACATCAGTGGTGGCCTTATACATAACACTTTCTTTGTTGATTGATGATAAATCATCAGAAAAAAGTGCAAAGAAAAGAAGCGCTGGGCGAACATGTTTCCTAGTAAACAAACTGCACACTGTGCCAATACCTCACCAAGTGACCAGATGTAAATATAAATTATACTAGCGGAACATAGTCTAGCCGCAGACACATGGCTCAAAGGAACAACAAGCAACTTAATTAAATATATTACTAGCGGCAGTCAAAAAATAACTTTCCCTGGTCAGTCATATGTAACGAAAATTCAACAGAGGAAAATTAATATAAACACGAATCCTATATTTTTTGTTTCTCTACTGGTAAGTAGGGGAAGTATTGTATTCCACTCAAAAATTCGATGTCGAGATTTCACCAGAAATATATGTTTTGAGACCCCCTGAATCCAAAAAAAAAACATTTTTAGAAAAAGGTCCGTGTGTATGTCAATCTGTGGACAGCATAACTCAAAAACGAAAAGTCGGTTAAAAACCAAAGTAGGTATTTAAGTTTAATGTGTTTCAAGCATGCAACACGAAGATTTTGAAGAAAATAGCCCCACCCTAAACTACCCTTTACATGGAAATTTTTTTGAAAATTTTGATTTTCTTGAAAATGGCTCTAACGATTTTGATTAAAATATCATATGCTTGAGATATTTTTATGACAAATGAAATGTATATTTTGAATTTTCTGACTATAGCCCCTGTTATCGTATTTACTCTGGACGACTTTTGCATAACTGATAAACCGTTAGAGATAGACCAAATCATACTATACAAAAAATATAGATCTTGCTAAAATACACAATTTACTCCAAATTTTGTACCATTTCAGAGATATTCCTTGTTATGTGTGTGAGTTTCGGAAGAATTAAAACTTTCGTGTAATGGATCGTTGTTCATTTTCTCATATGTTAACTGTGCAAAGACAACAGAATCTCAAAGCTTTAAAACATCTGACTATCGCACAAAGCCTATTGTATTCTAACATTCCCCTTGCACCTACAAGGAAATAAGTAATAAGATAATTTTTACAAATGTTTATCTCAACTATCACGAAGAAGATATAGGAATAAGAGTTTGTAAGAATGGTTAGTAAAAGAGTAGAGAAAGTCATGTGAGTGCAGCACATCAGATTTTATATTAAGTGTGCAAAGAGCACGGTATCTCAAAGCCTTAAAAGATTTGACTATCGCACGAAGTCTACTGTACTCTCATATTCCCCTTGTACCTACAAGTAAATAAGCAATAAAATAATTTGTACAAATGTTTATCTCAACTAACACGAAGAACATACAGGAATAAGAGTTTGTAAGAATGGTTAGTACAAGAGTAGAGAAAGTCATGTGAGTGCAGAACATCAGATTTTTCTGTATTGTCTTCAGCGACAATGAGGCGACATTTTAAAGAGTCCCAGCAGGTCAGGGGCAGGGATCTACATATTGGCGTGGTGTTTACACATTTACAATTTGCAAGAAATTATATTACCTACATATTTTACCAGTCCTTTTAGTGCTTTTACTTCTCCCAAAAAATCCAGTACAAAGTCATCAGAATTACAGGTTTTGAGGAACAATAAACCCAAAAAATATATTTTTACTTTCTCTAGCACCTACTTAAATATATTATTTTCCTCTTTATTGTTGTGTTTAACTCCCTCTCATGATATACACTGCACCACAGTCGGTGGATACTGGTAGTTGTAATTCTCGAAAGACAATATACGAAGAGAAATTGGCGCAATTTCAGAAGATGAATTAATCGGAGCAAGCAGACGCCCGCCGGCCGCTAGAATCTCCAGCGGCAGCGCGGATCACAGTCGAAAATATAGCACCGTAGATGGCACTTGACGTTATGCTTGAGTGACTCGCTCCAAAGGTAGTAACAACTCCCCTTACACAAGAGTCCAATAAACCTATACCTATGTATACCAAGCTGGTTGGTTGACAGTTGTGGTCTTTAAAACCATTATTTTTCTGCCAGATTCGCTTTCTGAAAGGTTGAAATATCTGAAACGCCTTTTAGCTGCAAACTCACATTTCCCATTAAGTTACTAGGTTCTCAAGAGGGGTAATTCGTATCCACTTCGCTTAGACCCGATGATAGCAAACACCATGTTCCTTTTATGCCTCCCCCCCCTCCGAATTCCCTAAACAAATACAGCTGCATAAGGGTAATCTTAGTTGGGCAATTAGTGGTTCAACTAACGAGAAACCACATCGTTATTGCCATCTGAGAGACTGTACACGTGTTTAGCACACAACCCCCATTTGTTATTTAATCGTTGCCTATTGTTGCTTATTTTCTCCTTAGAAAAACCACGACTTTAAGGCCTTCATTGGAATATTACTCACCCGTATAACAAAAATGTTCCCTTAAAGATAAGAAAATGTAGTTGCATTAACTTCATTTTCTCTCATTCTAGTCAAATTAACCTTCAATTGTTTTGGTTTTGTTAATTGGTATTTTTGAGATTCTAAGAACCTACGCAAAATTTGAGCTAATGGATCAGATTAGGAATACCACAGTTGTATAATGTTCTAATTCAGTATATGTAATAATTCCTCTAGCCAATAATTAAACAATAAATATTAGCAATTGATATTAAACAATATCACTTTGCGGAAATAAACGCAGGACAGAAGAAAAGGAATGGATAAACTTAAAAAATCTGATGTGTTGCACTTACATGACTTTCTCTACACTTGCACTAGCTATTCCTACAAACTCTTCTCCACCTATCTTCAAGTTAGTCGACATAAACATTTGCAGAAATTAACTTATTGCTCATTTTCTTGTAAGTACAAAGGGAATATTGGAATACAGTAGGCTTTGAGAGATAGTCAAATCTAAGTTTTGAGATTCCGTTCAGTTTGCACAGCTAAGGTATTAAAAAAGCGAATAACAATTTTCCATTTGTAGAAAGTACAAATATTGCAAACCTGACACAAATAACAAGGAATATCTCCGAAATGGTTCACTCTACAAAAAATTCATTTGGACATAAACTGTATCTTTTAACGAGATCTAAATTTTTTGTATAGTAGAATTTGGATCTCTTAGGGTTTACCAGTTATGCAAAAGTCATCAAGAGTGAACAGGACTACATAAGCTATAGCCAGAAAATTCAAAGGATAATTTTCATTTGCCATAAAACAATCTTAAACACATGGCATTTAAATTAAGCCGTTAGAGCCACTTTGGAGAAAATCAAAACTTTCCACACAAACACACACACACTCACACACACACACACACACACGGACCTTTTCTAAAAATACTTTTTTTGGATTCAGGGGGTCTCAAAACATTTTTCCAGTGAAGTCTCGACATCAAATTTGTGGGTGGAATACAATACTTCCTTCTAATTATCAGTAGAGAAAGTAATTAATATTTAACTTCAGCATTTTAATTCTATTATACAACAGGAAGATTTTCGGTTTTGAGTTTAGCTGTTCTCTCTCTTTCTCACCACACACACACGCACGCACGCACACACACACACATACACACCTACATCCTTTTCTACTTCTTCTACTGGCAAGTAGAAGGAAGTATTCTATTCCACCCAAAAATTCGATGTCGAGATTTCATTGGAAATACATGTTTTGAGGCCCCTGAATCCTAAAACAGCATTTTTAGAAAAAGGTTCGTGTGTGTGCATGTGTGTGTCTCTGTCAGTCTGTGGACAGCAAAAATGAAAAGTTGGTTAAAAGCCAAAGTTGGCATTTAAGTTTAATTTCCTTCAAGGATGTGACACGAAGATTTTGAAGAAAATAGCTCTACCCAAACTACACTTTATTGTAGTTTTTATTCAACGAAGCTTAAAACGAGTATTTTCGGTGAAATCTTGATATTGAATTTTTTGGGTTGAATACAACGTTACCCCTACTTGGCGTAGGTAGAAGTGAAGAAAGTAAAAGCAGAGTAATTTTCACCAAAGGTTGAAGATATCATGTACTGATTCCAGTTATTCCAATAAGCTTGGCTACCTTGTTAAGGCATGCAGTACAGCACACGTTTTGAAGCCTAATACTATGTGTTACTTGGCAATGTTTCGCATTTATAAAAAAAAATAAAGTTTTCATGCAAGGAGAACAGGTACAAACATACTTTGAGTAAAACCACCACCCTAATTAAATTTGGCTCAGTTTGAAGGTTAATACAAACATTTGGCACAAAGCCCGGTACAAACCTTCATGTAGTTTTTGATAATGAAACATCACGTCCCTAAGAACCTATTTGTTTATCATGGTAGACGATATACTTCATTCATTTCTTTTTTTCTTGTAGTAAGATATAACATTGAGATAATTACCTACATATTTCACACAAAGACCTCCTTCTCCAGCTGCACCAATGCATAATCGCGGCTCTTGATTCTATGTAGACAGCAGCAATCTATTAGCGGCGTTAAGAGTACCGAGAACTTGCGATTGGTAGTTCCAAACGAAAAATATTTAATGTTACCAACGTGCAAACTTCCAGAACGATAATCGGTCAAGCGTGTTGGCTGCACATGCTGGCTTCAAATCATTCAGTATCGAGCAATCTTCTCAATGAATACCTCTAGTGTAACTTCAGCTGTCATGCAGTTGTAATCCATTGAAAATATATGTGATTTCTTTCTTTGTTTGAAACATTCATCAGCAGGCATTCGAAGAGAAAAAGTAAAGGCAGATGTTCGAGTTTCTAGAAGTGCATACGTAGAGAAACTTTTTGTAGTACATTTATTTATTATGACTAGGGTTCGGATGTTTTGGTAAATACATAATTTTGCATGTGTGTTTGTGTCTGTGTGTGTTTATGTGTGTGTGTTTGTGTGTGTGTGTGTTTGTGCGTGTGCGTTTTTACCTTCTCTACTGGTAAGCAGGGGAAGTATTGTATTCCACCCAAAAATTCGACGTCGAGATTTCACCGGAAATATATGTTTTGAGACCCCCTGAATCCAAAACAAAGCATTTTTAGAAAAAGGTCCGTGTGTGTGTCTGTGTGTCAGTCTGTGGACAGCATAACTCAAAAACGAAAAGTCGGTTAAAAACCAAAGTTGGTATTTAAGTTTAATGTCTTTCAAGGATGTGACACGAAGATTTTGAAAATAGCCCCACCCTAAACTACACTTTACATGGAAATTTTTTCGAAAATTTTGATTTTCTTGAAAATGGCTCTAACGATTTTGATTAAAATACCATATGCTTGAGATATTTTTATGACAAATGAAATGTATATCTTGAATTTTCTGGCTATAGCCCCTGTAGTCGTATTTACTCTGGATGACTTTTGCAGAACTGGTAAACCGTTAGAGATAGACCAAATCATACTGTACAAAAAATGTAGATCTAGCTAAAATAGAAATTTATGTCAGAATAAAGTTTCTTGTAGGGTGAACAATTTCGGAGATATTCCTTGTTATGTGTGTGAGTTTCGGAAAAGTTAGAACTTTCGTGAAATGGATCATCGTTGTTCATTTTTTTTATATGTTAAGTGTGCAAAGACAACAGAATCCCAAAGCTTTGAAACATTTGACTATCGCACAAAACCTACTGTATTCTAACATTCCCCTTGCACCTGCAAGGGAATAAGCAATAAGTTGTAGAAATGTTTATCTTAGCTAACACGAAGAAGATATAGGAACAAAGTTTGTAAGAATGGTTAGTACAGGAGTAGAGAAAGCCATGTGAGTGCAACACATCAGATTTTTAAAATTAATTTTCGTATCTAAGTCTAGAATCTTTAACCTTTAAACTAATCTTTATACTTTTTATATTTTTCTCCAACGGGAAGTTATTTCTCCCCCCCCCCTCTCTCTCTCTCTGTTTCTTAGCCATGTAAAGGGAATGGAGTTTCAAAGTAATTACATAGCGACCAACTCTTTTAAAATATTTAACTGTTTATTCCCCTATTGCTGTTCTCCCTATAAGGATTTATGCAATAAAACAATTTCTCCAAATGTTTATCTCGATTAATATGTAGGAGAGACATGAAGAATAAACATTAATAAGAATAATTTGCGCAAGAGTGAGTAGAGAAAGACATATGTATGTGTATGTTTGTTAATCATAAACGGCTCTAAAAAATTTGCTTAAAATAGCGTAATGTGTTTCAGATACTTACACAAAAAATAAAATGTATAAACCGAATGGTCTGTAAAAGTCTGTGAAATTCTGTTCATTCGGATTAAATCATCTGCAATTTAGCTCATCTGGGGAATCATAAAGAATATAAAAATTATTATAGATATCTTAAAACGTGTCATACATATATTATATAAAAGGTATTAATCCACAAGCCATTTCCCAGCTTTTCAACAGTTAGTTTGAATCTTTCGCAACTGATCATAGAAACAAGGTTTAATAATTGAAATTTTCTCTGCCAGCTTCTTGTTGTAAACAATACAAATATGGTATTAAAAATTCGAAGTCGATATTTAACCGGAAGTATATGTTTCGAATGCAAAGCAAGCATCTTTTAGAAAAGGTACTGCGTACGTGTGTATCTTTCAACAGCATAAGTCAAAGATACAGCAAACTTGGTATTTAATTTGAGCATCTTCTCTGAATGTGGCACGTAGATTTTATAGAAAATCATCTCACATTGAACCTTTTGAGGTTATCAAAATGCTATAGTTTTAGATGTGCCCATAGCAACTACTGTGTAATAATATTTAATTCTTTTCTAATATTTTGTAAAAAATTGCGACGCCGGGCGCGGCGCAAAGCAAAGGGCTGTCGGTGCTAAGTTGCTTCATACCTCATATCAGGCCTGCAAGCAAAGGCACCCAAGGTCAGACTGCGTCGCGCAGCTGTTGGCGCATGCGTGACTAATAACAATAGAGTGGCACAACCAACAGGTGTTTTATCCAGAGCTTTCGAGAAAGATCTCACTACGTCATCACCGGGGTGTTTGAAGAAGTTCGTGAAAGGTCCCTGTGGCATTGCTACCGCTATATAAGGAGGCAAGGAAATAACAGATAATGATAATTACAGACATTAGTTGATCAGTGTGCCAGTGAGAGAAAGAGCAAACGAAGAAAGACAGTGAAAGGACTGAGTCAAGGCTACGATAAGAAAACAATTGTGAGTTGTGATGTAATGAAGGACTGCAGACTGTTGACGTCAGTCGAACAGAACTGTATTTTCGTGCAAACGTTTAGAAGAAAATAAAGTGATTTTTATCGTTTTGTCACAGCGACAAAATTTTGGGTAATTTGTACAATTTGTAAATGCTAAGAGAATGTAAATCTTTTAACAATTTCTAAGATATCCATTGTTATTGGTTTGAATTTTTACATTTTGTAGATTTTTAAGTGCTCTCACTATTTAATTATACTCGTGAGGTCTTGGAAAGAACCAGTATATAGCAAGCCGCTTTTTAAACATCTTATTGTACTACTGTTCCTAGGAGGAAATTTGTAATACAGTCATTTCTACTAACCTTGATCTTTTAATCTGTCATGCGAAGTAACAGATTTTTAATGAATCGTTCCCGACCAGCTGAAACTATTCCCTTTAAGGTGGAGCTCCAACAAGGACGTTACTCATGTCAAAACCTACCTCACTCACTTTGTACCCCACATAGGATTAGCTACAAGCAACAAAAGTAATCACTTTATTGCTCTGATGCGGGCATATGTCCACGGCAGCTGTCGACTTCGATCTCCCGTAGAGAACAATAATAAACAATTTGTACTTTAAACAGATGATGCTTAATGATTCTAATGGATCTTGTATAGATGAGGGCCTGGTTATGAGATGAAAATCCTTTCTAATGCGATAATGTTATCGACCGTTACCATGAATTACAATAAGAGTATCAAGATTTAACACACCATAACCAGCAATAGAATAAGAATAGGTGTGGTAGGACAAGGAATTGAAACGTTGCCCAAAACTTCAGGGGACACCTGAGGTTCATAATAGCATTATTAATGTGGTTATCTTGTACAATATGTACAGTTAAGGGGATAAATTTGTGGCGCACATAATCTAATAGAAGCAGGAACAGGAGTGTCAGACAGGTAGTGTAGGCCTGGGCAACTTGTGGGGTACCTCGAGCGACCTTTAGGCTTTTACCTGTTAAACTTACAGTTGACATAAGTAACGTCACGAATGATCTAGAGAATTTTACTATCCCGAGTTGTTTTATTAAGACTATTTGACACATTAAAGGATGATATAGCCTATAAAATGATATTTAAATGCTCTACTCTAGTTAATCGTAACCTCTTAAAAGAAAACCTGATGTGTTGCACTCACATGACTTTCTCTACTCTTGCTCTAACCATTCTTACAAACTCTTATTCCTATATATTCTTTCTTGTTAGTTGAGACAAACATGTGTACAAATTATCTTATTGCTTATTTCCTTGTAGGCACAAGGGGAATTTGGGGATACAGTAGGCTTTGTGCGATAGTCAAATGTTTGATGTTCTGTTGTATTTGCAAACTTGACATATAAAAATATAAACAGCGATGATCCATTTCACGAAAGTTCTAAGTTTTCCGAAACTCACACACATAACAAGGAATATCTCCGAAATGGTTCACCCTACAAGAAAATTTATTGAGACATAAATTGTGTATTTTAGCAAGATCTACATTTTTTGTACAGTATAATTTGTTCTATCTCTAACGGTTTACCAGTTATGCAAAAGTCGTCCGGAGTAAACACGACTACAGGGGCTATAGCCAGAAAATTCAAGATATACATTTCATTTGTCATCAGAATATCTCAAACATATGACATTTTAATCAAAATCGTTAGAGCCATTTTAAAGAAAATCAAATTTTTCGAAAAATGTTTCGTGTAAAGGGTGGTTCAGGGTGGGGCTATTTTCTTCAAAATCTTAGTGTCGCATCTTTGAAAGACATTAAATTTAAATACCAACTTTGATTTTTAGCCAACTTTTCGTTTTTGAGTTATGCTGTCCACAGACTGACACACAGACACACACACGGACCTTTTTGTAAAAATGTTCTTTTTTGGATTCAGGGGACCTCAAAACATATATTTCCAGTGAAATCTCGACATCGAATTTTTGGGTGGAATACAATACTTCCCCTACTTACCAGTAGGGGAAGCAAAAAATGAAGTGGACCTACAAGATGATCTAGTTTTCTGCTTGCCCAATCAAACTGATTTCAAACATACTTCCTGTTGTACCCTGTGTTCTGATATTTTCCTCTTGGAATAATTTCATCTATTTCAGCATTACCAAAGCAAGAGTCAGCCATTTTTGACACTTAAATCTAGCGGCTGTTGGATCAAATTACGCAAGCTGTGTGCGACGATGCAGTTAGATTCTCTATCCCGATGTTCGTTTAAGGATAGATATGATGAAAATTTGAAATTCTAATCTAATAAAGCTACCTTTTTAAAATTGTCACTGTCCTGTGTCATTTGGAGATCCCTATCTGCACTGCCACCGACATAGATATATTCTGGCTGCCACCCCTCTACAGGAAGGGATGTAGCCTCCTGTGATTCCCTCATTCACTCTGCCTAGAGAGAGAGAGAGAGAGAGAAATGAACGACCCGTCGATCTAGCAGCCCTCTAGTATCCACATTTTTTGAATCCCGGTATTGAAATTGGTTCCTCCTGACCTTTAGTAATTATGTCTTTTAACGCTCAAGTTCTAATATAGGAATTACTATTACACAAAGACACCACGGATTATTATGAAATAATTATTATAACACAGCTACACAAAGATTACTTTTTCCTGCTATGTTAGGTTGGGTAGCACTTTTTCCTTTGAGGAAGTATCCACGGCATTTATTCGGTACAACGTCACGCCACCAAACCTGGAAGCACGCCGGAAAGATGAGAAAGAAAGAGATAGTGACAGATAGAACACTATTGCACAGTGATGCCTTGAGTGAGCAAAGATTTAGTCAAAAACCTTGAATATTTCAATACTTTTTTACTGCTTTTATATTACACTAGCATTTAACAAGAAATAGTTGTAGCTTTTATGTATTAACAAGTTTATTTTCAATAGCATTGTTAACTGCTTTAGAATAAAAGGCAAAATTCATTCATTCGCAGTCAAATGTAACCCCGTTATCACTCACACATATCATTTACTCGTATATGAACCGTCATCGTCCCTTACCTGAAAGCTGTCAAATGCAACCCTGTCTTCGTCCACGCCTACCATCACTCCGGCATTTTTGTAGGCTCTCATCATCCTTTACTTTAGGCACATTTGATTGCAGTCACTGGGCTTTAAACTAAGAACGTTTGGCCTTGAATAAATGGTATGTGCATTTGGTCTCACATTATCAATCACGGGTATTCGAATCACGACCATCAAAGTTCCTGTGGTAGGGATTTAAAATTGTGTAAGATTTAGATGAATAGCGGCATATATAGCAAAATAATCCATACATTAGGAGGTTAACTAAACATCAAACCAATGACTTGTTTATAGGGCGGACTTGTTTCTCCCTCTGAACTCTGAAGCCGAAATTATGATACTACAAAGTAATAGATAATAAATTAATCAGAAAAATAAAAATTGAAGAAAATAAATAATAGTAACATAAAAATATTACGAATATACGTTCAAATAGATATACATATTACGGGCTTTTTAAATCATCAGAGCAAAGGGTCTTTGCGAGCCCATTTCAGAAGGCTAATCGATTTTCCCGTCCCGACTTGCAAAAGGGTCGTTAAAATCATAGTGACAGTGCCTACGTGACTTCTAGCAGGTAGATGCAGCAGGAAATTTAACATGAACTTGCTCACGTGACATAGGCCAGTATTATTTTTGTTTTAATTCCAGGAAATGCTAGGCTGGATTCTAGGAATTAAGAAACAGTCGGAAGGGGTTGACTAGCTATCCGAAAAGAGAAAGGGGTGGTCGGGTGGTGAGACAGTTGCACCTTTTTGCAGCCACGTGCAGAACTGTAAGCTTGCATGTATTCAGCGGTTACAGGTCATAATCAGTGTTATACTGCATCGGTCGGCAATTTTTCCAAGAATTCATTAAACCTGATATACATTACTAACTTGTGTTGTCTTCAATTCGTAAACACTCACGCATACCCAGAATAAGAGAGTCTCATTGCTCGAGCTAGCCCAGGTATAACCAACGGCCAGAACACTACATCGTCGGGAAGCAGAGGAACACATCGTCGGCGGAACTGTAAGTTGCTGCAAACTAACCGCGACGTGAGACCACGTGCTTCAAATTGGCGTAACAACGTGGAGCTTCAACTTTATTGAGTGTAGAATAGTTCCTCAAGCGATATGCATGCTGAGTAAACAAACTGAACTTGTGGGACTCTATAGCGAACAGCGAAAAGAGATACAGCCCAGATATGGCATCGGTTGACAAAGAATTAAAGTACACATTTGAGTTTAGCGGATTTTTAATTTTAATTAGAACTCAAGTAATTAAAACAACACTAATATACATTATTGCCCTTGCTTGTTAAAAATAGAACTCTCGTTAAGTCAACAGAAATCACAAGAGGCCAGTTTGCAGCTCTCGGCGCGCTGCGAACATAAAACCCAGGAGTTTTTGTTTTGTAAAACCTTTCATTAAACCAACGAAACTAGGTCACCACATTTTATCCCTGTAGAGAGATAGAGCAGACGAGGAAAACATTGATCCTAGATAGAGAGCTGGTGCTCCAATGAAGCAGTTAACACTTCGTTACCTCCAACAAAACCCACAGTTGCTGCAGTCGCTGATATTAACGATCTTTATATTCAGTTAGAAATATAAATTTGGTTTGATAAGTTATAATTTAAACTCACAAGATACTGTAAAGACAACATTTATTTATACATATATAATACAAATACGGAGAAAATGCTATGCAAAAGCATTGCTGAATAACCACAAGTACCATAATTTGTATTGATGATTTCTCCTTAATCACTGACTTCCTTGTCGCATTCCGGCTATGTCATCACTATATACAGGTTACATATGTCCGAAAAGAAATTCGTGTTGAAACATTAGCCATTTTATTTGTGTTGAGTATTTACACAGACAATGGGCTTCATCCAACAAGCGAGCTCCAGTAAACACTTCACTCAAACGTTTAATAAACAATTATTGGTAAAAATCCATAAACACCAAATAGGAGTTCTGATGATTTCTGCTATTTTGTCCTCTGGTAACATCTGCATGTCATGTCGATATTACTAAAGGAGATCCTCCTTGTGTCCTAAAATCCCGATCTCCTTCGGACTCGCTTGGCTCCGGCGAACGGGGAGGCCATATTACTGGACCTCCTCGTCCTATCCATCATCCATTAAATGTTTGATTCAAGTATTGTCGCACGATACGTACCAAATAAGGTGGTGTCTCGTCATGCATAAACCACATGTATTGTCTTTCTACAGGCACAATGTGCTCCAAGAGCATCCGTAACTCATCGCGCAGAAATCTATGATACACAGCACCTGTTTGGTAAAATGCATGGTTCTAGGAGTCTGTCAGCCACAATAAAATTCCTACCCACACATTGAGACTAAAGCGATTCTGATGCCTCTACATGGGTAAACCGGCTCATAATTGTTTTCCGGGCATATGTTTATAGGAACATGTATTCTAGTTTTGACCATTCCAAGCTCCTGTTGCAATAATATTAAACAGAAGAAATAATAGCAATGTAATAAGTCTAGATAACCTTGTTTATTCTCAGTAATCAACACACACAAAACTATATCAAAACACAAAAAATTCAAAACAGGAACATCAAATCTGACTGTGTTATTAGTTCTAGATCGATGTCAGAGAATATTGTATTAACTCCGAGTTACTTTGTTATTGTGTGAGGTCGTGAAGATATAAGTATTATGTTGCCAATTTTCGAACTATTACGGTTACTATTGACAAAGATACACGTTGTCTTCCGAGCTTTTGTAGGCATTACACCACCGCCGCCGCCGCCACCGCCACCGCCACCGCCACCGCCACCGCCGCCACCGCCACCGCCACCACCACCGCCGCCACCGCCACCGCCACCACCGCCACCGCCACCGCCCCCGCCACCGCCACCGCCACCGCCACCGCCAACACCACCACCACCACCGCCGCCGCCGCCACTGCCACCACCACCGCCGCCGCCGCCATCGCCAGTACTACCACCGCCGCCACCGCCACCACCACCACTACCACCGCCGCCACCGCCACCGCCACCGCCACCGCCACCGCCACCGCCGCCGCCACCGCCACCACCACCACCACCACCCCATCCAAGGTTTGGAGCCATGGATCCGTTCTATCCCCATCAATCAATATCATCTCCCTCTCTTCCTCGGTCTTCCTATGTCTCTTTTAGCGATTGTAACGTAGTCGGTCACCATTCTATGCAACCTGTCCTTGTCCATCCTCTGTACAGGTGGTTTCCAGTTTTGTTTATTCTGTTTACTCGTTTCTATTAAGTTAAATATGTTCAATTCTTCTCTTATTTCTTCATTTGTTTTATAATCTAGCAAAGTATCCAGCCACTGGTCTGAAAGATCTCATCTCTGCTGATTCAATTTTTCTTTTCTGTTTTCATTTAATGCCCATGTCTACTTGAATACAATAGTTCAGGGACTGACGTTGTGTTATAAAGTTTAATTTGACTTTCTCTTCTAGGTTTGCTTATAAGTGTTCTATTTATAGTGCCGCACATGAGATTCAATTTATTTAATTTCTTGTCAACATCTTTCTCTTCTAAGATATCGGTTAAATCTGATTCCAAGTAGTTAAATGTTGCCATCTGTTGCATCGTTTTCTTGTTTATTATAATCTTACTTTTAACATGTTTCATTTAAAAGCTAAAATTCTAGTTTTATTTGCAGATATTCCTCTGATTCTGCATTAAGTACTTGGTTGTCAGCATGTAACAGTGTCCATTTCCTAAACCCCGGCGCGACAGCCCACAAGAGGCCAAGGCCTACCGCCCAGCCGCTGCGTCCCCCACCTCTGCCCACTACATGCGTCATTGATGAGGTGCAGTACTGGAGGGTGGGACGTGGTCAGCGCCCCGAGCCCTCCCGGCCAGTTATGCGGTCTTCTAGACCTGGGGCCGCTACTTCTCCATCAAGTAGCTCCTCAATTGGTCCCCCCGGGACCTAACGAGGCTGAGTGCACCCCGTGCCAGACCTCCCAGAGGGGATAAAATCCCCGTGCTGGTACCGGGGATCGAACCCGGGTCCTCCGCGCCAGAGGCAAGCGTACTACCAACTGCGCTACGGAGGCGGTCACAGTGTCCATTGCTTGGACATTAATACTATAATGCATTCTAAAACTATTATGCCAGTTACTGATGGCATTGTCTATACAGAGATTAAATAAAATTGGGGACAATGGACATACTTGTTTATCTCCTTAATTTATTTTTAATGTGTGGTTACTATATTATTCATTACATTAACTTTATAGCAGTTGCTACATACGTTTTCTTTGTTACTTTTACTAAATGTGCTGGGCAGCCATTACATAAAATTAAATAATTAACTGTGTAAACTGGAGCGGAATTAGGACTTCCAAGTTAGACAGTAGTTTCTGCTGTGTCAAAGGTTATTTGGTTGAAATGGTGCAACGGTGAAAAAGCCTATCAGAAACACACACACACACAGACACACACACACCGTTGAAAATGTTGAAATCTAAGAGGATTATTTTGGTAGGATAGTCTCCAAATAGTTTTCACAATTCCTTGCGACAGTAGTGCGGAAGTATGTTGACAGTGGCCGCATACTAGCACCATATACATAAATAAGACACAGACTGTAGTGCACACCTTTAAATTTTGGGAGTGCTGAGCATCAAGCTGTTGACATGAAATGGCACCCACGTCAATCCAGAACATTCGCTCGCCTTTTAGTTCGCGCCTTCATTATGGTTACTTACTGAAGGCCACGATCGTGTATTCAACAGACTGAAATAACTCCGAAAGTAGTTCAGCGAGTTTCCACGCCCACTCCTTGAACTGAGATCACAAACACTTCCGATCATCTGCACCCTTGGCTATAAACAAGAGCGTTATAGGCTTCGATTCCTTTCGTGCGAAAGAAAATCCGATAACCGAAAGAAATGACCAAGGTTCACAATTGGAAGGTCAGGGATTCAAATCCTCACACCGAGTCATTAATCCCTTAGTGATAACACTAAGGTGCATTTTTCCTATTTTGTAGATATGCAAATATTTTTTAAACGAACTCTACACTATTATTCAATATAAGGAGAGGTTACTGTGTCAAACAGATGCATATCTTCTTAGATAGCCAGGGTACACTTAGGCTCTTGAGTAAGCATAAATAACGTCAGTACCTGTTTTATATACTGCCTATATATTCTGACAAATGCTAATTCCTGATGCTTTTAATGTAACTTTCTCTTCTAAAACTGAATCACAAAAACACAGTCCTCTATTTTATCCTTAACACAGTTTACAATTCATCGTGACCTAGCATTTCACAATTGTTCTGTCCCCTCGTAACCTCGACGCACACTTCACTGCCTCTCTCTCTCTCTCTCTCTCTCTCTCTCTCTCTCTCTCTCTCTCTCTCTCTCTCTGCCTCACAAATAGCTGGCTTTGACAGTGCATTAACTCTAACTCCCTCAACGTTCACTGGCACAACACACAGTTTTTGCTGCGCCAGAAAACTGCCACTGCAACGACAGCGGATGCAGCAAGATGGAGCTACAGCTCACACTTGGGGGAATCACTTCCTCTTCTGCAACGAAACTTTGAAGATCGTTTAATTTCTTGTGCAACGGTATTCACGTTCCCATCACACTCTCCGAATCTCACAGCCCCGAATTTCCTGTCCCTCTTTTTCGTTGCTTCAATAATTTTTCACCCTTCAGCCCGTTAGGTTTCTTTCAGGGTTGGAAGCCTCTGCGAGCATCGCGGCAGGGAGAACAAATGCACTCTGGAAATCCTTTCCTCCGGATTGGAAGGCGAGCCTACTAGTTGCCCTCCCCCCTCCCCTCCCCATGGAATGGTACAAGCCGAGGGGTGAAGGAGATGAGGGGAGCCTGAGTCCCTTGGGAGTACGAACCCAAAAGGTGTGGGAGAGAAACCGGGCTGAGTCAGCCTCCACCGGGGTGCTTCTAATTGGAAAAATTTAGGAATCCTGTCCTCTGCTTTGTCGTGCCAACATTCCAGCCGCCGTTCGGACCCATTGGTCTTATCCACGCTCCCGGAGGGTGCTAAGCCCCCCTCCACAAGTTGTCATTAAGTTCAAAGCTATAGCAAGTTACTCGAGCAAATGCGATCATACAACTGAGGTGTCTATGTGACACATATTGAATTATGTGTATCAACGAATCTACAAGAAGCAGTCACGAAATGATCTAGAAGTTGCAACTACTTTAAATAACAACAACAAATCCTATTAGATACTTTAGAAGAAGAAATTAGAGACGACACAGCGTTAATTAAAAGGTAGAAATATTATACTTTCAAGAGATTATTCTTGCATGTATCCGATTACAGAAACTAATTAAACTGTACAAGAAGCACCCTGAAATAAAGAAGACTCGAATTAAGAAGTTCAATGGAGTGGGGAATTAAAGGAACCAGTTCCTCTTTCCCATCAGAGAAAAGCATATACTCACATTGTTATATTTGTTTTGAAAATTACGTTTTACCAGGACTGGTTTCCCAACACACACATTTCCATGGAAACGAGTGCCTTGCTGTTGACACACTTCAGACCCGTAAGGGTAAGGTCTCCTGCAATGAAGTGCCGGATATGCATGACAACGGAACGTCGATGTCTTACTGGTGATAGTTGCGTGCATGAGCTGGAAACTTGATTTTGGTATGGGTCCCATCATTATGCTTGCTTTTCACTTTTCTCTGGTGCCGTCTCTCCCACGCAATCCAAATTACCGCCGCGCCATTGTCAGTTAAGGCACGCGCACGATCGTCTCCTTGGCGACAGATGAGATGAGAATTTTGTGTTGAGTACATCCTCGTCTCTTTTAGAACACTGGAATGAGGAAAAGGTAACAATCACTTCAAAGTATGACTCGAGTAGAAGATGGCCCTACAGTGTTGGAACTGAAATGATAAACTGTGTTTGTTGTAGGGTTGTTTCAATAAACAGTAATTTTTTTGTTTCATTTATATGCTGCCTTTAAAATCTGAGGTCATATCGGCGAATATCCTTTTGTACTTTCTCTATTGGTAAGTAGGGGAAGTATAGTATTCCACCCAAAAATTCGATGTCGATATTTCACCGGAAATGTGTTTTGAGACACCCTAAATCCACAAATAAAAAAAAATAGCATTTTAGAAAAAGGTCCGTGTGTGTGTGTGTCTGTGTGTGTGCCTGTGGACAGCATAACTCAAAAACCAAAAGTCAGTTAAAAACCAAAGATGGTATTTAAGTTTAATGTCTTTCAAGGATGCCACACGAAGATTTTGAAGAAAATAGCCCCACCCTAAACTACCCTTTACATGGAAAATGTTTCGAAAATTTTATTTTCTTGAAAATGGCTCTAAAGATTTTTATTAAAATACCGTATGTTTGAGATATTTTTATGACAAATGAAATGTATATCTTGAATTTTCTGGCTATAGCCCCTGTAGTCGTATTTACTCTGGACGACTTTTGCATAACTGGTAAACCGTTAGAGATAGACCACATCATACTATACAAAAACTGTAGATCTTGCTAAAATACACAATTTATGTCTCAATTCATTTTCTTGTAGGGTGAACCATTTCGGAGATATTCCCTGTTATGTGTGTGAGTTTCGGAAAACTTAAAACTTTCGCGAAATGGAACATCGTTGTTCATTTTTTATATGTTAAGTGTGCAAAGAGAACGGAATCTCAAAGCTTTAAAATATTTGACTATCGCTCAAAGCCTACTTATTTTAATATTCCCCTTTCACTTACAAGGAAATAAGCAATAAGATAATTTGTACAAATGTTTATCTTAACACTAAAAAGATATAGGAATAAGAGTTTGTAAGAATTGTTAGTACAAGGGTAGAGAAAGTCATGTGAGTGCAACACATAAGATTTTTCTTTCTTCTTTTTTGTGTGCTTTGGAACAATTGCTCAACAGCTCACTCGCTTTACAGTATTTTTATTTTAAGTTCATATTAAATTCGCACACACATTCACACTTTCATTCATACTTCATTAAGGCTTATCGTCCAGCCGGGAGTCGAACCCGGGACCGCTGTATATGAAGGCTAGCGTCCCACCCACCAGACCACAGAAGCAGTCTAATTGGTGACAGTTCTTGATAATTATGTGCAAACCTAGTCTCCTCCGGTCTTCCCCCTTTTCTTTGTGATACTAAAATTATTGTTGGGAAGGACCACTAACTTTATTTGAAAAAGGATAGATATATAAGTACAGTAAATAATGTCCTTATGTTAACACCACCGCATAGTGTAAGTTGAGTCAAAAGTTTCTCCAGAGATGAGATTATTAGCTAATTTCTGGTTAAGGTTAAGCAATTAGAAGTCCGTGTAGCTAAGGCAATTGGTGTTCCAGTGAACTCATATAGCAACAAATCTGTTAACTAGAATTTGGTAATCAGTACGTTCATAAGCCAAATTTACGTTCAAAAAGGCACCTAGACAAAGTTTTGAACAGTAGAAAGGCAAAAGCATGAGTAGAATTTAATAACAGTAGCCTTTCAGATATGAAAAGCTTCAAATTTGGTTACATTTAGTTAGGAATGTTGGTAGAGAACTATATTGTCCAAATGTTTACAGTGATCCATAATCGGCAGTCTGCAGCAGTTAAAGACGTAGCACAAACATAACTGTCTGGTAAATGCTAATACTTTTCCAGTTTTAAGAAACCATTATAAACTGCATATATAAACTAAATTGTGTATAATGGATATGGCTAAGAACCTGGGTTAAATGCCTTGTCATATTCACATTATTAACTCCGCATAACTAAATAAGTTATCTTAATATATCGTCTTCCTTTTATTTTCTAAAACTTCTAAATTAAATTTAACATTTAAAATACAAATTAAATAATCAAACAATCCATAAAAACAATAATAACATTTTAAATTCATAAACTTCTGTTCAGATCCTTGCAGTGTATCTCTTAGAATATAGATCAGGAATTACGAGGAGGATTGCAGTACTGCGTCTGGGGCTAGGCCTATTGCGTCTGCTTAGCTTCCACGGAAAGAGATGAGGACAACCAAATCAGCGGCAGGCGTAATATAGCGGCGTCCCTAACGCTTCTAGATTGCAGATCCCGGCTGCTCCTTTTTTGATTGAAAATTAATGCCTAATTGAAGCATCAATATGATAATCTTATTGGCCATGCCAATGAACGCTGATGTATGTATGTCTGCTGCATATTTCTTTTAAGTTAGTAATTACAACAGAATATTTAAATAACATTTGATATCATCCTGTAGGTAATTCGTGAAATAGTCTTAATAAATGCAACTCGTGATAGTAACATTCTCTAGATAAATTCAACAATCACTCGTGGCATTACTTGGATAACAACCCCTAGGATTAGAGATAAGGGATATAAAATAAATTAAAATATTTTATCTGAATAAGGAAGCTCTTAAAATGAATGTAAAAGAACGTTTCTTACATATATATTATGATACCAAGGCCAACGTGGTGGTGGCGGTGGTGGTGGCGGCGGCGGTGGTGGTGGCGGCGGCGGTGGTGGTGGTGGTGGTAGTGGTGGTGGTGGTAGTGGTGGTGGCGGCAGCGGTGGTGGTGGTGGTGGTGGCGGTGGTGGTGGTTGGTGGTTGGTGGTGTGTGTGGCGGCGACTGTACCAGCAGTTTGAAGTTTTCTAAATTTGACTAAATAATTTGTTAGATGCCCTTGCCTTAATGTGCTGTCACTTTGTTGCCTATATCAGCTCTGATCTGATCTGATTCCTTTCTGTTCTGAGATCGGACTCATATGTCTTCACCACTCGTAAAGTTCTTGGCGTTAGTATGACTATGATGGGTCCAGTGAGAGTGAAAGAAACATTTGTGAGATCTATGTCATCAACGCCCCCTTTAGCTTTGGGAGCGAAAGTAAACTGACCATTGCTATGTCAACACACAGTGCTCCATAACATTGTTGGCTAGGTAGTGTTTCTCTGGTGAGGAACAATACCATCATTTGGTAACATAGCATCACCGAAGCACGTGTCACAAGGTCTGACATGACAAGAATGAAATAATCAACGCTGATATCGCCTGGAAGAAGGAATAGCGTGCTTAATGATAAGGGCTCAGATTTATATGCATAAAATGCCTATAATATGCATGCAATTATGCATTAAATGTCAAAAATATGCATCAAAATAATATAAAATGCACTCCTCATCGGAGTTATTTAGTTTTAAGTCACTAAGATACATGTTTCACCCTTGCAAAATGATGAATCATAGTATATTACCAAGAGTTTTTAAGTGTTTTCTGGGTTAAGGATTTTCTATTAATCGACAAAATTATTTTTATACCGTGAAAATGATGGTTTCTGGTCAATAGATGTCATTGGACAATACTGTTATATATTCGGGAACATTCCACTTGCACGCTTGTTAAGTGACTAAGTGTTCTTCATTCCTGGGTTTGAGTTTAGTCTTAACCTACTTATTCTCCAGTTTTCTTAGGGACGGTATTTAGAAAAAAAATTACGTTGTCGTGAACTAAAGGGCTGCACCTGAAGTTTTCAGGATATCAATTTCACATTCAAGTATACACTTTACTTCAGGAACACATGCAATATGACGTTCATGAATTGAAATAGGAGAACTATTGCGTTGTCAACACAGGTTCGTTGACTTTTCAGTTTGTTCCGAAATATCAGGTAGTTCAAAATACTTAAAATAAATAAATGCCAAAATATACACTTGATTTTAATTCTCTTTTTAACTCTCTCGCATAACATGAATGAAAAACAATGCATGCTTTGTTATACATTCATGTAAGTTCACAATTAGAGATGAGGTCTCTGTTATAATAACTTTATTTAGAGGAAAGCAAATAATGATGACAAAACAGGGGCATTCTTTGTTCCTGACAAGTGTTCCAAATGTGGCCTGTATCGTGAAATACATATAAAAAGGTGACAGTAAGCTTGTATATAAATAGTTAAATACATGTAATTCACATCAATGAATTAACTCCAGAAATAATATTAACAGTTGCTTTTAAAAATCATGGCGCAAATAACACCATACTTGGTATGCACCATCAAGGAGGCCATATTAGGAGAAGGGCTTGCTTGTTTTATGAGGTTATGTTTACTACATGCGCTAGTAAACTGTTCTATAATGAAGCAAAGAATCCTGTGGTACAAAAAGCTTGTTTACAATAGTTATATTTCAAGACAAAATATGTTCTGTAACAAAAAGTGTCGAAAATTTACCTTTACACTAAAAATTTAGGACTTATAAAAGAAAGTTGCTTCTCTGTTGTCGTCTGTTGTAGTTCATGTTAATACTTTGTAAGTGTGCCACTGCTGCAGGGTTTACATAAGGTGGCCATATTAGGAAGAGGGGCCATATATGGATCTTTTGCCTTATATCCTAACCCTCAAAATAAACATTTGCTTATGCGCATATGCATTTTCAAAAAATCCGGCCGTAATAATAATTTAGATTTTAATAGCATCCGCATGGATATTTAATTAGGAGTGTCTGAAGAAAGGTTACGCCAAACGCATGTTGAGGTAGAATTACTCTTGTGTGGTGGTGGTTAGACTAAGGCGACACGAATGCAGAAAAACAGGGTAAGCAATAAGCGAGCTTCGACCGGTAGCAGTTTTCAGACATGCTGAACGTTCTAGGGCAGTGCTACGGAAAGGTGAGTAAAACAGCGTGGCCGTACACAATGCCCGAGGAGCAAATCCAGCATCACTGGGAGAAGACAATGCAAATTGTTAGCCCTGACCTCATTTTACGCTACAGTGAACCGAGTCCATTGATGCTTTTAACGAGGCATCGCACGCCAGCGGCCAAAAAAGAACTTTGTGATCGTTTATCCATTGACATTTCTGAACCATCTGTTTAGCAAGCAGATGTTTGCACTTGGAAGTGGCAGCAAGCAAATCTGTGAGTCAAAAAGCTTGACCTGGAAGAGCAAGGACCAGCCCCTAGGCTCTTATCCGCTGCTTACTTTGCAGCTCTTGACAGGGAACGAGTTTGGTTCGTACAGAATCTACACTGGAATTATGTGCATGATTTTGTTTAATCGCGTAAGGAACAACTGGTAAATGTTCTACAGAAATATTGCCTGGCACTCTTCTTTTTAACAAAATCAACGGCTTTTAAAGGGAAAAATGGAAGATGTAAGATAGTTATTGATGAAAAAGTAATAGAACAAGACTCTAGTTTTAATAACCCAGGTCTTAATATGTCATATAGTAAACACGAATACCCGACTATAAAATTAAATAAACTAAACATAATTAACTTAACAATCTGGAAAACAATGAAAACAAGACGTCAAAGAAAACACAAATGAATTGTCATAAAGTGATGATAGTTTTAATAGCTATACATCAAGTGAAAACTGGACTATGAGTAGGACATATAGGAAAAGAATTGAAGCATAGGAGATGGAGTTCCTGACAGCAGTAGCTGGATATAAGTTTCTACACAATCAAAGAAATGAAGAAATTCGAAAATGGTTACATATTATATATAATTGATATCAACACAATATGAATGAAAGAGATACGAATGTCAACAATTTCATTAAATTATAAACCAGAGAATATTGCCAAGTAGGAAGACCAAGGAAAAGATAGTGATATGTTTAATTGAGGACGGAGCAGGTCGTCAGCCTTGAGGAGGAAGAAGAAGAAGAAGAAGAAGAAGAAGAAGAAGAAGAAGAAGAAGAAGAAGAAGAGGAGGAGGAGGAGGAGGAGGAGGAGGAGGAGGAAGACCTTTCTTTTTATAATGTTGATACTGAAATTATGATGGTAAGATGACTAATTTTGTAAAGAAGTGATAAGAAGATAGATGAATAATTCCAATAAATACTTTGATACGTTAAAACTCAACACACAATGTAAGAAGCAACAGTCGCAATTTTGATAGGTGATAAGAAGTCATTAACCGGGCAATTTATTTGTTGCAGAAAAGCAAGTAGAAGTCAGAGTAGCTAAGGCAATATGTATACCGATGAACTCGCTAAACAAGAACTTCTTTAGCACAAGTTCGGGTAATTAAAATTCAGTTGGTTCGGAAATCACAGAGTTGCATGAATACCAGGTATAGTTCTGAAAATTAGAATGCGGAAGAAATTCTTATAATTCAGCAAGTCACAGAGTACGAAGCTGTGTTTCAGACGCCAATAAGAAGTTTAATATTTGGCGATGTCTAATGTAGGAACTCAGATGACGTAATAATGAAGTAGGTGGGACTACGTTCATAAATGAGTATATAGGGGAAGGTTGGGTGGTGTCGGACAGTTAAGGTTTCTATGTTACAACTTTTACTTTAAGAAGTTACATTAAAGATTTCCTCATTATTATTAATCTTTACACTTATAAAAATATGTATTTTAGGTTCTTCTTTGAATAATGAAAATTATCATCTCACAATTTTTATATTCAAACAAGGAAAACTCTCATGTATTTTTAAAACTGGATGGTGGTATAGGACCCTTATATTTTGTAAAATTTTAATGTATAATGTCCATATTCATGTCTTTCTTAGCCTTTATGCAAATATCACTGTTATAAAATGAAGAGTTGCTCTCAAGATTTGCACAGTTTTCACGGACCCAACCATGACAATCACTACACTGTATCCAATATAGTTGAAATTTTCCCCACAGATGCTGCAGTAGTTTAATCTCTGTGGTGTCGTCATTCAAATGAAGTTGTTTCTTTACAGTGTGAACTGATTTGCTCTTGGTCTTGCTTTTATTCTTCCGCTCTTGGATTTCTATCGATGCTCGCTTTTCTTCCATTTGTCCCTTGTACAAAGTGGAAGTCAGAATTTTATCAGTTGACCGTCTAGAGCCACCACATTGTTATGCAGTTCATTTTCTTGCTCATCCGTGAATATCCTGTGAAACATTCCTTTGTTTTAGGTGTGCGATTTTCATGGGATCTCTTTTCCAGCTCCAAGAGTTTTAGTTTGATCCCCTAAAGTAATTTTGGAAACCCAGAATCTCTCACTCACCTCTCGAATGGACATATTTTTATTTCTGACTCTGTTTACTGCCAACATCATCTTTCTTCCTTCCCACTCGTCCCATACCTTAGTCATTTTGCCTAAAATAAACCGAAAAAGTATTAAAACAATTATGAACTATAAACTGAACTGTCCGATACTACCCGCCAGTTTTGTGTCCGATACCAGCCGAACGCATAAGAAGAATTAACGCTGTTACTTTACAAAACAAATACATTTTTAAGTTCACACTTTATAAACCTAAAATTAACGAATTTCACTAATATTTGTTGACTGTATTCTGAGTAAAACATAATATGCGAAGGAAGTACAAAATGGCGCTACCTCTCATGGTAGTTGGCAGCTCGCTTCTGCAATTCTATTCCAAGGTTAGAAACTACCCTTGTCCGATAACTCCCACCGTCCCGGTATCACCCGACCTTCCCCTATTTATAAAATTACTGTCTTACAATGAGTCATATGATCGATTATCGGTCGACCGTAGCGCTTAAAAATCGTACTTGCGTTAGCATATACTTAGCGCTAGTGGTAAGAAAATTCGCCGCTTAACATTTCAGTGACTCACGGCAACTTACTCTGCTCATTGTTGTCAGGGAAACACTACTATAATTCATAAATTTGTTGATATTTATGAACTAAGATTCACAAACTGTTTAATTCTACATTCTCAAACTCTCGAAAACTCGATTCAAATGCCTAGTTTATGAGCCAACATAACTAATGTCTATTTTCACACCACCCATGTATACACTGAGAGAAAGATTTCATAGTTTATCACTGTAATAGCTGGTAGTAGTATATGAAATTGGACACGACATCAAAACTGTCACACTTAGGGAGAGACGTTTATAAGTGTCACATGACTTTCTCTACTCTTGTACTAACCATTCTTACAAACTCTTATTCCTATATCTTCTTCTTGTTAGTTGAGATAAACATTTGCAGAAATTGTCTTATTGCTTGTTTCCTTGTAGATACAAGGGGAATATTAGAATACAGTAGGCTTTGTGCGATAGTCAAATCGTTTAAATCTTTGAGATTCCGTTCTCGTTGCACACATTACATGTAAAAAAATGAACAACGATGTTCCATTTCACCAAAGTTTTAAGTTTTCCGAAACTCATACACATAACAAAGAACATCTCCGAAATGGTTCACCCTACAAGAAAATTTATTCAGACATAAATTGTGTATTTTAGCAAGATCTACATTTTCTGTATAGTATGTTTTGGTCTATCTACCAGTTATGCAAAAGTCGTGCAGAGTAGATATGACTACAGGGGCTATAGCCAGAAAATTCAAGATATACATTTCTTTTGTCATAAAAGTATCTCAAACATATGACATTTTAATCAAAATCGTTAGAGCCATTTTCAAGAAAATCAAAATTTTTAGAAAATATTTTCTATGTAAAGATTAGTTTAGGGTGGGGCTATTTTCTTCAAAATCTTCGTGTCGCATCCTTGAAAGACATTAAACTTAAATACCAACTTTGGTTCTTAACCGACTTTTCGTTTTTGAGCTAAGCTGTCCACAGACTGACTGACAGACAAGACAGACACACATATGGACCTTTTTCTAAAAATGCTCTTTTTGGATTCAGGGGGTCTCAAAACACATATTTGCGGTGAAATCTCGAAATCGAATTTTTGGGTGGAATACAATACTTCCCCTTACCAGTAGAGAAAGTAAAAATGTTGCACACTAGTTTATCAAGCATACATATTTTCAACCTTAATTTATGGACCAAATCCATTTCTTGTTAGTTCTAAATCATGGGTGCACAAACAGCGCTCTTTGAGCGCGAACGCTCGGTGCGAGCGGGCGAGCCACAATGACAGCTCGTAGAGCGCTGACTGTGTGATAGAGGATGACGTAGCGCAGTTTTAAAGCAGTAGTCTAGTCACTAGAGTAAATAAGCTCTTCCAAGCTAATAATCTGACATTTATGTTGCAACATTTTATGGATACCTACGGTTTTGAGTTAGATTAAAATGTGATACATTACTTCCTTTCCCATCAAATTTTTGATGCTCTTTTCAATTCTATGGGCGTGGTTATGGATCTTTCACTCGCTGCCGCGTTACTGTTTAATCTAATGGTATTTATTTAATTTAATTTATTTTATTATTTATTTGTTTATCTAGTTATCTATCCATCTATCCATCCGATCCATCCGATCCATCCGATCCATCCGATCCATCCGATCCATCCGATCCATCCGATCCATCCGATCCATCCCATCCATCCCATCCATCCCATCCATCCCATCCATCCCATCCATCCCATCCATCCCATCCATCCGATCCATCCCATCCATCCCATCCATCCGATCCATCCGATCCATCCGATCCATCCGATCCATCCGATCCATCCGATCCATCCGATCCATCCGATCCATCCGATCCATCCGATCCATCCGATCCATCCGATCCATCCGATCCATCCGATCCATCCGATCCATCCCATCCATCCCATCCATCCCATCCATCCCATCCATCCCATCCATCCCATCCATCCCATCCATCCCATCCATCCCATCCATCCCATCCATCCCATCCATCCCATCCATCCCATCCATCCCATCCATCCCATCCATCCCATCCATCCCATCCATCCCATCCATCCCATCCATCCCATCCATCCCATCCATCCCATCCATCCCATCCATCCCATCCATCCCATCCATCCCATCCATCCCATCCATCCCATCCATCCCATCCATCCCATCCATCCCATCCATCCCATCCATCCCATCCATCCCATCCATCCCATCCATCCCATCCATCCCATCCATCCCATCCATCCCATCCATCCCATCCACCCCATCCACCCCATCCACCCCATCCACCCCATCCACCCCATCCACCCCATCCACCCCATCCACCCCATCCACCCCATCCACCCCATCCACCCCATCCACCCCATCCACCCCATCCACCCCATCCACCCCATCCATCCCATCCACCCCATCCACCCCATCCACCCCATCCATCCCATCCATCCCATCCATCCCATCCATCCCATCCATCCCATCCATCCCATCCATCCCATCCATCCCATCCATCCCATCCATCCATCCATCTATTTAGTTATCTATCTAGTTAGTTAACTAACTAGATATCTATCTATCTGTCTGTCTGTCTGTCTGACTGTCTATCTATCTATCTACTTATTTATTTATTTATTTATTTATTTATTTATTTATTTATTTATTTATTTATTTATTTATTTATTTATTTATTTATTTATTTATTTATTTATTTATTTATTTATTTATTTATTTATTTATTTATTTATTTATTTATTTATTTATTTATTTATTTATTTATTTATTTATTTATTTATTTATTTATTTATTTATTTATTTATTTATTTATTTATTTATTTATTTATTTATTTATTTATTTATTTATTTATTTATTTATTTATTTATTTATTTATTTATTTATTTATTTATTTATTTATTTATTTATTTATTTATTTATTTATTTATTTATTTATTTATTTATTTATTTATTCATTCATTCATTCATTTATTTATTTATTTATTTATTTATTCATTTATTTATTTATTTATTTATTTATTTATTTATTCATTCATTCATTTATTTATTTATTTATTTATCTATTTACTTATGTGTGTGTCGGTATGTCTGTAAGTTGATATGTAGGTGGGTCGGTGGGTCGGTATGTCCGTCTGTCCATAGGTATGTAGGTAGGTAGGCAGACATGTAGGTGGTTAGGCGGGTAGGCGTAAGTGCGTGCCTGCCTGTGTGCGTATGTATGTATTTATCTATTTATTTTTTTATCCATTTATTGAGATTGGCCTGATTTAAGTGTGGATTACATTTGTTTCCGCTGCACAAGTTTGCTTTTAAGATCCCATGCTAACATCAGTGAGAGCTTAGTGCATTAATTCCTTGCCCACGCACACCCATATAGTTCACCATGGCAGCAGCCGGCAGTATGTTCATCAAGGACGGAGAAATTGGAGATGGCATCCAAAACAATGCACACAGGACAAGAGCTCACGAGCAGTTTAAGTATGTGAGTGACTTACCTTCCAATACGCTTTGTAAATGTGCTTTAATGTGTATGAAGAAATGAACAAATTAATTGGTAATAAATGCGAACCAAAAAGGACTGTAGTTCCTTTTGAAAGCATTGAGCAGCGTTGTAAAGACGAGCTCATTTTTGTAACTTTCAAAGCATTCGCAAGCAAAAACTGTCATCCTTAGAAGTACAAACAGGTCCTGATCAAAGCATTTAAAACATAACAACACTTTTTTCTATGTTTCACAAATGTGTAAAAAAACGCCATGAAACACAGAAAATATTGGCAGCAGTGCGGTTTCCCAGAGATGACACGAAAACCACACTTGACAGGTCTGCCGCATTGTCTCTGTAAATTGTTGCTGCATCACGGAATGATATTAAACCTGGAATAGGATAAACACGGGGAAAACGGACGTGTTTAAGGACAGTTTTAAAATGAAGGCCATATTAGTATTGCAGAACAGCAAATTGCTTTTTAACAAGAGGCAGAGAACACTCATTTACACAAATTGAAAGGTGATTCTTCGGAAATAGGATACCAGAGCAGAAAAAAATAATTAATTTAGGTATGTTACAATGTCCATTCGTTGGGGCATACGGACACCAACATTTTTAGTCACTGTTGGCACTCATATAACTGCGGCACACAAAATATGGATAATTTCCGGATTCTGCACACTTAATATGGTAGTAGAATACAGAATTGAGGACTACACTCAGTTCTGCCCTTCCTTGTAACACTGTTAGCATTCCTTTTAGATATTCTCCTTCTCATGGTCTTCTAGCTTTCCAGACTGTCACTGCTGCTGCCTTTTCCTTTTCAGTGCGGCTAGTTTTCCTAACTATTATACCATTCTGAGCTTGTTACAAAATCAAATTTTATGGATTTCCTGTTTACTTTTAATGCCCAGAGAAATTGGAAGAGGGCTTAGCTTGTCGAGCGAGTAGAAGCTCGAGTGTGACCGTCTTTTGATGTTGTGCTACCATTATTTGTAATTGCTTCTAAAGGAACTTGCTTCTGAAACTCAAGAATCTAATTTTTAACACCAGAATCTAATTTTCATATCAAAATGTGCACTTATCTGATTTTAACTTCAATAATTATGACACAAATCGATATTTAAGTATTATTAACATCTATAAATGTTATAAAATTTGTATTCAATTAATTGCGTACACTGTTCTTTGGCCCCACCCGAGCCGAGTCCGTCTGTTCCACAGTGCGGTCAAACAGAAAACAACTCAGAAGACAGTAAGCTTCGTCACCGATAGATGGATTCCTGATATCCCCAGGTATGTATCTAGAATAGGTATAGGATATTCTTTATTTTCCTTAAAATCTTATGTACAACGGATGGAATCTGACAGTTCAACTAGCTAAATGACAAATGTTTCTTACATGTTTCGTTTCTGTTGCTGGATTGAACGTTTTCTTTACGATAATATCAGATAATTTCCATAATGTGTAGACACAGCTCTTCATACGCACGGATTCTATTCTCAATGCACGATGATACTAACATTGGTAAGAAAATTACACTAAATATACTTAGCAACTGTCCCTTTGCCCCATCCACTCTACAAATTCTTTCGTGTCTCTTCAACGAAGCAGTTCATCTATACTGAAAGCAATACTGTTTCATCATGAATAAATCAGTAAAAGATAATAAATATTGTATTTTAAACTGTGCCCTGTGTGGACATAATGTAAAATCCAAATTATAACTATCAGGTACAGAAATTGTCAGTTGCTTATCAAGATATGTAGTGAGAACAAGTAAAGTAAAATAGAAATTTTATTAAACAGTTTAAGAAAAACCAATAAAACAAAGCATATTACTTCATTTAATCCTTTAAGAAACCAGATTAGTACTTTGCTGTTTTATTTATATGTAAAGATTCATTCAACTAAAATAAATGGAGATACAATGCTTATATATGTAGATTAAATATCATACGAAAGTGAGCTGAGAAACTATTCCGTATCAGCCTGAGGCGTGTGCATGATCCATTATTTAGCCGCTTTCTTGTGACGTCATAACTTTGGAGTAAACTAGGATTTTAATAAATAAAGTGCTAAATTGCAGTGAAATGAGGTATGGAATTTATCACATGCATACATGTAGAAACAATAAATTAGGTGTTAACATCAGATCTGTTTGAAGGGTTTGTGCTTTGGATATATGTTCTGCAGTTTAAAACGAGTCAAGAATGGTTCTTCTACTGCTTTCAAATATACCATTCCTAAACGAAAACATACAAAAAGAACAGCAACAGGAATATTAGAATAAAATAAAGGAAGGGAAAACACATTCGCATAAAATATAATTACATGACTGTCTTTTTTCTTACTGATCTTTACACATTTGTGAGTTACATTAAATTGTTTTTTCCATTAGCTTTAATTCATTTGAGGAAACCTTGATGAAATAACTGCTAATCTGAGATGATAAGTATTAACACTGTATTTTAAGAGGATAACTTGTGTCTAATTAAGCTGAGTAATCGATCATGTTAGCTAATGTGGTTAAAAACGAGCTGAAGTATTGAGATAGAACTGTTCTAAAACCGGACTAATAATTTGGAAACTGAAGTCTTGCTTGATCGACACTGGGTATGGTTATTGTCACCGAAATTGTGTTTCCTTCTATTTTGGAGTTCTTCCTTTTTTCTCAATTATATATACTGAGTGTCCCCCCCCCCCAAAAAAAAAAAAAAAAAAAAAAAAAAACACCGACATCGCTTAGTATGTTATGCGACATGGCAAACATCGATTTTGAAATAGGATCTCCTGCCCGGAAATGCACGGTTTGGACACTGCGTCGAAGTTTGAGAACGAACGGTTGTGACAATTCGTTAGCATTCGTTTTGGTTTCTTAATACGGAAGTAATGCAACCCTATAGCCATCTGTGTACTGTGAAGAACGACCTGAGCATAACATACCTGCGCATGCGCAAATTCCTCCACAGTATCCTCCGTGCGCATCCTATTGCGTCACGTGTGCAGTTTCCAGTACAGTAACGTTTCTTAGCAGTACACAGCTGCTCAAATGCCCAACTTGAGCACACTTTAAAGTAAATGTGCGGAATGACCTCAACGTTGAACATGCAAACCGATGGATTGGTAGAGGTTGACAAGTTCTATGGCCAGCACGGTTACTAGATTTGACTTTTCTTGACTATTTTAAGGAGTTGTATAAAGACCATGGCATATGGTGCTCTTGAGGGTCTTATGGCTCGAGTCCACAGAAAGATTGAAAATCTTCAAAGACAATCGCAAGCACTGGGTCATATGCATGAGACTCAGCACTACCGACGTAAGCTCTGCAATGATGTAGGAAGTACACAGTTCCAAGCCCGTTTCTAATGAAAACAGCTCGATGCTGTGGTTATTGATAAAATGTGAAGCTACACCCATCTCACACTTCCATGCGCTACAGCGTCCAAACCGTGCATTTCCGGACAGCGCTTCCTATTTGAAAACCTATCAGTTTGCCGTCCGATGCAACATACTGTAACTTTTTGGTTGGGTGTAAAGTAAAGACGACAGATGTAGTCTAGATAAAGAAACACTTTTATTTCCGTAAACAGTAACTTTGTACACTCGTTGCAACAACAAGAAAGTCTTTTCCGATTCTCCAACAGGACGGCTCCGAATTCGTAACACAAAGAACTGTTCCTTCTCCGTCGGCACGACTACTCAACGCTTCACATACCTCTGTCCTGTCCTCGGCACGACTACTCCACGCTTCACATCCCTCTGTCCTGTCCTCGGCACGACTACTCAACGCTTCACATATGTCTGACTGCCTCTTCTGTCGCACTTTACCGCTATTTATATCTCCCAGGCACTATTCTGGAAAGTTCAGTTATTGCGGTGAAATACAAAGCGGAAGATTCTCGAAGTCTCTATCCTTTTCTCTCTTTCGGCAAGCGCCCCAACAATGCGGCCATGCTCTGTCTCTTTCCTTCGGCTCCTTTGCGGTAGTGCCGACAATAATGCGATGGGTGACACTGCTGTTGTCGGCAATTAGATGCGGCGGGCGCGGTGACAGTACTAAGCGTCGGTGTTTTTTGGGACACGCTGTATATATAATTGAACATGTGTACAACACACATAGTTAAATTCTAAATTCTGACTGGATTTATTGAAGTTATCCTAACATGTGCTAGGCGCTTTGACCACCTTACTGTAACTCATGGTTTCTGGTGGCCTCGCTTTTTGTTTTCTTCTCTATGTTCGTGTGTGAGGGTTTGTGTATGTATGTGTGTATGTGTGTTGCTGTGTGTTACCCAGTTGAGTGTTTAAAAATGCTCTAAAATCGACGGGCTTGCTTTCATATGCCTTATTTGAAACCTACTATTTCAGCAGAACTGGAACGACTGAAACCATATTTAAAAATAAGCTTCTGCCATCTATATTGCCACAGTGTCCATTGTTGTAAGTAGTGCAGTGTAATTTGCAACACCAGGCGGTACAGTATATACATTATAAACCGGCAGACAACTACAAGCCACAAAATGTCACCTAGATGTTGTTGGTGACCCCACTCCTGTTATAATTTAGCGGTTCGCAGGCGCACATAAATTTAGTGCCAAACACATTCATTGAGAGGCACGCCTTGTGAACTTTTGACTCGTTAATTCATTCGCGTTTACTGGTACAACTTCATAAAGTCAATGACTTTCCATTGTTTACCAGTTATAAATGGGGCCAGATTTGCAGTACAATAAGAAAATAGTATTCTAGGTCACATATTACCTTCTCTAACACATATATATGGAGAAGATGCAGTTTTGTAATACAATAAAAAAACACTTACGTGTTGAACTCACAGCACTTCTTTTACTCTTCTACTAACCACTCTTAAAAACACTTATTTCTATAACTTCTTCGTGTAGGTTGAGACAAACATTTGCAGCAATAACATAATTGCTTATTTCCTTGTAGGTACAAGGGGAATATGGGAATACAGTAGGCTTTGTGTAGCACACACATGTTATTTTCCCCCACTACTAACCAAGACAGCGAGAGATAGACCCAGTAGTCAGTGGCGGATGGCACGGAGTAATAGTACAACGTCAAAAGGGCGCACATTCCACATTGAATGGGAGGACAGATATTTTTGTATTCGAGATAAGAACGACAATATTAAGTGCTTGATTTGTAAGACTGGTAGTTGCAGATTTATACCATTTCCCTTGTTTACGTTCCGTTTTCATGAGAAAACCCTTTTTACCTGAAAAAACCAGCAATTGTATGAAAAAAATTTTCACTATTTGAAGACCTAAAAACATTTGAAACCAAAATTCAATTATTTTGAACTCCTTTAAAGTTTCCATGCAATGTGGCTTCACACGAGCTACTGGACACTTGTATTGCAGTATTCCAAGAACTTCTCTTCTGAGAAAGAAGGGTGGGCTTTATGTTTTTGTCCTACAGTGAGTATTCGAGATTGCATTTGTTTGGCCCCAGTTTAATGACAGTCTTTGGCTTGAACCGTCGGCCCCGGTGTCTTACTTATTTCCACAAAGGAAATGCCTCTATGGCCTCTTTTCCATCCCGCTTTAAATCGAAAGTTTTCCATGTTTGTATAACTGAAAGAAACCAGGTGATAGAGATAGCATTTCCCAATAAATTCTACTGTGATTGGTATAAACGCCTAAGTAATGTATTATGATTTGACTCGAGCTTTTAGAGGTGTTTGAGAAGTGAGTAACTTGGCGCGTTAAAATGCACAATATACGTCAAACATTTCTGACAGTCAAAAAACCTCGTTTAATAAATAATTACATCGTTATCACAATTATTATTGTTATTATGAGCTTAATGAAATTAAAGTAACAAGGACGCAGAAGCTCATGGTTGCGTTATTTATTTAAAACGCCTACTGCCATGAAGAAAGTTGTCTCTTATTATATTTAAATACAGAAAAATGCAATAACAAGAAGAGGACTTCAGAAACTACTCGCAGAATATTCAACTCTTTATGGCAATGCTTAAAATCTATGTAATTTCAATTCAGATCGTTGGAGCTTGTTTAAGACAAAGATGAGACAATGTTTGCATATGAAATATGTCTTTAAGATGGAGAGATTTTTGTTGAAAATGTTTGTCTGGCTTCTAAAATGGTGTTCGACTCAAGCATTAACTTAGGTATTCATGCGATGTTTCAGAAACTTCAATAAGAATTGAAAAATTCACTGTCACAAACACACGTTTTCATGTATTCTTTGAATGAATCTACCGTTTGAGCTACCATGATGGAATACCCATACGCACATTACAGCTTCTCAATTGTCCTGAAACCATCAAACAAATTTCTATTAGGGTTAACTTGTTTTTGACAAATGTTAGCTTGCATTAGCCCCATGTGGACGTAAGTCGTGCATTTTGATCAGACTTGAAAGCAACAACACTACATCCGAGAATCGAACCATGTATCCTCTGCTCTCTGCGCCAATGCTCTTTCCGCTTGATTTACCATAGCATTACACCTTCTTATCTGACTTGTTCAAGTATAATTATACATGGTTCGATTCTCGGATGTAGTATAATTCAAATTCTGAAGTACCTCCATTTATTTTTGAAGTGCCCATGAAAGGAAAAACATTATCCCTTCTTCCCACTTGTAGCTAGAAAAAGAACTAGGATGTATATGTTAGGTTTGTGTATTTTGCACCACAGGTTACGGTTCATTTTTACTTTCTCTACTACGTATAGTAAGTAGAGGAAATATTATATTCCAACCAAAAATTCGATGTCCAGATTTTAACGTAAATACATGTTTTGAGGATCCTCAATCCAAAATGGCATTTTTAGAAAAAGGTCCATGTGTGTGCGTGCGTGCGCGCGCGCGCTTGTGTGTGTGTCTCAACGTGTCAGTCAATGGGCAGCATACATAACTCAAAAACCAAAAGTTGGTTAAAAGTTGGTATTTAAGTTAAATATACTTTAAGGATATAACACGAAGATTTTAAAGAAAACTCCTCCACCCTAAACTACCCTTTACATGGAAAAGTTTTAGAAAATGTTTTTTTTTTATCGAAAATGGCTTTTTATTAAAATCGCGCTAAAATACACAATTTATGTCCAAATAATTTGTTTTGTAGAGTGAGCAATTTCATAGATATTCCTTATGGTGTGTGTGAGTTTAGGAGTACTTAATTTTTCGTTAAATGGAACACTGTTATTCATTTTTTATATGTTAGCCGTGCAAAGAGAAGGGAATCTCAAAGCTTTAAAACATTTTACTATCGTTCAAAGGCTATGTATTCCCATATTCCCCTTGCACCTACAAGGAAATAAACAATGAGACAATTTCTGCAAATGTTTATCTCAACTAACATGAAGAAGATATAGGAATAAGAGTTTGTAAGAATGGTTTGTACAAGAGTAGAGAAAGTCATGTGAGTGCAACACATCAGATTTTTTTCTCTTGTAATCGTCAGAAGAAACAGCATTAATTAGTTTCCAGCAGGTATCTTAAACCTACTAACCTGTTCTGCTTTCCTGCCATGCATATGGACTTTATGCTCTATTTTTCGTGTTTCTGGTAAAATCGTCTGCCTCCAGTTTTCTCTTTCTTTTTACCGGAATCTGATATTGATTTGCTTACTCACTCTTCGAAGAAGTACAGAACTTGCGCAGCGGTTTCTCCAGCAAAAAATAAAAAAGTAAGGAAATTGTGAAGCTGTTGAGGGAAATTCTTGTAAAAGCTTCTACTGAGGTACGATGTTCAGATGCTGTTCGTTGCAGATCACCTAGTTATTTATCCACTATCTGTTTTCTTTTCCCGTAAATATCCGTTTGCAAACGCTCAAGACCAGCACAGTGAAAAGATATGTTATGTGATACAAGTTATGCTAGTCATATAAAAATTGAGTCTTCAATCCACTTTAGGGTAACTCACAAATTACTTTACCTTGAGAATTTTCAATACGTAAATTGGTAATGAAAAGAATACTGTGTGTTACACTCATGTGACCTTGTGTTCATTGGTTCCACAAAATATTCGTACGAAAGCTCGTTTTTCTAAGTTTACTCGTTTTTCTACTTTATTTAATCCAACATAAACTGTTGGAAAAATAATTTTATTGCACGTTGAATTATAGGTAAAACAAATACAAGAGCATCAAACAATAGTCAAATGTTAAAAAGCGGGTCGTAATATGCGCTTTAAACCACATGATATGGCTGTAAACAACTGAAGTCTTAAAAAGTCTGAAGAACTATTAAATGAAATTTTTTTAAAAAAAATGTATACTTTAAATACAAATGCATGTTTTGTGCAGCAGGGTTTTGTTTGCCTTTTGTGATTTACCAGTTACACAACATTCCTTCAGATCCAGGAGTTAACAGGTTGCTCGTGGAAGATTCAAAATGTGCCATTTATTGGTCATATAAATATTGCAAATAGAAAATAAGTTATATTTTCCTGTGTAAAGGACAGCTATAGGTTCGTTTCCTTCCACCCCCCCCCCCTCCCAGAAAGTTAGCGTCATATTTTTGGACGATGCTGAACATAAATTCTGTTTAATATGTACCCAAAATTACATTTTTTTTTACGTATAGTGTTCCTAAACGTACACGCAAGTTATTCTGAAAATGCCTTATTTTATTCAAGATGGCTTCAAAACATTGCTCTCAGTGAAATCTGAAAATTTTGGTTTAATGCAACATTTTTTGTGGCATAGCGCAGTTGGTAGTGCGCTTGCCTCTGGGGCGGAGGACCCGGGTTCATACCCGGTACCAGCATAGGGATTTTTCCCCCTCTGGGAGGTTTGGCACGGGGTGCACTCAGCCTCAGCCTAATAATAATAATAATAATAATAATAATAATAATAATAATAATAATAATAATAATAATAATAATAATAATAATAATAATAATAATAATAATAATAATAATAATAATAATAATAATAATAATAATAATAATAATAATAATAATAATAATAATAATAATAATAATAATAATAATAATAATAATAATAATAATAATAATAATAATAATAATAATAATAATAATAATAATAATAATAATAATAATAATAATAATAATAATAATAATAATAATAATAATAATAATAATAATAATAATAATATTTTCTATTGCGCATGCACTCAGGGGTTCAAGAACCTCCATTATTAGCAAGGAACAAAGAGGAAGTTCGCCGAAGTTTTCAAATCCATATTTGGGGGCCAGTGAGGGCTGGGCTCATTGTGAAGGACGAGAGTTCGTTGATTCTTCACGAATTATGTAAATGCTTTCCAACGAGCTGTGAATGTAATGAGTGTAAATTGGGCAAAATGCTTCAATATAATTACGTGCGGGAATTGAATTCGTGCGATTATTTTAGGATCGTAATTTTAAGAACCACTAATAGAGTTTTAAACTATTTTTGAGATAATTTGGGTAGGTAACGGCGATGTAAAATTGACGGAAAAACGTGCTGTGTGTTTGTACACCACTGACAGACTAAGGTGCATTTAAGAGACTGGGATTCAGAAGGTCCCAGTTTCGATTCCCGACGACCGCCCATTCTGGCCTTCGGTTTTTCAGGTGCGTAGGCGGACGCTGAGTAATTTTTCGTCTACCACGATTTCCTTCCTATCATTTCCTTTTTTATTCTGTCTATGTTTCAGGCGTATCCCGCGAAAGTCGGCTTTCCAGTTCCTTACAAAGGGACTTTTTTCCGCCCCTGATGTGAAGGTTTTACAACTTCCCCTGCAATATGCGCAAGCCTCAAAGCCATATGCTAATCTCCAGGGCTTTCCCATGCTCCCAATAGTTTCACCTGCTTCTCTTTGTATTAGTTGAGGAAAAACCTTAGTGCTGAGTGGTTCTTTGAATTCTGCGTAAAGTGTATAGTTTTTAGTGATCCAAGTTTTAAATTTAATGTAGGTAAATATTGTCTCATAACACCATGTGGAGACAATGGCAAGATGTTACAACTTTTGCACCAAACGAACGCATGGATCGAAGTGAATTCCATCCAGAAGCGTATGAAATGCATTGTTCTTCATCCTCTGCAACAAATGAGCCCCAACCACAACACAGTGAAATGCCTTCTTCTGTGCGAAGTGTAACAAATCCACCGCACGAAAACATTAAGAAAAATAGCCATCTGTAATTTTATATACTAGAAGTTACTCTTTATTCTTAGCTAAGCATTGTCCGTAGACAAACATCGAAATTAAATAATATTACAGGAAAGAACTGTTCAAACTCTGATGTGTTGCACTTACATGACTTTCTCTACTTTTTTACTAATCATTGTTACAAACACTTATTCATATACCGCCACCACCACCCCCACCACCACCCCCACCACCACCGCCACCAACATCACCTCACTATTATTATCATTGCTGTTGGTAATGGTGTTACAAAGAAAAAGAGAGAGACAGCTTCTACCATTACGCCTAATTTAAGAACGGCAAAAAGCGACAACATTGGTATGCCATGTGTTGTCAGATACTCACTTCCCCACCCCTAAAGTGTGAACTCGGCCCAAAACGGTGTGGTCACAAGTATCATAAATTTATCAAGCTACCCCAAAGCTAGAATCAAAGAAGCCGAAGTTGAAAAGCAAAGAACGGGCAACTTTACATGTTTTGTGGCGTAGGGTGGTGCCGGATTGATAGCGCGAATAACTCAAAGAAAGGGTAGTCCCCGTGGACAGTAGACACTTGCTTGGTTGAATGGGTCGTTCATCCCCCTCTGTGGGCAGTTGCAGTGGACGGACGGGTCTTCGAGCCAAAGAATGTTGGGGACTTTCTTGCCTCTATATGCCTGTAGTCCCCTGCGATTCCTTCATTTCATCCCTTCCTCCTGGAGGTGCAAGCCACAAAAGCTTTTCCTATGTCGCAGTGCACAAGATGTCACCTTCTGTTGTGTATCCTAGTCCATAAGCTCTCCTAACTTCGCATGTATTCCAAATATTAGGCATGTGATATATGTATTTTGTATCTGAGACCGCTAAAGTAAGGACTATACTCAATAAGGTATTTATTTAGTTCTTATTACCCATAGCGGTGACATGAACTAGCACAAGTACAGCGTCCACAAATTGAGACAACCTGAAAAGGAAGTGGGCATTAATGCTTTAACGATCCACTATGTGAGAATTGCTTTCCGAAGTATTATGCAAAATCTTCATGAAATAAAGCCTTATTTTTCCACTTATTATTAATCGTGATAAAAGCTTTCCAAAGTAGTTTCAAGAAATATTGTCCTAGCTGCTGTGGATGCCCTTATGAGAAACGCAGTAATGAATATAACATATAACAGTGTAGTTTGGAATATTGGACAACTTCCAGCAAGTGGAAAAAGTTCCTAAATGCTAAAGCAATCAAAATTCTGTTTATTAGAAAGCTCTACAGTTTTATGAAGTACGCATTTGTCTGTTTCTAGGGTTCTATAATTACACCTATAAATTTCAATCAGAAATCGCTGGCTATTCACAGAAAATGTAATATATCTAAGCATTTTATTCTTTGTGTGAAATGTTAAATACGTTTTATTATCAATCATTAGAACCATTTCTGAAAATAATGGTATACTATGCAATGGTGGCAATGAAAATGCAAGCATATTTTATGAAACGAACGGCAGCGAGTTTCATAATATTCATACGAGCAACTCAATTGCAATTATACTCAAGTTTCATGCAACTATTGTAACTTGACCATGAGTCAAGTTTAAAACACTTATAAAATGTATTTAGTATTCTACGCTGCATGTTAAAACGTCGGACACCAGTGATATTAATCATGAATTTGTTATTTGATTGTGCATACGAGAAGCGATCATGTACACTAAAACCTTTAAAAGTGTAAATTTTCAAAAACGACAAGCATGTTAAATTTATTAGATTATTTACGATATTAACACTAATTAAACAAACAGAATAGCTCTATTTCATACACCAATATCGATAACTTTGCTTCAGCAATGTGCTTAGGCGGCGAAGTACTGATTGCTACATGCATATCTTATGATTGGTGGTTATCAGTGTTGCTGTGGACAGATGCACCTTCGATTGGCCAGTTAACCAGGCGGGAGGGACCGGGGCACTGACCTCCAATACAGCACCCTAACCATGATGGCTGTGGTGCGCGGAAGTGGGAGACGCAGCGGCCGGACGGTAAGCCTTATTCCGGAAAGGGCTCTTGCGTCGCGAAGTTAGTTTAGCGTTATTTAGCTCAGGAGCACTCGAAACTTGTACTTTAGGTAAAATCTCGACGTGAAATTTTTGTGTGGAATACAGTATTTCCCTACTTACTTTTAAGTACATAGTACAGTAGCTTGGTAGGAAATGGCATGTGAGTGTAAGGTATAAGGTTTTCTAAGCTCATATTTCCAGGCCTAACCTCTTCATTCCATCAACAAGGGCACCAAAATGGCACCAAGTGTTTTCTCACTTTGCATGCAAAGAATACACTCCTCGAGCACATTTGGAAGTGTGACATCATTTATTACTCCAGAACCAAGTTACTATTCAAAGAGTGCAGTTGAGATAAATCAGGCACCACCCATGCAGAACACCTAAGTCAAAGTCCCTCTCTCCCGTAAATCACTTGAGCCATTAAAATCAGGCACTTTATTGTGTTATGCTTATAAATTTAACGATATTGGACCCCCACAAACCTCAGAATTGTGCAGAGCGATAAATATTTGACGTTTTAATGAGGATATGCGCATTGAACACAAGACTATTTTAAATCTTTGACCCCTTGAAATCAAATAGAGCTTAGCGAGAAAATCTTTTGATGTTTCCCAAACTGATTTACGCGTCCGTGAACCTATCCCAGTGGCGTATTGTCAATGGACGTATTACATGTGTTGTAGAATAATTAAATTACTAACATTCAACTACCTATAAGTAAAATGGCATCATTTAAATGGCAGAGGAGTAAACGATAATCCAAGAACCAAACAGTAGAGGTCTGCATGGGCCCGGTTGTGTAATTTTGTTTCAAGTAAAATTATTTTGCATTTACTGCAATTATTATTATTATTATTATTATTATTATTATTATTATTATTATTATTATTATTATTATTATTATTATTATTATTACTATTATTATTATTATTTATTATTATTATCATCATCATCAGAATAATCATATAGAATTTCTAGTAAAGAAATGCTGCGATAATTGTGCTATTCGCAGAATTTCGACGTCGATGGCCAAAAACAAATGATAAATTATCTTTAACTCTTAATATGCAAACTCGGACTTGGCCCGACAAACATTTTTTCGAATTAGATCCAAGAGTTTGGACCGAGCCCACGCAGACCTCTACTACACGGATGGGATAGACAAGGTTTTGAAGGGGTTAGCATCTCGAACAGCGAAATATTTTGTGTTTATGGCCCTGAAGAGGCGCTACCCCTCTCCTGGGAGGGAGGGCTGAAATAAGAGAATGTGAAAGGCGATGGAGGAGAAACAACAGCTGAGGACAGGGTCCCTAACGATTGCAGATGTTAACTCCCCGGTTGCGACACGTCTGTACACCGGTTCCCCTCCCTCCACGAGCTTAGAGGTCCCATGACTCGGAAACCTCCCCTCATCTGGAGGACGAGGATTTGCAGAGAACAAGCATCTGCCATACACGCCTACACTTAGAACCCTGAAATAATCAAGCAGATGAAAGATGAAGAGAAATGAGGTATAATGGAGGGACGGGAAATTCGGGAATGTAATTATCCTTCCCAGTATTTGCTCAGCGTCTCGTATAAACCCTCGAAAAAACACATTGGACAGGAAGATCGGCCGCGGGAATTGAACCTACGACCTCCCGAATACAAGCCTCACACTTTACTGTGGAGCTACCTCGTTGTGTTTAGTTCTCCTAACAGGCTAGGCGAGGTGCTGAGGTATTTTCACTACATAGCTAGGTGTCATAAAGTCATAAACCAACTTGTGGGATACGGACTATTGCATGTACCACTGTATCCGTGCAGTGTTTGTTCAGTGAATTCGGTCGCTGAATACTCAAAGTATGGGTGATTCTGAAAGCGATATTATATTAAAGGTATTTGACAACCCTTCTCAAATTACGTTCATTTATTGGGAAGTTTAGTTAGAGTTAGTTAAAAAGGGAGACCTACTGCCGATTTGAAAACCTTAAAGATGGAGAACAAGGCAAAGAACTTAGTGCGTATATTCTACTCTGAACTTTATAGAAAGATAGCTCGGTTGATATCTTCTGTCAACCTCTTGTGCTGGCCGCGTTTCTCACTCGAGGAGGATAAATATCCTTGCAAAAATTAAAATCGGTGTTATCCTGTGTATGTATAATTTCTGTTGCATAGCTTTGCAAAATTTGCAGAATACGCCACTGACCTATTCGTTAATTCCCACTATGCAGAGATAAAATCGACATTTAGTACCCGCTAACACAAAACAGGCAGCCTTAGTGAATATTTGTAGCAATTATTTAACTATTCAACAAAACCCTTAGATGTTGAGATTAAAACACAGCACCGTGTACTCCGGGTCAACCATTCAACTGTTGTCTGAATAACTTATCTATTTATGTTCCGTGCTAAATCACACTCTCTTTAAATAATTAGCGTGAATACAGTAAATCTTGGCTACAATAGCAAATACTATGCGTCACTGTCTTCAGGTTTTCCCTACTCGTGTATAGCCGCGGTTTATCTAAGATCGTATCCACTTGTTCACAAACAAAGCAGCGAAGTCCAAACAAAATGTTGGTGCTCATATTTATAGACTATAATAAAGGTACTATATTGACCCAGGGTACTATATTGACAGACGGAAAGGTAAACAGATAAGCAGCGTACCCTCCCAGGGTAACACGATAAGCGTATCGCCAGATGACTAGAATCTTCTGGAAGTTCCTCCATGTGAAACATTCTGAAACTTGTGGAAACTTCCTAAGACTATACAGGAAAGTACGTCTCTGGTGCGACGGAAAGCGCTGTTCTCCGAATTATAACGACATGCAGCGCCTTCTAGTTCCCAGCGAGTGAACAGTCCGGAAGAAGAGGCTACGTCGGGCATACTTCTTTACGCCGCAACGAAAGAGAAGTGACAGTGTGAGCCAAACAAAGTCTGGCTTTAGTGATAGTGAAAACTTAATGAAGTGATAGTTTGAAACTGCGACCAAAATAACAATATATGATACTGATGATATTAACAATAATGATAATGGTGATAATAATAATAATAATAATAATAATAATAATAATAATAATAATGGTGATAATAATAATAATAATAATAATAATAATAATAATAATAATAATAATAATAATAATAATAATAATAATAATAATAATAATAATAATAATAATAATAATAATAATAATAATAATAATAATAATAATAATAATAATAATAATAATATAAAAAAGCCGTTACTTTTAGCTTTATGACAGATAAGAAATAAAAGCAGTCAAGACTTGTGTGAGTGAATGGATGCAACATTCTATAGCGTTCTGTATCTAAATCAAAACATGCAAAACAATGGAGGAATAGAGGTACCCATGTAACATGCAACGTTAACTCAGTTGTGGATAAAACTGATTTAGCTGACGTACTGTCATGCTTCTGCAATACCCTGGCTTGGTGACTCACTCTCGACCATTACATTTACCTACCTATTCCGGTGTCCAAAATATGTGGAAAAATTTTTTCTTCCTTTCCACCGGTCAAACTCGGGTCACGAGCCTACCTTTGAACTATACCGTACAACTAATTTCCACAAATAATTTGTTTCACCAATGTACAAGAGTGATATTGAATATAACATGAACTGAAGTGTGGAACTGTTTTCAACTAGACAGTAACAGAGCTGTGTATAAAATATGCAGAGGAAAATTTGCGCGCTGTGATAAGTCACGCAACACAACAAACCTAAATAAACATGTTATATTTATACGCCGAGTGAAGTTTAGCGAACTTTTATTGCAAGAGCAATGTACGAGATTCCCAGCTGTCAGAACATGATGCCGCGACTTCTGAAAATGACAAGCAAAAACAAAATTGATTGCATGCGTTTATACAAAGAATACTACTTCGTTGAATAAGTTATGTAGTATCAAGTGTCGGAAAAGAGTGCTAACTCCCATCCCTACTGATCACACATCCTATAGAATATAATTTGTTTTTACATTCGCTAGTGCATGTGTGCGCTCTATAAGTAAGGACTTGAAATTAAAAAGTGATTTTTTTTTAAATGGTGGCAGTCTTTTCCCTCAGCGCAGGATTCCTAGATTTCTTCAGATAGATATATAAAAAATTTAAAGAAATAAAACATGAAAGATAGAAGCAAAAATATTGTTCACGCTAAATGTAACAGCTTTGTTTAAAATATTGTCTAAATTTCTGCATAATTAGTTTAAAATACACAATGATCGTTAAGACACTATAGTTCAAATGTACAACTTTTTGACGAATACAAAAGTGTTTTTCTCTACAAGAGGTTGGAAATAAAGATTAAAGCTTAGGTAGTTTTTGGAAGCTGTAAGATAACCTAAAATGTCCTTTAAAAACTACGATATAAAGTACGGTTTGTCTCAATATGTCAAAGGTAGTTGATTGATATGTTTAAAAAACAGAGCAGGAAAGTTTCTGAAAATTGCATGGCATCACATCAGTTTTTCAAATTCTAAAACCTAAATGTTACACCTTCGTCAAAATAATTCCAAAGTACTACTTGATAAATTTCAGCGAAATCAGTGGAAAATTTGCAGTTTGCAATTTTCTCTACCAATAATTCAAATTTAAAACATTTTAACCCTCCCAAGTTACCTCAGTAACAGAAAGACGTCAAGAATCTGAAGGAAAAAATCTAATGTGTTACACTCACACAACTCTCTCTACTCTTGTGCTAACTATTCCTAAGAACCTTATTCTTCTATCTCCTTCATTCAGTCGAGATAAACATTTGCAGAAATTATTTCTAGTATTCTTGTAGATACAAGGGAAATATGAGAGAAAATTGACTATTTGGATAGCTGTCCTATTTTAGGGTTGTCATAAAGACACACCTGCTAATAGATCTAGAAGAAAAAGACAATTTTAAATATGAATGATAAAGGATAAAAATCGTATGCTGTAAAACTATTTGCTAAGTAAAGTGTAATAATGTGCAATATTATTATATATTTGGAAAAGGACGGCTAATCATTTTAGAATTACTTACTAGTATGGTGTGCTAAAAAGTGAGCAATCACTTTCCAACTTGAAATTGTGTACTTCTCCCTTAAATAAGGAATACAAGGCTAAAAAACGCTACGAATTATGAGATTATACAGAGACTGGAGAAGAATATGAACCCGTTTTGAAATATGCAGAAATATTTTAGCCATTTATATCCATCTCGAAGAACAATAATTTTCAGTAGTAAAATAATTATTAAAATAGTTTGAATGTTGTAGCTTCTAACATTGGCTTCAAATGTGAAAAGATCTCTTCTTATTTATTTCCTTTGATTGTTCTAATTGATACGTTTACGATCAGCAGTTAATGCTTTGAACCAAATGAAGCTGTCACTTGGTGAGACTAGGCTATGTCCGGATGTCTTGCTTCACATTTAATCACACAAGCCGTATCAGAACTTTTAACGACTTTACCCTTTTAACCTTAGCCATGAACCATGTAATTCATTCCTGGAGGACGATGCCTTAACGACCAAAAGTAATCTGTTTCCCGTCTCCTGAATCACACTGCTGACAATTACCTATATTGCGCTAGTTCCATTTTGCTTAATTGTAATTAGGGCTCAGGTTTTAGTGACCTAAAGAATATTAAAATAACCTTAAATAATGACTTTATGACACTAAAATGTGTTAAAGTGACCTAAAAAAAGAATGACTTAAAACTTACCTTAATTTGCACATTTCATTTATGCTTTATCACTAAATACTGAATGACAACATGCTACAAACAGCTTTTGAAAGTTTTCATATTTCAAGGACTGTGTACTGGCAACTATTACAAATCCACACATAGGGAAGCTTCTTTCAACATGAACAGAAAATACTGGGCCATGCAATAGTCTTCATTGAGGGAATACTTCTTACATTTCCAATCTAGCAATTCTTGTCCTTGTTCAACACTGATTCCAATTGAGCGCTTCACCCTCCACAGGACTAATAACTTACAACTCATTTTCAACTTCACGGAAATGGTTGTTTTTACTTTCGGCATAATGAAATACAAACATTACCTCAACTATTAGCTTCTGCTTTGTGAATAATACTACAGTTAACAGTATGAATAGTGTGACCCTCAAAAGTAGCAAGTAGAATCACCCCACATTCCCTTATAGGCTATCTGCCTTGCGGCAGAAGTAAACCTTTTAGTTAAACGCATCAATTTGTGGTTCATGAGTCAAATGTTTGATAAAATATAAATAGCGGAGCAAAGTTGCAAAATACGAGAAATTTTGAGGTTCTGAAGCTTTATCCTATTAATATAAGAATAATGCACCAAAACTGGCTAAAATGAGAATTATATAGGCGTCAAATTCTACATCAGTGAAGTCTGAATATTCATAACTTCAATATCATTGATGTCCAATAGTTTTTAATGTTAAAGTAGGATTTGAATTTTCATCAATTAAATATAAAATACGAAGAGAAGGTAGTGCAATGATTTGTTCTTAAAAATGACACCAAGAACGTCTCTGAAGGTTGGAATCGAAGGCTGGGCAGTTAATATCGAATACACACCCTTCGAGAAGATGCCGAGCACAATATTCATACATGTAACAGAAAATGTCTCAATCTTGAAAGGGAAAAGCGGAAAAAAGTCAGCAATAAAATCGTATCATATAACTAATGAAGCACTGATAAAGTTATAGGAAAATAGAAATCATGCATTTCCTTAAAGTAATGGCGTACGTACAAATAATATAGTAAACATATTTTCATTGTTGAAGGAGCAATTATGGCAAGGCGTAAATAATGTATTAAAATTTGACGGTTCTACTGGAACACAAAAAAGATACCCTTACTAAAAATATTAAAATGACTATTTCCACTGGAAAGATTGATATCTAATACAGATTAAAGATAAAAAATATATAAAAAGAATGATCATGCGAAACGCAAAGGGGCCATCTGCATATGATGTCAACATTGTCAGCTGTCTCTTGATTACTAACAACAAAAAATAATAGCCAGAATAAATTTCTTTGCCTAGCAATGAAAAAGATTATCAAATTCTGGATGGTTGAGTGTTGGAAATCCAGGCCATAATTATTATTTTCCAAAAGTGTAACACTTTATATCTAACATTTTAATGTTGGTATCTCTGGCAATGATTACTTCTTGCAAACATGGAGAGAATAAAGCTCTTAGATGTATTTTGTTAAGACTACAAGAAATGTATAAAAATATACCTAATTGGCATTTTTCATAACTATGAAAATCCTTTCGAAATGAATGGACAAGCCGTGCGCTTTCTATTTTATCTTCTACTCTCCTATAGAACACAGAGAATACACTGGTTTCCACTCAAAAATTCAATTCTGACAAAAGGTGAATTTTGAGAAAAATCCGTGCTACGCCATTCTCGTCTATATAAGCGAATGCGGTGGTGAAAGAAGAGTTCTTCGGAGTCGCAGTTTTGGAGGGACAACTATTAGCAGCTAGTTTTAAGTGCGTGTGTGAAGTCAATGTGGAGAGGATGTTTGTATCGTCAGATACCTGCAGACATTTAATCGTCGCGTCGGAGTTGTAGTGTTAGAACAATTTTTAGCGAGTCACTCGTCGAAGCTTTTTGTGTAAACAGTCCAGCAGTATTAGCGGTTTGTGTTAAAAGGTACGAGAGGACAGAATAGATGTCAGCTGCAAGGTCACGGCGAGTTGTAAGGTTCTCTATAAACCCATATTTTTAAAGACATCTTCATATGTACAGCTGATATGTCTTCCTAAAAACTGACTTGCAGTAAAATAATATGACTTACTGCAAATTTGGTTCTTAAAGTTTATTTACGTTGGCAGACCTTGGTGTTTTGTTTTATTTATGAAATTTTAAAATTATAATACCTCTGATGATAATGTATCATTGCCCACTGAGTAGACAGACGTCCGACTGGATAGGGAGGAGCAAATTACTCAAAATATGGCCTCCTTTAAAACGTTAACCTTTTTTTCGAGATGAAGATCGCGTAGTTTTAGGCGCCAGTAACTTCATAATGATCTTCAACCACCATTTGTTTTACAGTCTAAACATACATCATTTCGCTCATCCATCAAGGCAATCCTGACTATTGTTGTACCGGGTTTGAATACAGCTGGCAAAGTGGTTGTTATTATTTTCCCCACACGTACCTATAAAAGGTATATAGCATTCCACGCAAAAATTTGATATCGATATTTCACCCAAAATAACATCTTTCTGAGCTTCTGAATAAAAAAAAAGAAAAAAAGAAAAAAAAAAAGCATTTCTAGAAAAAGATATCTGTAGGTGTGTGTATGTGTGCATCGATAAAATAGCATAAATTAAATACAAAATATATCACGCGTTTTCCAAAAATCCTCCACTCCAAGCTACCCTTTATATTAAAGGTGTTTTGTAATTTTCGAGTTTGTCAAAAATAGCTCTAACTTTTTTCAGAAATTAACACATTTAAGATATCACAGAACAAATAAAATACAGAAATAACTTCCTCTATGGCACCTGCTATTTTCGAGATAAGTACCTACTTTTATTGGAGTGCATTTTTCAATACTTTTGTTCATTAAAGTGCTGTCGCTTTTCGGTTGTTTTTCGCAAGTTATGGGAAGAATGGAATTTCTAAGTAGGCATATCATGACCGGTTTCTAAGCATCTGTCTGTCGATTCAGTTTTCTCTGTTCCCCTTGTACCTTCAACGAAATGCGTACTGAAACTACTATTACAACGGTTTATCTCGATTAAATGAACGAGATACAACAATAACCTTTCGTAAGAATGATTTGTAGAAGGCATATTTAATTCGCTTTGCAAGTCGCTTGCAGCACATCTACATATTTTGCGCTGTTACTACATTCCAAGAGATGCAGTTCCCATGAAAAAAGGAGATTTCATACTTCGCTTTCTTTCTTTCTGTTTTTCCAGTTTTAGCTACCTCACTCCTGTCACCATCCGTCATTCCTTTCACACCGTCACACTGCAAGTTTTTCACACTGAGATTTCATCAATATACCAGCAGATGTCTTGAGGTTCGATAAGTAAAAAAGAAACATAGACGAAAACCACAGCTCGGATAAGCATTAAACTTGATATTTAAGTTAAATATTTTCCAATGATGCTACACGTTTCAAAGAAAATGCCTCCACCCTAATCTTCTGTTTACATTGGAAGTTCTATTGTTTTTTATATTCTCAAAAATTTATAACGTGCTTAAAACACCTAGCACAACAGCCCATGGAGGGTCAAGGCTTGCCGCCCAGTCGCTGCGTCCCCCACCTCTGCCCACTACAGGCGTCACTGGTGGGTGCAGTACTGGAGGGCGGGACGTGGTCAGCACCCCGAGCCCTCCCGGGACCTAACGAGGCTGAGTGCACCCCGTGCCAAACCTCCCAGAGAGGATAAAATCCCCATGCTGCTGCCGGGGATCGAACCGCGCTACCAACTGCGCTACGAAGGCGGACATATGACGTACTTAGCACTGAATAAATAAATATATCTAACGATTGTGATTAGAATACAATATATCTATAATATTTTTTGACAAATAAGATATATATCTGGCAAGAGCAGGTAAAGTTCTGTTCATATGAAAGAAAGTTTGTATTCTGGTATACTCCTAGGAAACTATGAGATGCAACATCCTCTGCCAGTTGGGTCATATCGTACGATGAATGAAATGGGTGAAATGATACTCAAATGTGCCCAGGATCCATAGCACTTAGTTACTCGACATTCATCTTTCAGGATACGAGAAAACCCTGTAAAAACCCTTATCAGCGTAACTCATCCTAACAGAGATTGAACTCGAGACCTCTGGAAGGTGAGACACACTCCCTCACACCGCAGAGGTGCGCAATTATTATTACCCAAAAATATTTGGATCTCTTTAAAACATACTTTTTGTGACTTTTTTCGTGGTATGCTTTATTATGGGATTCATTTTCCAGTACCTTTGAAATTCACTGAAGCGTTCTCAATATTCAATAAAACTGTTTTTCCGTTGTGAAAGAATATAGGATTCAAAATCAGCTTTCTAGAGGTTTTGGTATAGTTTGAGCCAGGTTCATTGCATCGCTGTTGATGGGAGTACCAAAAGAGATATCATTGCTATTGATAGAATTGAAAAAACAGGCCACATTCTTGACCCCAAAGTACGATTCGAAGTGAATTTACTCGTACACTCCTACCATACCATTTTGTAACAAAGACGATAAAAATCCAGTCCGGTTACTTTTCTATCACTTAATTGTATTCTAAACTTTGACCACAAATGTACAGTTTTCTTCTTGTCGTTAAGACAGTCTACAGTCCTTCGGGTATTCATAGCTCAACTACTATTCCAATAACCTTGCTCTGTCCTTTCAATCTCTTTCTTCACTTTCGCTGCCCTCCAGCGTTACAATCACTGTACGCTCGTTGATCTTCTTTTGACGCACCGACGTAACTTTCATGACGATACACGCGCACAGCTGGCTCACACTAACACACTGACAGACTCATGATCGTGGCTCTAACTCTAAAACTAAACTCACTCTGTTGCTGCCTCGTGTCGTTATATATGGGGATGACGTCACCCCAATCTTTCTCGAGACCCACAAACCGGAAATGACACAGCTAGAAGTCTTGAAAAGGCACTATAAAAGTCCCTTTTATTTCTGCAGCTTTCATTGTTACACCCGCATACACATTGCACTAGGCAGCTTGCCTTTTTCTTTTTCTCGCCGGCCCGACATCTGCTGTGAAGCAACCCGGACCCCGTCCTTCCATGTTTGTGCGCCGAGCCCGATGTAACGATATATTAAATATTGCTATGGGCCTAATTAGTGGCAGTCGTAGAACAATCCCAAAACAGCTTCTGGATTTCTGCCAGCAAATTTTCATCCACAGGCAGCTGTGTGTAGAAGGTGCCCTCAAAGGCATTAAAGGACTATACAAATGTTGAAGAATCGTTTGCATACCATCTGTTAAAGCGGCTTTATGTGAATTTGAATTCTTATGATTATGAATTTTTATTTTTAATTATTTTTGTTATACCCCGTTGTTTACCGATTTTTGTGGGTACCATCAACGTAATGTGTGAATTTAGTATTCTCTGTTGTTTAGGCAATAAGATTAGTGCCGGGTTGCAAGAAAACTGCCATGCAATTAGCTACTCCCTTCTTTAGTTAATGACTGAACAAACAAGTGAAGTTCAATGGGCTACAACAAAGACATCAGATGATTCATTTGTTACACGCGTCTTCAAGAAGACAAGATGTAGTTTGACAGAGCCGACGTAGTCGGTTAGCTAGTTATTTTTATCACACGTATGATATCGCTGCTCCAAACAATTGCCATGCGTTCAGGACTGCACTTCTAATTTTGTGGATAAAGTCATTTCGTGTATTTTGCAAGCCAAAATCCAGAGCAAAATGAATTTTGTGGCAACATGAACATTACGTGTGTACCTATATTCTTTCCTACAATCAGTTTTTCACACTGCAATTCCACAACGTGCAGATATCCCAAATGTTTGTTTGGAGAACCTAAATATAACTTTAAATTCTATGTTGCCATATTTCTGAAAGGTAGTGAACTAAATATAAAATTCCTCGGTCGTGGTAGGAATGCAGGTTAAGATTTAGTATTTTGCCTAAAACACTTCATATCATGGGCATTAAAACAAAGAGAGGGAGCTAACTGTTAGGTAAAAAATCTAATGTGTTGCAGTCACATGACTTTCTCTACTCTTGTACTAACCATGCTTAAAAACTCTTATTCCTATATCTTCTTCGTGTTAGTTAAAATAAACATTTGTACAAATTATCTTATTATTATTATCTTATTGTTTATTTCCTTGTAGGTGCAAGGGGAATATTGGAATACAGTAGGCTTTGTGCGATAGTCAAATCTTTTAAAGCTTTGAGATTCCGTTCTCTTTGTACACGTAACATATAAAAAAATGAACAACGATGACCCATTTCACGAAAGTTCTAAGTTTTCCGAAACTCACACACATAACAAGGAACATCTCCGAAATGGTTCACCCTACAAGAAAATTTATTGAGACATAAATAGTGTATTTTAGCAAGATCTACATTTTTTTGTATAGTATAATTTGGTCTATCTCTAACGGTTTACCAGTTATGCAAAAGTCGTCCAGAGTAAATACGACTACAGGGGCTACAGCCAGAAAATTCAAGATATACATTTCATTTGCTATCAAAATATCTCAAACATATGACATTTTAATCAAAGTCGTTAGAGCCATTTTCAAGAAAATCAAAATTTTCCATGAAAAGGGTAATTTAGCGTGGGGTATTTTCTTCAAAATCTTCGTGTCGCATCCTTGAAAGACATTAAACTTAAATACCAACTTTGGTTTTAACCGACCTTTCGTTTTTGAGTTATGCTGTCCACAGACTGACAGACTGACACACAGACACACAGACACACACACACGTACCTTTTATTAAAAATGCTTTTTTTTTTTTTTTTTTTTTTTTTTTTGGATGCAGGGAGCCTCAAAACATATATTTCCGGTGAAATCTCGACATCGAATTTTTGGGTCGAATACAATACTTCCCCTACTTACCAGTAGAGAAAGTAAAAATTAAGAGGAAACCTTGCGATGAAAGCAATAATGGCGGCCATTCTCTGTTTATGGATCCGCTAAAGAAATCTCTAAGTGATTTCTTGCAACCCAGCAGAGGCATTACAATTTGGAGAAGAGTTTATGTACTGAAAAAATAATGATAGTACTTTGCTCTCCCCATCGCAAGACATGCGTATATTACTTACATCCTGCGAAACAAGACCGAAATGCCTGCGGTAAAGCTAGTGTTCTAACATATTTTACAACATAAAAATGTACTCAATGAACATGTACTCTACAGTACTGCAGGACAAGAACAACACGTGATAAAACATTTACTGCTATTATAGCTATCATTATTTCTGAGAACTTCCTTGTTTCCTCTGAGGCGACATGCAATGGTACTAAAGGAATCCTTAACAGGAGAGTTAACAGCAGAAAGCCGACCGGTAATTGCAAATAATGAGCAATGAATAATCGGTTTGGCACCGGACGAGGGCTCATTGTTAAGAACCTAAAATAACGAAATAACCTTACTCTGACAGTTTCAATTATCTTTGCATACAGTCTATATTCTCGAGAGTAATTGCTCAACACGACCACTAAGTAAAAAGACTATCTCATTTTCAGTAATGACCGTCGGAACGCATTCTGAATAGTAATTTCGGAGCCTGTCATCAAGAACAAACGTATTAGTTCCTGCTGACAGTCATCCTCTCATGTGCGGCTTAAAATAACTTGGTTAATGAGTTAACGTTCGAAATTGCACTGGTAATCACACTTGCTTCAATAGCACTCCCATTATATCATGCATATTCATTTTGAAAGGGATTGATGAAGCTTAGATAAGTTTAAGGTCACACCATAGTTAAATACACTGATTTACACATGAAAAAGTGTCAATATTGTAATCTGTACTCCACATTGTATGGTACTTGAGTTAGAATATACGTAAAAATCAAGTTTGTAGGTCGAAAACAAGGCATGTGAATCCATGTAAATTAGTACACATAAAAATAATTATGTAATTCTGATATTCACTTAGGTGCACTTATTTGAAGATCCCTCTGTTTTAACTTATGGTGTACACAGACAACAGTACTGCTGGAGAAATGAATAGATTGATTTTTTTTCTTTCAAAATTCTAATTATATAGCAAAAGTTACTGTAATTAAAAAAATATTTCAATTGTTGTAATACATGACATAGTTTTTAAATTGTATGTAAAATATAGCAAAAGTATTCTAACCATTCTGAGCATAATGTTTTAGCAGTTCAGAAAATTTTATGTTCCTAAGAATGCAAGACTTCTGGAGAAAATACAGGTAGAAAATTAGAGGTTACGGGAAAAACTTTTAAACAATAAACGATAAAACCAGAACAGAGCTTGGTAGATGCGTCATGTTATTTAAATGCAATTTTGACAATACAAAATATACAACAACCCATATATTATATACCAATGGGTGCGAAAAATAATGAAAATTTCAATGGTGAAAAGTAACAAATCTATAGTGTTTTGTCTTGAAACTATAATGTGCCCTTAAAACAGTTATAAAAGTGTTATAGTTGCCATTTCCACCATATTCTTTATTTTTTGCTGTCTCCCATAAACTTTTCTTACAAAATCTTGTTTATCGATCTACTTTATATAAATTAAAATAAAACCTTGCTGAAAATATCTTATTGCACATTTTATTTAGATACACGAGGGTTACAGAGGTCTCAGGTGATAGTAACATCTTTAGAAAGGGGATAGCTATATGCTGATTTTCAAACTTCAAACTCTTTGTATGATATCGTGGAAAGCATACGATTACTGGCCAAGTACTTCCAAAAATGTAAGTATTTGAAAATTCAAATCAAGAGCAAGTAATATTTCGAAAAGGTTAATGCTACAAAAACGTTGATATTAACTGTTTATTTCAAGATCTGCGCCTTTCATATGTTAACTTTGACTATCTACTATGGCTTAAGAGTCCTACAAAATTACACAAACTTCGTTTCGATTAAAGAGGACTTCACAGACTATTCGCAGAAAATTGAAGATACACATTTTGTTACTCACATCTTGAAGTGTTTTATTTTAATCAAAATGCTCATTTCTGATGAAATGAAAACTAACAAAAGCAGTTAATTTTTCTTGAACGAGTGAATTTCAGCTCGGGAAATTTTCATCAGAATCTTCGTTTCGCATTTTGGAAGATCCTGTGAATACAAGCATCTAATTTAAGATATACTTTATTATTGTGCTGTTCCCATGAATACACCAAACATACAGTGATCTTTTTTGTAAAATATTATTTTATTTGGATATAAGATACCTAAAAAAAATGTAACTCCTGTAAAACTCTGATAGTTACTAGGTTGAATAAAACATATTAAACTTGACGCTTGCTTTGCTGAATCGCATCAGTTGTTCTGCTCATCTGCCATGCATAATATCTTTCCTACGAGAATTTTGCAAGCTGGCCCCATAGCTCCAGGCACTAGAGCATCTGGTTGATGTGTAAGGGGTCCCGGGTTCCATCCTCGGGTGGGAATTGTTCTTTAACTAGGATTATTCCCCATTCTCCCTGCAGTAAAAATTAATCCAAAGTTATATAAACCAAAATTAAGCTAATGAACACCATTGTGGTTGAGCAATAGTTCCACAAGGTTCAAAACCGCCGATATGACCTTCCATATTGAAGGTCATTAAATGCAACACTAAAAGAAAGTAATTTTAAAATAAAAAAACAATCTACAACGTTCTATACATCCGTTTCTTTGTGTTCTGAAATAAAATCCATACCTTTCTCACAAAAGAGCACACTCTCTATTGGAAAGACAATAAATGAACTTTAGAAACGTTGAGAGACGGTGGAAAAATTAGGGAACCTTCTGTAGCACTGCAAACTCGCAACTACCCCATAAACTGCGCAACAATCTATCCATTATTTGTTACTCAAGCCAAGCAAATACATAGGTAAATATTTAAAATGTTATTCATAAGTTTGAAATATTTTATAAGTAGATATAAGTATGCATTTGTATCATGCGTGCTCCTTTTTAGTTAAAGGTGTCTCAAAACGCACTTCTAGAGAAACTAAAAATGTATTATACTCACAGCGAATAGCAAATATGTAAAAGTACATTTTTGTTTAGTAATTATATTTGAAAATTTCACTGCAATAACCTTAAAATAGCAAGACACTATGAATTTATTATTTAAAGGGGAAATGTAATACAAATAATGGACTATATAACAGTTTTCCATCTTCTACTCTTTCTGCACTCCTTACTAAGTTCGATTTAGTCAACAGGCCTCTGGCTCCCACAACGATTCCAAATTGAATTTTAATCGAAACTGGCCGGTACACAATTCCCTTCTCAATCTCCCAAGGAAAAGAGAGTCGCTAGAGGCCAGATTGAGGCAGTATGGTTTGTGGTCAAGCATTTCAATTGAGACCTGAAAGGGGAATTGTTCTTTGACAGAATGATAACACCCAATGATGAAAACAGTATGTTGTTAAATATCACGACAATCATGTCTGAGTACAGTTTATAAACACATCCCTGGAAAGAACCGTTTTCAACCATAGCACCTCCTGAAAGGCACATAATAAAAACATGAACAAACATTAAATGGTCTAACAAAAATATTAAAATGAAGAGAACGAAAAGAAAACACAATACAATACAACAAATATGCAAACAAAATATTAAAACGCATCCATTGTCACGGCCTACACTGACCTACTTTTCAAATGGGAAAGAGTTTGTCTTCCAGACCGGCAACTAATCGAAGTCCTGCTATGTATTGATAATGCTTACCCCTTAAATGGGCCTTGACGCGCACCAAGAAATATGAAAAGAGTGGGGGTAATGAGCTTGCAACGATGTGCACGTAAATGTATCTCATTGGCTGCAGATCAGAACTCTTTCCATTTGAAAAGCACAGTAGTTTCCTGCTTTGCGCACTGAGTTTTGTCAAACTGATCACAAACATATTTCATGTTGTATTCTGTGTTCTGAGGTTTCCCTCTTCCAATTATTTGGTCTGTTTCAGTATTAGATGCTTCACCAAAACGAGAGTCAGTCATTTTTGACATTTAAGCCTAGCGGCTCTGTTGCGTCAAATTACCTAAGCTGTTGCGCATCTGTAGGACATTGCAGCTAGATTCTCTAACCTGACGAGAATATAAAAAAGCATAAGAGGTGTCAATTAAAATTCAGAGGAAGTGATTAATTAGTGATGATCATAAGAGAGCGTAGGCTTTCACGGCCGGAGTCAATGTTACTAGAAGATATTTCCGGGCTGTTATGCCGTGGTCTGCTGGAGTTAGAAGTGCCAGACGTTTCGTCCACAACTGCGGTAGACATCTTCAGTGGCGCGGACGTAGTCTCCTCGGAGAAATAAGCGTAGCGTCTGAGGTGTCGGCTCCAGAGGCAGTTCGAGTCGAGTGGGGAAGCTTATTCCCCCACCCGAAGTGTCTTTACCGCAGTACCTAGCCGTTATACGGCTTAACCTGCGCGATAGTATGGTGTTTTGGTCTACAGGGATTTAAACTCTGGGAATGTTTGGGATCAGGGGTATTTTAGGGACAAGATGGATGATGGTAGGGATTGGTCCATGAACGGGCACTGCCCATACATGCTGATTGGCTGGTTAGTCAATCAGGTGACGCGCTAATCTCCTCCTGGTTCTGGCCGTCAGTCACACACTGAGAGGTGATCTGAGTTAGGCGATTTACTCTGTTTTAAGTACAGGTATTCATTTTGCCTTTCCCATCTGCGAAAATTAGACCGTTGGACTTAAAATGTCCTTCGGCAATTTTTTAGATGGTAGTCGGCGAGGCTCTCTCTGGTCATATTGTCCCAGAGTATTCACCAGTGGATTAGGGTGGTTCTGGAGTTTGTTGTACATTGTTCGAGCGCGGGTTTTAATCACGTCGACAATGTACGGGATGCCGGAATGTTCGTGAAGGATGTGGTGTCCGAGCTGCTGTATTTATATCCCGAGCGGCCTCCGCTGATTGGTCCGGCTGGCGGACGGCAGGGCAGGGGTGGGAGGTTCCATCCAAGGTGTTGTTTCCTCTTGATTGGATCATTTCTATTATTCCTGTTAATCGTTGTTTCTTGCTTTCAATGACGGGGTACCAGTTGCTGTTCAGTTTCAAGGCTTCTTCTTTCTTATTGAAATTGTGGGGATGTTTGTAAATCTCAATGGCTTCGCGTTGTAGCCGGGCATGGTAGTGTGTAGTGGATGACAGAATGCTGGTATCCTGGAACTTGATGATGTGTTTGCCCTTCGCTTCAATGGCGTGTTGTGCAACTGCGGACTTGTCCTTATGGCCCAGACGGCATCCTCTTTTGTGTTCGGCGAGTCTGGTGTTTATGCTGTGTTGTGTAGTCCCAATGTAAACGGAGCCACAGGAACAGGGAATACGATATACGCCAGCCGAAGACAGGGGGTCCCGGGGATCTTTGGCTGAACGTAGTAGATTTTTAAGCTGTTTAGTGGGCTTGAAGACAGTTTTCACATTATGTCTCTGCAGTATGCGTTGGATACGGTCGGTCACATTCTGTAAGTATGGAAGGAAGACCGTACCTTTATGTTTGGGTTTATCTGTAGTGAGTGAGGCAGGTTTTGGTCTCGCAGGACGGAAGGCTCTTTTGACTTCTTGGACTGAGTATCCATTCGATAACAAAGCTAGTTCAAGGTGATGGAGTTCTTGTGGTAGCAAATGTGGCTCGCAAATGCGAGAAGCCCGATTGACAAGTGTCCTAATCATGGTTCGTTTTTGTTTGGGATGATGATTTGAGGCCTTGTTTAAATAGCGGTCCGTATGAGTGGGCTTACGGTAGACAGTGTACCCAAGTGAGCCGTCTGCTTTCCTGCTGACCAAGACGTCTAGAAGAGCTATCTGTTCATCCTTCTCTTCCTCCATGGTGAATTGTATGCGGGGGTTGATGCTGTTTAGGTGTAACAGGAAGTCTTGGAGGGTTTCTTTTCCGTGGGGCCATACGACGAAAGTGTCGTCTACGTAGCGGAGCCAAACTGTTGGTTTTCGTGGAGATGAGTCTAAGGCAGTAGACTCGAAGGATTCCATGAAAAAATTAGCCACCACTGGGCTCAGGGGGCTACCCATGGCAACGGAGGCCGCTCGGGATATAAATACAGCAGCTCGGACAGCCGACACCTCAGACGCTACGCTTATTTCTCCGAGGAGACTACGTCCGCGCCACTGAAGATGTCTACCGCAGTTGTGGACAAAACGTCTGGCAGTTCTAACTCCAGCAGACCACGGCATAACAGCCCGGAAATATCTTCTAGTAACAATAGTGATGATCAGTTTATTGACAGATATTTGCTCAGAGTGGTGTCAATTATTATTGCGTTTAGAGAACAACCTTTATTTCAGTTATTCTTGCCGAGGAAGCTTTGATCAATCGTGGTTTACTTAAATCGGCTCTTCTAATAAACAAGATAAGAAGCGATCGTAGCGCTTGCCCACCAACGCCTCAACGCTTTGCCAGGTAACACTTCACATCACATGCCGTGCCGGCGAACGGGCAAAGACGTTCAGGGCCGGGCTGCCTCGCGCGACTGCTGGATGTACGTCACTGCCATTACTCGAGGCAACAGAAACAAAGGGAGTTTCAAAAACGTTCGCTACACTTCTGGCTACGCCATTTCCAGTGCGTATATGTGGAACTCGAGAAGGGTCCGTGTGACGTCATACCCAATAAGAAAACCAGAGAAGAGCAGAGCAGTGAGTTTTGCAGTTGAGTTACGGATGAGTCAGTCAGTGTGTCAGTGAGTGTGAGATAGCCATGCGTGTGTGTCGTCGTGTTGGTACGTCGTAAGAAGAATCAACGTCGCGCTGGTTGTAACGTCGTAATTGGGGTATGAGAGAAAGTGAAAAGAGACACCGGAAGGACTGAGCAAAGTAGAGAACAGTTATAAATAGTAATTGACTGAAAGACTGTGTTAATAACGAGAAGAAAACTGTATTTGTGGTACAATTTTAGAAGACAATATAGTGATATAAAAGCAACCGAAATTATTTTTGTCATTTGTGACAGTATGGAAAGGTGACTATACAAGTAAGGTCATCTATCGCAAACAGATGGCATAGAAAATGCTATTAAAGCCGTCTATCGGGAATTACACATACAACGTGTATTACATGTCCCTGCGTAAAGGACGACTTTCACTCTATCGCAAATATCCGCTTTTCAAGTAAAACGTTCACAAAAGGCAGTTACGCAAGTAAACCCATCTGGCAGAAAGTTACTCAAGCGAAGGTGACATCTGTCCGCCACACACTCAACAACACGTATTAAAAGATGACATTCATTTGTCATTTTCTACTACTGCTCTTTATTCTTTCCTGTCTTCTATTAACATCTCTTACAACCTTCGTATTACTTGATATAAAAGTTTCAGTAAAGGTTGTAATACATATTTCTTTAGATACAATCTTTAAAACTCTGCCTTCCAATTTCTAAACTCTTTGTATGACATCGTGTGAAAGATACAAATACTGGCCAAGTACTTAAAAACAAGTATCGGAAAACCAAACCAACAACAAGGAATATTTCGAAAAAGGTTAATACTACGAAAATGTCGATATAAATTGTTTTATCAAGATCTACGCGTTTTGTATGACTGTTATGATTTAAGAGTTCTACAAAATCATACAAAATTCGTTTTGATTAAAGAGGATTTCATAGGCTATTCGCAGAATTGTTAATAATGAGACTGAAATAAGATCAAATCAACATGTAAACAATATCTTAAAGCAAGAGTCTTAATATTACCAAAATCAATGAGAAAGAATGCTCGATAATAAAATGAAAAATAGGATGGAAGAATATCTCGTGAAATTAAAATATGTCATTTTTTGCTCTTTTGGACCTAACTATACAACACCGCAAGGTGTAGAAAGCCTCTGATTGGATTTTGTATTCACCAGCTTCTCCTGCATATAGTAAACACTGCTTATACGCTATAATTAGTATGCAAATATGTTTAACGTATGCTACTTTAATAAAAATATTACCAATTTATAAGAAACTCATAAAGAAAAGTATTTTCCACATAAATCATGGTTTGGAGTGATAGAAAGATACTGAATATAAAAATGTTGAATTTTTGTTTTGAGTTGTGCAGTTCACACACACACACACACACACACACACACACACACACACACACACACACACACACACACACACACACACACACACACACACACACACACACACACACACACAACTCCACCCACCCACACACACACATTGTTGGACTGGCTTGGTTAGACGCTGGCCTACTGATCCCAAAGTCGTGGGTTCAAATCCGATTTTTAAGTGCGCCAGTGATTTTTAAGTATACTTAAAAACGACACGTCCATGTCATTAAATTCACTGATATGTAAAAGAACTCTGTCGCACGCCACTCTCTCCTTCTTTAACTATCTGCTACCATTACTTAACTTGACACTTGCTAAGCCTAGCCCCATGCTTTTCCTGCTACCCCACTTGACTTGGCTTAGCGAGAGTGAGTGGACATCTATTTGCGGAATCGTGTTGGGAATGGATCGGTGGGGTATATTGTGGTTACATATAATACCAAATGCTTTTTCCTTGAATATATTTTGAAAACATAAAATAAATACAAGACTTAACACTGACGGTGTTAAGTAACAAGAATATACATAAGAACATTAAAAATATGGTGAATGATGAAATATATATTACGAAAATGTAGTAAAAATAAACAGTTACATAAAATAGACATGAATGTAAACTATTCTTTGCACTAAGTTATAATTCCTTCCTGACTATTTGACTTCCTGAGCAACACTGGTAGAATGGGCCTGACTCACCAACATAGCTTGGCACACAAAGTCATCCCTTTTAACCACACTCAGTTGATTGTGTTAGTCGGAATTATAACTATTGCCGTTTAGGCTACATTAACCGTGATACAAAGATCACCTACCCTGCTTTAGCATAAAAGCCCTAAAACACTAAACACATACATCTAAATGAAATACAGAACTGTTTGTCTCACCCAAATGTCTGGTGTGTTTTTGGAACAGGTCCTTATCCAGTTATGTTGAAATGAACATGCACATGGACTGTGGCACATTCCTGCATATCAGCCATGAAGAATAAACGCGTCGTTCCTGCTTAATTCCGCGTATGCCCAGTGTATGCCTGAATTAGCATACATCTCGAAGAAATGGTGGTGAATGCCGACGTTGCTTCTCTACGGAGAAAAGTTGCTCACTTGCTTGCCCTCTTGGACAAGCAAAACCATGAAGTATGACCCTGTTGACTTCGATGCGTGCTGACGTCACTGTTGGTGAACTGCTTGGCTCGATGAAGAGGAGCTTGCCGAGTAATGTTAGTAGAATTGAGAATTGCTAAGCCTATCGGCTCATTACTGACGAACATGTAGGCAAGTATGTAAGATACTAATGCTGAGCGCCTCGGCTTGATGAAGATTAAACCATAGTGTATAAGGCTCATACATTACGCTTGGTCGAAGCTGACTGTACTTTGACTGACGAAGACAACTGATGGCAGCGTCTAACGGAGCTCGACTACTTGACGAAGACTGAAGGCAGCGCTGAAGTAAACATCGAAGACTGAAGACAACGCGCTTCGCTGAAGTGAAGATCAAAGACTGAAGGCAGCGCCCTTCGCGCTGAAGTGAACTAACGACTGGTCGGGCAGCCGGATTTTATACTGTGTGCGGGGCGTAGCGGGGGCGAGAGGGGTTACGCTTACCAACCTGACGGCTATACACCTCTCTAAGGTAAGGCCAGTCGATATCTCGAAGTGACGACCTTCCATGACGTCACAGACTCCCGGGGGCAATTTAAAATAAAAGGCTTCAGACTTTTATTTTCCATTAATAATCATACTTAAAGTATATCTTTTGGCTTGTAGACCTTTCCAGCACACCGCCAGACATTTAAGTTTACAATAAACACACTAAAATATACCTTACTTCCTAACACATACACACAATATAGCTTGAAGTTATGGTTTGAGTTGGCTTACATGTGCCCTTACTTCCTTGTTTGTGTCCACATTCTTTACTATAACAGATACATTAGACAAGAATTTGTGCACCTTATAAGGTCCTACATACCTTGGAGCAAGTTTCGCTGAGTATTTATCCGCAGCTTTACTCTTTGGATAATTTCTCACGTAAACAATATCTCCTATATTAAATTTATGAGGTTGTCTCCCTTTATCATAGTTACGACGTGTCCTCAGCTGAGAACGTATTAAATTTCGCCTCACTCGGTTCCATACATCTCGAATATGTGTTTTGTCTACCTGCTCTGGAATTATATCACGGACATTCCACATGTTCGCTAGCGGAGAATTTGGTGGAAAGGAAAACATCAAATTAAATGGACATTGCCCATGAGATTCATGCTTGGCACTATTTAACGCGAATGCTAGCCAATATAATGTTTCGTCCCACTTGGTATGATCCTGAAAATGATATGCTATTAAGGCGTTTTTCAAATTTCTATTCACCCGTTCACTTAATGAGGGTCTAGGATCATACGGAATAGTTGTAATGTGCTTGACTCCCGAACTAAAACAAAACCTTTTAAATAAATTGGACTGAAAATACGAGGCATTGTCACTAACAACTATCTCGGGCACCCCAAAACAAGAAATAATAGTCTTCAGACCTTGAACCGCGCTAGCTGCGTTGGCGTCCCGTGTGGGTAACAACCACACATACTTTGTAAAGGCGTCAACTACCACCAGCACAAACCTATTTCCCTGTTTACTCCTGGGTAGCGCCCCAATGTAGTCGACAAATAATTTTTGCATTGGTCTCTCTGCAATCGTGGAAGTCAAATATCCCAAGTGGGTGCTCTGTGCAGGTTTCGACATTGTGCACAGATGACACGCCTTAACCTGTAAACGAATCTCGTCGTCCATTCCCTTCCAAATAAACTGGTCCCTTATTTTATTCCTGGTCTTAAATATGCCTAAATGTCCTCCACATGGACTATTGTGAAAATATTGAAACAATAGTTTCTTCAATTGCTCGGGTACCACAATTTTATTTTTCCCTGTTCTATCTTTACAACAAAGAACGCCTCTTTGTAAGAGATATGGCTGACATTCTTTACCTTGCCGCAACGTTGATATTATGGAAGCTAGATTCTCATCTTTCATCTGATGGTCTTTGAGATCTTCATAAGCGAAAGGAAAATTGCCTAACACTGTCAATACTGGAGCATGAGGAGTATTCGAGTCAACTTGCTCGTTCTTTTCCTCTCCGTACATTCGAGAAAGAGCATCTGCTACACAATTAAATCTGCCCCTTATATGATGAACCTTAAACTTGAATGCAGAAATTCGCAGAGCCCATCTAACAATTCGACCACTTTTCCTGGGTCTGGCCAAAACCCAAGAAAGAGCCTGGTTGTCAGTCTCTAGTAGGAATTCAACATGTTCTAGGTAAAACCTAAATTTTTCTACCCCGTACAACACAGCTAAAGCTTCCAATTCGTACATGGAATATTTTCTTTCCTGTACATTAAGGATACGAGACGCGTAGGAAACAAAACGTCTACCTTCAGGGTGTTCCTGAAGTAAAACGGCAGCAACCGCAGAACCACAAGCGTCGGTTTGCAAAATGAATGGCAAAGAGAAATCAGGTACTGCCAACACTGGAGGAGAAATTAAAGCTTCTTTAAGCCTAAGGAATGCCTGATTCTGTTCCTCATTCCATTTAAACTTTACCCCTTTCTTTCGTAAAATGTTTAAATGACATGCTTGCTCGGCATAGTCGGGAATAAACTTCGCGAAATAGTTGACCATTCCGAGAAATCGCGATATCTGCTTAGCAGTCTTGGGCACTGGATACTCCCTGATCTTATTAGTCCTTTGAGGATCGATGGTTACATTGTTACCAGAAATAATATGACCTAAGAAAGTTAATTTTTGAGTAGCAAACTTAACTTTATTTGGATTAACTGTCAAACCCGCCTTACGAAGTCGAGAAAATACTTCAGGGAGATGTCTTACATGGTCATCAAAAGTTGTGGAATAAATGCACAAGTCATCTAAATAATGATATAAATAATTAAATTTTATGTCTCCAAAAACTCTGTCTAATAATTGTGACAGGACTTGGGCACCCACTGCTAAACCAAACGGTAAACGATTGAATTCATACAGATTATAATCAGTGGTAAAGGCCGTTAACCTTTTCGATTGTTCTTCCAACGGAATTTGATAATACGCCTGATTTAAATCGATGCTCGTAAAATATTTTGCCTTAGCAAACCAGTGGTAATTTGGATGGACATGTGGTAGAGGAACTTGATCAATTTTAATTTTGCTATTTAACACCCTGTAATCTACTACCATTCTAGCATCATCATCAGGCTTGGGGACAAGGAAAACCGGACTTGAATAATTCGAATTCGACATCCTAATGATTCCTTGCTCTAACATAGTATTTACCTTTTCCCTCAATATATGTAGTCTCTGAGGTGGTAAGCGATATGGAGGTAGTCGAACCGGTTGCTTATCATGCAACTCTATCTTATATGTTACTAAGTTCGTGCAACCTAGTTGGTTCGTGAGTACATCTGGAAACTCAAGTAATAAATTCTGTATCACTTGTCTTTGTTCGTGGTGTAAATGGTCTAAACTGAATCCAGAAACAGGTTGTTGTTCCATAGTATTATCTACACTAGCACATGACGTCATCCCGGGAATATTGCTCAAAGCCTTAAATGGTATTTTTACTGAAGGACAACATTTGAAATATAAGTTTCTACTTGAACTATCCAATATCAAACCAGTATGAGCAATGAAGTTATTTCCCAAGATAATCGGTACAGGTAATTTCTGAACCACGCAAAATTGCATTTTCCAGCGGAATTTTGCTATACGCAGAGATAATAATACTTCCCCCAAAACTTGAATTGGTTCTAAATTTGCTGAAATTATTTTAACACTACTTGTGTTTAAATTACGACGCAACTTACTAGACCATCTGTGATCAACTAAGGAAACTACGCTACCTGTGTCGATCAATCCTAAAACCGGAATTTTATCTACTTCAACACTAACATACGGTATCGGAAAACCTACTATGGCTTGAATATTTTTCTCCACAGGGATACTATCCGCATAGACTGGCATAACCGAATGTCAGCTATTTTTCTTTTTGGTTGAGAACCTTGAATTGGAATATGTACATCCTTTGTTTTCCGGGCAATTGTGTTTGACATGACCTGTCTGTTTACAAGTCCAACACACCGTACTTCTTTCTGAACCCGATTTGACTTTTTCTTCTTTCCTTTCAGAACTGCTTTGTTCCGTGGGCAAATGTCGGAATCTAATGACTAAGTCATCCAGTTGTTGATATGACTGTAAATTTTGACCTAAAGCTAATGCACGTATTTCCGCATGTCGGGAATTGGAAATTATGTTCTGTACAATTTCTGGTTCTGTGTAATTTACACATAATGCCTTCACGATCAACTTTATGTTCTCCACAAATTCAGAAAAGTGTTCCGTTTCTCTCTGTCTGCGAAAGTAATGTAAATTAAGTAACTGATTATAATTCAATGGAGACAAAAGAACTCTAATTATTTCTTTCTGAAATTGCAATATACTATACCCATTCATAATTGATCTCAACAAAATATCTAGAACTGGGTTTTCTACATGCACATGGAAAAATTGCAAAATAATTTGATCACTCAACGAATATACTTTCGCTTGATACTGGCATCTAATTAAAGTAACAAGAAATTCCAAAATCTGCTCTGGAGTATTCGCTTGAATTGCCTTAATATCACCTAGAATTCTCTGGCATGGATGCGGTAATTTTAGTTTAGTTAACGTGACTCTCGTTGCATTATCTTCCTTCCGCATTTGACTACCTAAGTTTTCCTGAATAAATGGCGTTACACCATTTGCTTCCATGGGCTCACTAGTTTGTTTAGTGTATTTCAATTCTGAGAGCTAATCTCCTAACTTCAACAAAAATTCCGAAATATTCCTAGTTTGAGATTTCAACCTTTCTGTAGCTAACCTTTGCAAACGGTTTGTTCTATATTGCCAATACTTGACACGACCTTTAATCCTACGCAATTGTGACTGTGTACATCCTACCTTTACATATTCGTCTACTAGATCACCAAGTGATTGAGACGCACGCTCACAATACTGAAATTCTATGGTTTCATTACACGGTAAACTTGCACCAATGGTATGTGGATCCTGTGTTAACTGAACTCGCAGTAACTGTTGTAAATCAGTGACAGAATTCTTAGTATCACACTCAACCTTAATATTACACAACTCATTTTCAAGTTCACTTCTATTCAAAACTTCGGGTTGAAAAGGTAATTCCATGTTTATAAAATACACAACCTATAGTGAGGCAAGCAGTTCATAAATCAAAACGTTAAATACATTCAAGGATACATTAGTATACCTTTCAATTTGTGTCGAAGTTATTTTCAACTGTAAAGTTATCAACCAGTAATCACAAAAATTACAAGTAACCAAGAGAATTAAATGTAACCATGAAATTACAAAGAACCGCGATCTCTGTTACCCCTACTATTTAACCACGGCATGTAACCACGACATGTAACCACTGCATGTAACTACTGCATGTAACCATTGCATGTAACCATTGCATTGAACCACTGCATGTAACCACGCTCTGCTACCACTGCTGTCGCACGCCACTCTCTCCTTCTTTAACTATCTGCTACCATTACTTAACTTAACACTTGCTAAGCCTAGCCCCATGCTTTTCCTGCTACCCCACTTGACTTGGCTTAGCGAGAGTGAGTGGACATCTATTTGCGGAATCGTGTTGGGAATGGATCAGTGGGGTATATTGTGGTTACATATAATACCAAATGCTTTTTCCTTGAATATATTTTGAAAACATAAAATAAATACAAGACTTGACACTGACGGTGTTAAGTAACAAGAATATACATAAGAACATTGAAAATATGGTGAATGATGAAATATATATTACGAAAATGTAGTAAAAATAAACAGTTACATAAAATAGACATGAATGTAAACTATTCTTTGCACTAAGTAATAATTCCTTTCTGACTATTTGACTTCCTGAGCAACACTGGTAGAATGGGCCTGACTCACCAATATAGCTTGGCACACAAAGTCATCCCTTTTAACCACACTCAGTTGATTGTGTTAGTCGGAATTATAACTATTGCCGTTTAGGCTACATTAACCGTGATACAAAGATCACCTACCCTGCTTTAGCATAAAAGCCCTAAAACACTAAACACATACATCTAAATGAAATACAGAACTGTTTGTCTCACCCAAATGTCTGGTGTGTTTTTGGAACAGGTCCTTATCCAGTTATGTTGAAATGAACATGCACATGGACTGTGGCACATTCCTGCATATCAGCCATGAAGAATAAACGCGTCGTTCCTGCTTAATTCCGCGTATGCCCAGTGTATGCCTGAATTAGCATACATCTCGAAGAAATGGTGGTGAATGCCGACGTTGCTTCTCTACGGAGAAAAGTTGCTCACTTGCTTGCCCCCTTTGACAAGCAAAACCATGAAGTATAAACCTGTTGACTTCGATGCGTGCTGACGTCACTGTTGGTGAACTGCTTGGCTCGATGAAGAGGAGCTTGCCGAGTAATGTTAGTAGAATTGAGAATTGCTAAGCCTATCGGCTCATTACTGACGAACATGTAGGCAAGTATGTAAGATACTAATGCTGAGCGCCTCGGCTTGATGAAGATTAAACCATAGTGTATAAGGCTCATACATTACGCTTGGTCGAAGCTGACTGTACTTTGACTGACGAAGACAACTGATGGCAGCGTCTAACGGAGCTCGACTACTTGACGAAGACTGAAGGCAGCGCTGAAGTAAACATCGAAGACTGAAGACAACGCGCTTCGTTGAAGTGAAGATCAAAGACTGAAGGCAGCGCCCTTCGCGCTGAAGTGAACTAACGACTGGTCGGGCAGCCGGATTTTATACTGTGTGCGGGGCGTAGCGGGGGCGAGAGGGGTTACGCTTACCAACCTGACGGCTATACACCTCTCTAAGGTAAGGCCAGTCGATATCTCGAAGTGACGACCTTCCATGACGTCACAACTCCTGTGGTACGAAATTCTGCCAAACCGGCGACACTGATATGGTCCTGGTAATTGACAGCGTCGTTAAACAACAGAATAATTTAATATACACACATACATACACACACAAACACACACACACACAAACACACACACGCATAAACGCTCGTTTTTACATTCTCTACTGATAAGTAGGAGAAGTATTGCATTCCACCCAAAAATTCAATGTCGAGATTTCAACGGAAATATTTGTTTTGAGACCCCCTGAATCTAGAAAAAGCATTTTTAGAAAAAGGTCCGTGTGTGTGTGTGTGTGTGTGTGTGTGTGTGTGTGTGTGTGTGTGTGTGTGTGTGTGTGTGTGTGTGTGTGTGTCAGTCTGTGGACAGCATAATTCAAAAACGAAAAGTCAGTTAAAAACCAAAGTTGGTTTTCCAGTTTAATGTCTTTCAAGGATGCGACACGAACATTTTGAAGAAAATAGCCCCACCCTAAACTACCCTTTACATGGAAAATGTTTCCAAAATTTTTATTTTCTAGAAAATGGCTACAACGATTTTGATTAAAATGTCATATGTTTGAGATATTTTTATGACAAATGAAATGCATCTCTTGAATTTTCTGGCTATAGCCCCTGTAGTCGCATTTACTCTGGACGACTTTTGCATAACTGGTAAACCGTTACAGATAGACCAAATCATACTATACAAAAAATGTAGATCTTGCTAAAATACACAATTTATGTCTCAATAAATTTTCTTGTAGGGTGAACCATTTCGGAGATATTCCTTGTTATGTGTGTGAGTTTTGGAAAACTTAAAACTTTCGTGAAATGGAACATCGTTGTTCATTTTTTTATATGTTGAGTGTGCAAAGACAACAGAATCTCAAAGCTTTAAAACATTTGACTATCGCACGAAGCCTACTGTATTCTAATATTCCCCTTGCACCTACAAGGAAATAAGCAATAAGATAATTTGTACAAATGTTTATCTCAACTAACACGAAGAAGATATAGGAATAAGAGTTTGTAGGAATGGTTAGTACAAGAGTGGAGTGTGAGTGTGTGAAAATGAAAGGGGAAGAAGAAAGACTATTTTTACGTCCAAATGGCAAAAGAATCCAAATAATTGTGTGATATACGACTTGAAGTCTAAATTTATCCTCAAGAGAGTTGTTTGTGACTTCATCAAAGTGACAAGTAGAACGCACGTAACTACTTTATAAATCGGAATCAACGTTGTGACGGCAGTTGCTATTTTCAACTCCCAAAAATTAAATAAAGGCATTAGCCTAAAGAGAAGAAAAAGTAGTTATCACCATCAGAGGAGCCGCACGGGCGTGAAATTGACCTCCGTCTACATCTGCAGACATTTCCCATCAATCACCATTAGGCCTGTCGTGAAATTCACATTCCTCCTGCAAACGTCGCAGTTTCTCTTCTCACTTGTTTCCTCCGCACTATTGACAGATGAAGAGAGGAAAGATGGATCTCAAAATAATCAGAAATTTACATCTTTTTCTCGGCAGCGCATTGCGTCAGTTATACGCGAAGGCTCAAGGGAGGTTGATTCAGGTACAGAGTGAAACTACTGAGAAATGTGGTTAAAAAGCCAATCTTTTGTCTACCTTTGAGGAACTATGAATAGCAAGGCTCACACGAAACAACGTAAAATCTTGCAGCTACGGTTCAATTCACATCGCATCGGTAAAGAACCCACGTGGAGGCGTTTCTTGTGCATCTCAGTAACCCGGAACTTACGAGATCTAGCGATTGGTATAACGAGAGGATGAGCTCTGGTAGCTATCTCAAGAAATATTACAAAATTACACCTTAAAACAATCCTGAGAGGTTAACCATAGCATCACGCTATATGCCAAATTACGTCTGCGTGTGAACTAATTTTTCATTAAGCAGGTCTGCTGTAAAGACAGTTTCACAAACATTGATCAATTATTTATTCAATATAATTGCTAGACCGCCTCCGTAGCGCAGTCGGTAGCGCGCTTGCCTCTGGCGCGGAGGACCCGGGTTCGATCCCCGGTACTAGCATGGGGATTTTATCCCCTCTGAGAGGTCTGGTATGGGGTGCAGTCAGCCTCGTTAGGTCCCGGGGGGACCAATTGAGGAGCTACTTGATGGAGAAGTAGCGACCCCAGGTCTAGAAGACTGCATAACTGGCCGGGAGGGCTCGGGGCGCTGACCACGTCCCACCCTCCAGTACTGCACCTCACCAATGACGCCTGTAGTGGGCAGAGGTGGGGGACGCAGCCGTTGGGCGGTAGGCCTTGGCCCTCCATGAGCTGTTGCGCCGGGGGTTTAGTTTTTTTAATTGCTATGTAATAGAATTTTAGAAAGCTTAAAACTTTAAATGTTGCATTGAGAATGGTGCTCTCCAATCAAAGATTATATTTTTACTTTCTCTACTACGTATACTAAGTAGGGGAAATATTGTATAACATCCAAAACTCCAATGTCGAGATTTCACCGCAAATATACGTTTTGAGGCCCCTGAATCCAAAATAGTTTTAGAAAAAGGTGTATGTGTGTGTGTGTGTGTCTGTGAACAGCATAACTTAAAAAGGAAGTTGATTAAAATTCAAATTTGATAAGTTTGTTTCATCTTTCAAGAATATTACACAAAGATTTTTAAGAAAACTGTTCCACCCAACTACCCTTTATATGGAAAATTTTTCGAAAATTTTTGTTTTCTCAAAAATCGCTCTAGCGAATTTCATTAGAATGTCATATGATTAAGATATTTCTATGGCAAATAAAATATATATTTTGAATTTTCTGCCTATAGCCCATGTAGTCCTGTTTACCCTTATGACTTTTCCATAACGATAAGCCGTAAGAGATTGACCAAATCTTACTGTACAAACAATGTAAATATTGTTAAAATACACAAGTTATGTCAAAATATTTTTTTGGTAAGTGAACCATTTCGGAGATATTCCTAGTTATTTGTGTGGAAGGTCCTTATTCACCTTTTGGTGTCTTGGCCCTGCATGCAGAATGGAATTTCACAGCGTTCATGTAGCGACCAGTTTTAAAAGATTTGACTATCGCTCAAAGCCTACTGTGTTCCCAAATGCCCCTTGCACTTACAAGGAAATAAGTAATAAGATAATTTCTGCAAATGATTATCTCAACTAACATGAACTAGATAGAGGAATTAGAGTTTGTAAGTATAGTTAGTGCAAGAGTTGAGAAAGTCATGTAAGTGCAACACATCAGATTTTTATACAAGTCTTGAAGCGTTTCCTTATATGTAGCATGTTTGGGCACCTAAAGATAATAATGTATTAGAAGTTGGGAATAGCCAAACGGGGGAGCAGGTCCGAGGGGTGATGTACGCTAGCAAGTACGGGGTCCCTAACGATTCCAACATGGCACCAAACCCGACGTGACTAGCCCTGTTTTAACCACTCGCAACCTGGGGTTCCCTATTGTGGACGAGACACTCCCATAATTCCCAGCACTCTAGCAAAACGCCAGGGAAAATGTTTCCATAGTATAAATTTCACCGTTCTGCCGCAACATACCTACGGTCGTTGCCTGGTCCTACAACCCTGCAACAGATGAGTTAAAACAGATGAAAGGAAAAATATGGGGACAGAAAAAGGTAGGAAATTCGTAGTAGAACTATCTCAGATAAACCTATTGAGCCAGGGAAACCACGAAAAGCCCATGGCTCATGGGAATCGAACCCAGACCCCATTCATTGGGAGCCTCACACCTATCTCACTCGGTAATCATATATTCAATTATTAAGATACAGTATCCAAAAAAGAGATAGTCTTCTAATAAGAGACACCAAACTATGCCGCCAAACACGTGGTGCTGTGTGCTGGAAATAGTTGTATAATGCTTTTGTTTCGATAGTACATTGTTACCTGTGTGGTAACTGTAACACAAGTAGTGCCAACCTGAGAAGGACAAAACGTTGTTGCATGAGTTGCAAATTTGATTGTTATATTCATTGAAGCCGTGAAGCTCTATCCAGGTGAATTCTAACTATAATTAAATTATTTGTGGGTAATATAGGACTCACATAAGTTATTATAAGCATTTTTAGTAATGTCTGCATAACGTCTTTGAATAGCAGGCAGGGAATTTCAGTGTATCGTGGATCCTAATAAGAGACACCACGTGTGGTGTCAAACAAGAGGCAGTAGCTTATGTAATAATGATGTAGAAGATGAATGTTTACCTGCACTGGATTATATTCGAAGGACACGTGAGAGGAAAAGTGTGCACGATTTGTGACATGCAATCGAAGGGCACATGAAGGGCCTTTGACATTCGTTTTGTTTTAAAACTGTTGCTGAATCAGTATTTTTTGGAGCAAGAACTATTTATTATAGGTTGTCTCACCCTTAGATAACAGTATGGGGTTAAATGAGGTATATCTGTCTCTATCTAGGACATACGAGTTTCCGTTAGCTTCGTCCTTTTCTACTCTTGCGCTGTTGCCAGGTTCCTAATAGCATGGTGTAAATATTCAGTTGTTAAATTTCAAGTTTGAACACATTATTCTATGCAGAATTTGTTTCTCTAATATGTTGTATGTCCTTTTCAGGGCCATTATACAGTTCTAAAGGCCCAAATTTCTACAGAAAACGTTTCTTTTCTTCTTCTTCTTCTTTTTTTTTTTTTTTTTTTTTTTTTCCCAGTAAAACTTCGATGTTTGCTGTTTCTATATGCATCACGCACTAACTAATAAACTAACTGCTGGACAATGTTTATATTTTTTTCTTAGCTAGAGTAAACTATAGTGCTGCCACCTACCTACTTTCAATTCTCTATGTTTACTCTGTTAAGTGTTACCTACAATTTTTTAAATTAAATCTTTATGTTTGTGCACTGCAAAAGTTACGCAGTGGCAAACTTTTTTATTGTTGAGTTTACATCGAGAACAAGCGAGAGCAAATGTTGAGGAGGGTTAGAGACAGTTTTTAAAATAAAGTAGACGCCTGTAACCTCTTTCTTTCATCGTGTAAGGCAAACAAAAGGTATTCACCTATTCAGATAAACGGCGTCAACAGAAGGCAGCAGTAAAAGTTATTAGTTCGTAAAGAAGCGTATGTGCTTATACTTTTTGGAACCTGTGAAGTGTTATGTTATTTATTTAATATTTTCCGTAAATATTTATAGCTATGGAGGGAGAAGCTATGAAGAGACAATATATTGATAAATTAAGAAGTAAGGAACGCCAAATAATTATGAATCGGTTGATTATTTTTTAAGTCAAATGAGTATTAATAAGTCAGTAAAAGTAACAGCTAAGGCTATCGGGTGTTCAGAAGCAGTAGTGTATAGGATTGAAAAGGAACTAATGAAAGTATATCTAAGAACGCCACGAAAAAGAAACCAAAACTGGCGGGACAAAAAGCCGTTAGGTTAACGCAATATGATGGAATAGTGCAAAGTGGAGTGCGGCGAATTGTTCATTCTTTACTGTTCGAAAATATTTCACGCACGTTGAATATAATTTAGTGACAGTATCTTCACGGTGATGATAACCTATCAAATTTCTCAAGGGCCACTCGGAGTCGATTCTTACATGATTTGGGGTTCGAATATAAAAGAAGACACGCATATAGTAAATGTTGCAACGTTGCGCCCCATTTAACGTGTAGTTGATGGTATCTATTATTTGAACTGCATTTTGAAATTTTCCATTTTATTTTTTATCTTTGATCGAAGAAAACAAGATTATGTAAAAAGTATTTTTGGACTGTCAAGCGCTGCATGTACACACTCCCGCACGTCCTTATAGCATTTGAGCCAGAAAGGAAAAATATACCTAATTGGATTCTTACTACAATATATGAACAGTTTTAGAAAAATGTATTGTTTTGATTTTTACTTTCTCTATTAAGTGTAGTGAAGTAGAGGATGTATTGTATTTATAGTAGCTACCAGAAACTCTTGGGAATCATCTAGCACTGCACGTTGAGGACTCATAATTAACTTTGGTTGCAGTTGCCAAAATTGCAACCTTTTCTGGACAGCCCTTCTTCCACTTAGGACTCAATACACAAGACCGTCTTTGTTTATGGTAGCGTTCCATTTCTGGAAGCCAAGTCATCCCGTTGAGGAGTGACCACGTGGCGAGTATGGCTGGAGAGGTCATGCATAGACAAGGTCACAAACCGCAATCCGCCAGTGATCTCATTTTCCCAAACTTTACAATTGGTGTACATTCCTTGAGGTCAGTTACACTACTCTGTCTTCTACAATCCAGCTACTGAAAACTATTTTATTCTGCTTGGAATAAAACCATCATCATTCATAATCGTTCCCATTACTTAATTATAGCAAGTAAAGAAGGCATTCATTCCAAACAAAAGTGTTACATCAATTTTTCACCGAAAATACATACTCCAAACAAGATTTTTTTTTTTTTTTTTTTGGAAAATAGGTAGGCAGCAATAGGTAGTATATACAGCAGAATCCCAAAATAACGCGGTTCTTGGGGAACTTTTCATTATTATTATTATTATTATTATTATTATTATTATTATTATTATTATTATTATTATTATTATTATTATTATTATTATTATTATTATTATTATTATTATTATTATTATTATTATTATTATTATTATTATTATTATTATTATTATTATTATTATTATTGTTGTTATTGTTGTTATTGTTGTTGTTGTTGTTGTTGTTGTTGTTGTTGTTATTGTTGTTATTATTGTTATTATTATTATTATTATTATTATTATTATTATTATTATTATTATTATTATTATTATTATTATTATTATTATTATTATTATTATTATTATTATTATTATTATTATTATTATTTTGTTGTTTAACGGCGCTGTCAATTGCCGATCAATGGATCACATCAGCGTCACCGGTGTGCCGGAATTTCGTCCCGCAGGAGTTGTTTTACATGCCAGTAAATCTACTGGCATGGAGCTGTCGTATTTTAGCACACTTAAAAACCGTCGGCCTGGGTCGGATTTGAACCCGCGACCTTGGGATCAGTAAGCCAGCGTCTAACCAACTGAGGCACCCAGACCGACTTCTTGGGGGACATCCGACGGAGGTGGTGGGAAACATTCATGCAAAAATAAATTAAAGCACATTATAAAATATATAATTTACATCAAAGTACGCCACTTTTAAAGTAATTACACCACTTATGCTAGAGGTGTATTCCAGTCCTGCAACCAATCTTTATACAGTACATACAATTACACCGTACCCATTTTTACAATAGCCTAATTTTACATTGTTTTAAAGAAATCAGTAAGTTTTGTTTGGCGGCATAATTCACCACAGTTATTTTCGTCTCCGCATATTGTTTAACTATAGCAAGATAGGCATGAATACTGTTGGATTCATTTTGTCCCATCACACACAGAATCATATTGTTTATGGTACTTATCACTTCACTAACATGCAGAATATCTTTTTCCGAGTGCATGTCTGGTTACTTCGGGAAATTCTTAGCAATGCAGTGGCCAAGGTCAACGCTAGAAATACAATCACCGCAGTGGCTAAGGTCCACGATATGTGCAGCGAAAAGTAGATTCCAGTATCCCTCTTTGGAGAAAATTTTAAACTCAACTTTAAAAAATAATAAAGAAATAAATAAAACTAAGATATATCTTCAGGGGAGATACTTTGCCCCGCGTTACATCCAAATCCGTGGTATTTTTGACCACGCTATTTCGGGCTCCTACTGTATGTATGAGAGAGAAAGAGAGAGAGCAAGATCAAGAAAACATAACTCCGAAATCCAAAATTGGATAAATAAAAATTTGCTAGTAACATCAGTATCTTCCAAGAATGCCACGCGAAGATTTTTGAAGAAAATTCCTTCACCCCAAATCTTTTACATGGGCTTAACGGTGTTTCTTCACAAATTTGTAATTTATCACACACAGCGTAACCATAACAAATGCCTAAATCATTTGCATCACGTGTTTACAAATAGAAATCAAAACACCATTCTTCACTATTGTCCAAACAGGCAGAAAGCTTTAGGTTGTCCAAGATAACGATGACTTGAAAAGTCAACTGTGTCGTAACAGACCGTAGAACTAAACACTTGAAAGGAAGGGAAGAAGATTTAAAATCACACATGTTTAAGGCAGTCACATGACAAATAAAATATACATCTGGAATTTTCTGACAATTGCCGGTGAACATTTCATTTGTGTAATGTTCAATAACTGCAAAACCAGACAAAATTAACTACAGAAATTCAGATATATTAGAGCACGCAATTTATATGTAATAAATGTTTAATTGTATTGACCATTTTCCGAGTTACACGTTATTGGTTTTAATTTACAACTACATGTTTCTTTGCAGTGTTGCCGTTCCTTTGTTTTTCGTGTACCGACATTTAAACAGTGAATTTTTTAAGTCAGAATATAACTACACGTTATTTAAATGCTTGACTATGACTTCAGCCACTTGTATCCTTCTTAAAACTACAATCAAATGTTGAATGAAATAATTTCTGGAACCGCTTATCGCGATTAACGTAAACAGATAAGAAAATACGCTTTTGTAACAATAGTATATAGAAGAGTGGATAGAGAACGTCAAATTTTACACCTTTCCGTTTTTACTAGATAAGGTACCACAGGCGGTGATTATACATAAAATGAAATTATAATTATTTGGGAAGGAAACATTTTACGTCTAAGGTTAGGATACCTCACAGGCATTTGCTAGTTAGACTGAGGAAACTTGGAAAAAGAGTTAGGGAGAATATTCTGACGGAATTTGAACCACGGACCTCCGCTCACGAGTGAGTGTTTTAATGAGTTTGACCAGCCATGTTGGTGAAGTGACGCAAATGTAAACCTCAATGACCCAGGAGGTATCTATTGTGGACTACCACCCTCCCGAATGATCTGGAATTTATAGGCTATTCGCAAGAAATTCAATATATACATTCTATTGGTCATGCAAACATCGTGTTTGGAAAATACTGGATTTAAAAACGAAGGCAAAACTTCTGGACAATTTTTGTAGCCAACTTTTTTGTGTTCAAAGCATATTAAAACATGTATTTCTGGTAAAATATACATATCAATTTTTCTAACTGAAAACGGTATCCTTTGGTACTAAAAGAAGAGGGATGGCTTGTACAGTGCTTCATTAGAGTTCAAACTACCGATTTCATTTAGCCTCCAGATATTTTGTATGTAATTGTATTTTCTCTGGAAAATATTCCCAAATGAATATTACTCAGAAATGGTCAACACTTCAACCAGGCAGACTAACAAGCAGACCTGTTTATTGCTCGCTAGATGGAAAAGATTATGCCACGATGTTCAGGTGTGTAGGTATACCGTAACAGTGGTGCCTTTCTACCTGCGTTTATTGACATTTGCCGTAATAGGGAAACGGGAAATGAAGGAAAAGGAACCCGCCCAGTCAGCTGACAAGCGGGCACGTGGCGCTCAACTAACAGCTGGTCATAATGTCCGTTATGACTGTGATCAAAGTTTACGGTATCTCACTCTTTATCTTACCTCTTTAAAACTGAATATCATTACGCAGATTTACACAGTTTAAGTATTCAGACACCTTACATATAAGGTCGATTTACTTGGTACATGTTTTATACAGGATGCTTCATAAGTAAAGGAACAGTGGAAATAATTGTGTTCTCTATTCTTGTGAGTAGTGCAGATATAGAACGAATGTTTTCCCTGATGAAAAACGTGTGGACTGATGGACGAAACAAACTTCAGATGAAATCTGTGGAAATTCAACCTGTTGTTAAATGAAAGCAACATTCAATCAGCAGCTTAAGGTTCCATTAGCATATTCTACATGAGAAAAAAACTTGGAAATGCCGTTACATCAGACAAAAAAAAAAAAAAAAACCAATATAGGTTCCCTAACCCCAACCCCATTGATTTTCACCCTTGTACGAGGGTAACTAGATATATATTAAGACACGGAAAATTGGTCAAGAATTGTTGCTTTGTCGAAATCCTGACTAATTTATAATACAACAGTAGTGGGCAGACAATTGTTGCTCAGTTTATGTTTGAAGTGTGGAAAGTGTGAGCGTTTTTCCAGTGCAATGGAGATTCAGAAAAAGCATTTATTTTATATGACTTTAAAAGTGGCTTAAATGAAAGTCACTTGAGCGTTTGAGAGGGGCTTTCGTGGGCTATTCTCGTCACGTGTCCCTGTGATCCATTGGTTGCAGAGTTTAAGAAGGGCGGCAATATCTTAAAGACAGACCTGCAAGAGTAGGGGAATGAGAAAAACATCACCTCTGTGGAACCAATGATTTAGAGGTCCAAGATAAGAATATTCAAGTATGGTATTTTCAGCTTAGCTTTGGTATGAAGATAAAAACTGACGAAAGTTAGTAAGAATTTTATTGCACGTTTAGATATTAAACGCTATATTTTGTTTAAATATTTCGATAAATGATTTGTCAAAGGTGGCAACTGTAGTGTGATATCATCGAAGAAAATCTTAAATGACATCATATTACTTTTTGCTTTTCTACTAACCAGAGGAAGTATTTTATCCCACCCAAAAATGCGAAGCCGAGATATATATGTTTTGAGACACCTTGAATCCAAAAAAGCCATTTTTAGAAAAAGATCCGTGTGTGTTTGTCAGTCTGTGTGTCAGACTGTGGACAGCATAACTCAAAAACGAAAAGGCGGTTATAAACCAAAGTTACTATTTAAGTTTTAATATCTTTCAAGGATGCTACACGAAGATTTTGAACAAAATAGCCCGTCCCTAAACTGCCCTTTACATGGAAAATTTTTCGACAATTTTGATTTTCTTGAAAATGGCTCAAACGATTTTGATTAAAATGGCATATGCTTAAGATATTTGTATGACAAATGAAGTGTATATTTTGAATTTTCTGGCTATAGCCTATGTAGTCCTGTTTACTCTGGATGACTTTCGAATAACTCGAAACCGTAAAAGATAGACAAAATCTTAGAGTACAAAAAATGTAGATCTCACTAAAACACACAATTTTTATCTAAATAAACTTTTTTGTAGATAACTTTGCGGATATTCATTGTTATTTGTGTCAGTTTTGGAAAATTTGAAACTTGAAACTTTCCAATTATATATATATATGAAAACTGTATTAATTTATTTCATCATCCGTCAAATTAAAAATTTGCCATTACATTTAACACCAGAGCCAGAATTGTATTTTTAGCTACGGCATTGAACAGTTTGGTTGTCTTCTATGATATTACTCTGAAGTTGGTCTTTATAATGGCGGCGTTACTTATTTTGTTTGTAAAATTGACATAATAAACAAACATTTACCATACTAGAATGCAGGCATTCACACACATAAATTGCCAACCCTGGATTGTAAAATTTTCTTGCATTGTTTGGTCACCTTAAACATATGACGTTTTAATCAAAATCATTAGAGCCATTTTTGAGAAAATCAGAATTTCAGAAAGATTTTCTGTGTAGAGTAGGGTAAGGTTGAGGAACTTTCTTCAATATCTTCGTGTCGCATCCTTGAAAGATGTGCTTTGGTTTTTAACCGACATATTTCCGGTGAAATTTCGACATCGAAATTTTGGGTCGAAGACAACGCTTCGCTTACTATACGTAATAAGGAAAGTAAAAATCTTGACATCATTTCTATAATAAGCAAATATTAAAATGAATCACTGTTGACCATGAAATGTTTACTGAGAATTATCTCGAGGAACATGTGCTAGTTTGCAGATGTAGCATTAAGAGGACTGGTCGCAACAGGTCCCCAGTTTCTGGTCGATGATGAAGCCAAATGGGACAAGCCAATAATCTGATGATCTCATCTTTTGGACGCATTACACTTGCAAACTCTTTGTTGGTGATGCGAGGAACGGTCCATTACTGCCGCTTCTGGCCTATTAGCCATCAGGAAGAAGCCAAACTCCACTCGTTCTCTTATCACGCCTTAAGAGACCCATTAAGCAGCTCCAGAGGTTGTGGACCTCTTGAGAGCATGTGCATGTTTCTGTCGAATTGCAGCTTCAGTTTCGTTCACCGACCATTAATTTCCCATTGGCTTATTCGTTTTTCTCTGCGTAGCGTTTATCTGTTTTAATTATCTTCATTCCACGAATTTCTAGCGTTGCGAAACCGGCGCGAGCGGCAGTGCGCCTATATCAGTAAACATTAATTCAATACTCTGTTTATTAATTCTGTCATGATAATAGTTCGCCCGATTTATCTCCCTGCCGGTTAAGAGCGTATGTGCTGATGATGGATTTGTAATTAAAACAAAACCTATATCCTTTTTCCCCTTTTAAACAAAACTTCAAACTGTTGAGTCTTAAAGAGCATATTGCGTTAATATTCACACATCGAGTGGTTTAAATTAAATTATTTTGTTGTTTAACGACGCTGTCAATTGCCAGGATCACATCAGCGTCGCCGGTGTGCCGAAATTTTGTCCCGCAGGAGTTCTTTTACATGCCAGTAAATCTACTGACATGGAGCTGTCGTTTTTAAGCACACTTAAAAACCATCGGCCTGGGCCGGGTTTGAACCCGCAACCTTGGGATCAGTAAGCCAACGTCTAACCAACTGAGCCACCCAGACCGACACACACATCGAGTGGAATGGCTTCTGTAACCTGCATGGGTTTGATTCCCGGGGCCAACCGTTTTGACCCATGAGCTTTGTCGGTGTTCCCTCGGGTCGCTAGGTAAACGCTGGGAAGGATAATTGAGTACCTGGGTGCAACAATAGCGTTAATGGCTATCGTTGTTATTCCGTAAATGCATACATTGTATTCTTTAAACACTCAACGGTCACGTGCACAAAAATTAGTTTGATATGATGTCTCTAGCTGGCAGGAAGTCCTTGGAAAGAAGATCGCGCGCAACGCATTTTGTTCATGTCGTTCACTGAGACACTACAGAGTAAGATGAACGCCAGTGATTAATGTGTTACTTCGGAAAAAGAGATCATTAATGCCTATCAACGAAAGCGTGCAGGGGTAAAGAGACAGAAAGTATGAATTGTGGAAACAAAATATTGCTAAGAAGCTTCGAAACGCTGGTAAAATGTATATAAGGAAAGAAAATACCAGTCAAGCAATTCAAGCCAGTTGAATCGTATTACAAGAGCGATGTTATTTGTTTACTTTTATTTGCAAGTTTGTTTATATTTATATCACCGTCTATAACGTTTTTCCAATGTATTCTATAGCCTGTCTCACCCTTAGATGACAGTATGGACTTAAATGGGATATAATCTGCCTCTAGCGCACAAAAATTGTCATTAGCTTCGTCCTTTTCTACTCTCGCGCTGTTGCCAGGTTCCTAATAGCATGCTGTAAATATTCATTTGTTATAAATTTGAGGTTTGAACACATTAACCTATTCAGAATTTTTTCTCTGTCACGTTATACCCTTTTTAAAGCCATTATACATCTCTATAGATCCATGTTTCCACAGAAAACTTTTTTCCCCAATAAAATTCCGATATTTGGAGCTTCTATACTCTTCACACTGCTACATTTTTTCTTAGCTAGAGCAAACTATAGTGCTGCTACCTGCCTACTTTAAATTCTGTGTTAACTCAGTTAAGTGTTAAAATTGTTTAAATTAAATGTTTTCGGAAAATTTTATATCTATGCACTACAAACGTTACGCAGTGGAAAACGTTTTTGTTAATGAGTTCACATCGGGGACCAACCGAGAACAAATGTTGAGGTGGTTTGGAGACAGTTTTTAAAATAAACCAGAACCTGTAACCTCCTTCCTTCATCGTGTAAGGCAAACAAAAGGTTCAGCTAAAACGCGCCAGGCATGATGCAAGACGGTATAAAGAGCATTTATTTAACATTTTCCGTAAATATTTGTAGCTATGGAGGGGAAAGTTAGAAAGAGACGATATATTGGTAAATTAAGAAGTAAGGAACGCCACATAATTATGAATGTGTTAGATTATTTTTCAAGTAAAATGAGTGTTAGTAAGGCAGTAACAGAAACAGTTAAGGCTATCGGGTGTTCAGAAGCAGTAGTGTGTAGGATTAAAAAGCAACTAATGAAGGGACCTGCAACCCATTGAAAAAGAAAGCAAACAGGACGGGGAAAAAACGCGAGGTTTGCGCAATATGATGGAATAGTGCAAAGCAGAGTGCGGCGAATTGTTCATTCTTTAGATACTATTATACAGGTGTTGTATGTTACATAAGTTCCTTATCACGTTTATAACATATAGAGATTTAACAGATTTGCTTATTGAAACCATGATCATAATTACTCTGTTTAATGCGTCAATACTCATATAATGTATTGCTGATGCTGCTTAGCGTATTATTTATTGTCCGGGAACAATGCCATATTTGAAGCAGGGTGTAAAACGTCAGAGGGAGAGGAATAAACAACCTTGAGATGCGCTTTAGGTGATATTGGAGTTTAGATATAGATGAACAGAAACAACTGTCTGTTACATTTTGGGATAGCGGTGGCACAGTACTTCAGGATGCGATCTTGTTAGAATATATTTCCAAAAAAATAAAAACAAACTACATTTGTCAAACCTAAAGCACAAAGACTGGACGTATACCATAAAACCAAGAGTAAATCTTCCTAACAAGAAATGCGCTGTTGCTATGTACATTTTTGAAGACGAAAATGCTTAATTACATGTATCCTAAACACGGAGTGTGAGAATAGTGGTGTCCCAAAAACATGTCAGAAGTTAAATCAGAATCTTAGAACTAATGATTGTTCCATAATCTAAAAGGTATTAAAATTGAAACAATTATAAAACAAAAAGACTGAACAGTATATAGCTTATTCAATAACAGCGTTAGTTGTGCTTCTATAAATGTCAATTTGTCTTCGAATATATTTGACATGTTATATCAAAGTATAACACATTTATATATTCTTGGTAATAAATATGTCTGTAATTGAATTAGTGTTTTTAAATTATTCCTACATTCGAAACATTGACACCATTTATCTCAGCATGGCATTTTCCCACTAACGCTCTTGTTGCACCGAGGTATTCATTTACATCCCTGAATTTCATGTCTCTCCTTTACACATTTCACTTCATCTTCAATCCTGATTTGATTTTCCAGGGTTATAAGTGTCGGAGGGAGAACATTTTCTCTCTGTAAATTCTCGTCCGCCGGATCGGGGAGGTCTCCGGTGGGCGGGGGGGGGGGGGCGGTGGGGGGAAGCCGGTTGTACAGAGAGGACAAAGAGTAATAGACATCGAGTTTCTGATTGTCTGTAGGGTGTGTTTTCTGATGTGTCTCCACTAGTTTGAAAGGAGACACGTTACTTCCTTATCCTTCCAGTTGAGGGAGGTGGCTAATCGTAATTAGCCAATGAGTTGACAAAACCAGCATAGGTATGCTCTATTGGTTCAATATAGACACAAGGCGTGAAGTGTTTCTGCAAGGTGACAGTATCAGCCAATAAAATGAAAGCATCACGTGCGAAGGTACCACACAAACGGTAAGAAATGCAATGTCCACAAGAAGGCAGTGCTGATTTCTTTCCATGCTGTCTGCACGAGATGCCACCGGGGAGTTCCAAGTTGTAGCTATTAGGGACCCTGCCCTCTGCTCTTATCTTTACTCAGGCCCGGCCAACTTAGTATCCTCTCACTTTAGTCGTTTATGGGGAGCGCCCCTTCAAAGACACAGGTCGAGGTGCTAAATTCTCCCTCCGAAACTGGTCACAACATACACACGACCTCCTCTACGTTTCCGAGCTCGCGGGTGAACCTTTTTTAGCCCTAAAAATCCTTAGCATAGTTTCTTTTAGAGGGAGGATAAAGGCGATAGCCCTATGTCGTAGATTAACGGCACGTAAAAAGGCCTCAAGCCTGATAAAGTGGCCTCTGAGCAAAATTAATAAAAATTGATGACTCTATTTTTGACAAAACAAAAATAATCTTTTTGATGTGAATGGTGTTTTAAGCAACAAAGGATTTTCGAAAATATACATTTTATAGCTTTGAATAAGTAAGTGTTTATCCAAATTCTCATATTTTTAGTTAAAGACCCCTCAAAACCTGTATTTTCGGTGAAATATTGACACTGAATTATGGATGGAATGCAATACCTTCATCCTAAGTAGTTACCGTCCGAGCCAAGGCTCGCCGCCCAACCGCTGCGTCCCCCACCTCAGGCATCATGCAGTGGGGTGCAGTACTGCAGGTGGGACGTGGTCAGCGCCCCAGTTCCTTCCGGCCGGTTATGCGGTCTTCTCGACCAGGGTGCGCTAGTTTTCAATCAATTGGCCCCTCAGGGACCTAACGAGGCTGAGTGCATCCCGGACCAGGCCTCCTAGATGAGAAAAATCACATGCCGGTACCGGGAGTCGAACCCTGATCCCTCGCGTAGGCAGTATATGCAATAATTGCTCCACCTGGGTAGGTGGTAAGCATTAATGGTTAAACGTTGTAGAATTTAACAACAATAATTTGACAGCAGGGCTTGTAAGCTTCCACCAACACGCAACAAATTACAGAACATTTATTTTTGTAGGTTTTTATACCGGTTGTTTACTTTACAGATACAAGTCATTAATGAGGAACAGGTCCAATGAAAGGAAAGAAAATTAGTTATGTTACGTTAGCTATACTGTTTCTTGTAATTCTTTGATTCTTTGATGGCACGTAATAAACAAGGACGAAGTGGTTGGCCTTAAAAGTATCACGTTAATAATTGCGGGTTAATAATAATTATTACCTGTTGCTGTCAACTGAACGGCCATGGCAGTGATCACGAAACTGCGTCTGAATGTATCTCTGTAAGGTAAACGCCACAGTTATGGATATAACCACTAATTAAATCTGAAGTATTGAGCCAGCGAAAAGTCTAATTAAACATAGCTCATGTCTAGAAGTGTAAATTAAATTTTAATGATGTGGTAATTTAGTCACTAATATTCTGAAAAGAAAAACTTGTAGCCAAACCTAATTTCAAAAGTTCGGGTTCTAAAACTCGCTGTTGAACGCGCGAATGTTACCCAATTAGGCTCATGTAGATATCTTTTGTTTGGAGAATTATCATAGCTTGGTTATTACTTTTTTAGTATTATTAATAGTTTATTCTAGGCTTCAAACCTTCATTGAGCTATTCCGAAATGAGGCGATTGCAAGTTGCCAGCACATGGGCAGAGCGTGACGTCATTGTATGGGGACCGTCAGTGTACACTGCGCTATTCCACACAGAATAAAATGCATCCAGCACGGAAATTGAAATATTCACGTACTGCTGAACTTGTACAAGAATTTAGGAGTAAATATTTTTGTGCAAATGGTGACAGCATAGATTATAAATTATCCAACAACGTTGTTCTACAACGTTCAATTGTCAACTGTACCTCACTTCCTCTGTGTTGTGATCAGGTGACAGACTCACCCCTCCACTGACTATAGTTCAAACTCCGCAACCTTTTGTTTCCTGTATGAAGGCTCGATCCCTATGTAGTACTATTAAATTATTTTTAAGTGTGCTGGTTTGTTATTAAATATACATTACATGCATATGAAGCATGTTATAGAATTGCTAATATCCTTCCACCACAACTTTGGAATTTTTCGACCTCGTGGGCGTAAAGGGTTCATCATGGCCACTATCTATTTCTGTTAATTCTTCCTTTAATTGCAATGGTCATATTGGCGAACTTTTACTTTGAAACGTGTTGCCCAGCAGCAATAGTGGTGACTCGTACGTTCTCATTCATAAGAAGTAATCTTGGCTAGAGAGAAATTCGCAACCCGCAGCCGGGAATTGAACTCCGGATCCCTCGCACAGTGGCAGTAGCTTTACAGAGGTACTTTTAAACGTGGCGAATATTAGGTAGTTGTATTACACTGACTATTCAACTCATATATGACTTGGTTGAAATCAACCAATCATGTAGCTAACAATTTCAGATTTCAGCCAATGCCAGTCTCCTCTGCTTTTCTAATGTTATGATCAGATTTGGGAATCTACCTGCACTATCCTACAGATGCGCAACAGCTTAACTAATTTGACACAACAGAACCGCTAGGTTTAAATGTAAAAAATGACTGACTCTTGCTTCGGTGAAGTATCTAATGCTGATATAGATGAAATAATTCGAAGAAGGGAACATCAGAACAGAGACTACAATAGGAAATATATTTGGAATCAGTTTGACAATAAACCGCGTGCGCAAACAGGAAACTATACCTGCTTCATATATCTTTATGTTAGTAATTGCAATACAGCATTTAAATAAAATTGCATAGGATATATCACACTTTGATTCACGAAACAGCCTTAATAAAGGCAACGCGTGATAGCCAAATTCTCTAGATAAATTGACAATCACTGGTGGTATTACTTATAAGCAAGTACGCTTCTTCGCTTCTTCGCTTTTGTAGCGCGCGAGTTGAACCGAGTTTAACCGAGTCACCACGATGCACACTACAAGGATCCTCTGCACGTTGGATTGCACACGGTGCAAATTAAAGTAAGAGAGACTCTGCTTTAATATATGCCATTTTTCCAAATTTTGTATTTATTCGATAAAGAACTATACTCGAGCTAGAGATGTTCTGGTTTTTACTTTGTCTACTGGTAAGTATTCCACCCTAAAATTCGATGTCGATATTTCACCAGAAATATGTTTTTACACCACCTGAATAAAAAAAAAGAAGTATTTTTAGAAAAAAGTCCCGGTGTGTGTGTGTCTGTGTCTGTGTCAGTCTGTGTATCTGTGGACAGCATAACTCAAAAACGAAAAGCAGATTAAAAACCAAAGTTGGTGTTTAAGATTAATATCTTTCAAGGATGCGACACGAGGATTTTTCAGAAAATAGCCCCACCCTAAACTACATGGAACTTTTTCCGAAAGTTTTTATTTTCTTGAAAATGGCTCTAGCGATTTTGATTAAAATGTCATATGTTTGAGATATTTTTATGACAAATGAAATGTATATTTTGAATTTTCTGGCTATAGCGCCTGTAGTCGTATTTACTCTGGACGACTTTTGCATAACTGGCAAACCGTTAGAAATGGACCAAAACATACTATACAAAAATGCAGATCTTGCTAAAATACACAATTTATGTCCAAATAAATTTTCTTGTAGGTTGAACCATTTCGGAGATATTCCTTGTTATGTGTGTGAGTTTCGGAAAACTTAACTTTCGTGAAATGGGACATCGTTGTTCATTTTTTATATGTTAAGTGTGCAAAGAGAACGGAATCTCAAAGTTTTAAAATATATGACTATCGCACAAAGCCTATCTTAAGACGAAGAAGATATAGGAATAAGAGTTTGTAAGAATGTTTAGTACAAGAGTAGAGAAAGTCATGTGAGTGCAACACATCAGATTTTTAAATGTGCTCCTCAACACATAATCGTTAACTTACATCCTTTATACATAAAGAAGTTTAGTAATATTATAGTTTAGAGCAATTATTTAGGAAATAGGCGAGTGTTATATAACTTTATAGTTTAATTTGTTCGCTTGTTGGAATAACTCGTTAATATCAACTACGGATTATGCGTAACTATTATGGATTTCAACTGTTTTGTGACATCACGATTAAGGGAAAATTATTATTGATGCTGAGGAGGGAGAAAGGAATGGGGGTTATCACCGATAGGAACGTCACGTGAGTTAGATTTAATCGTCAGGGGACATGTTTCAGATGCGATGAAGGATAAGTCACTTATTTCCCCTACTTTGGAAGTATAATTAAGTATGATTTACTACTGAGCGGAGATGACTCTTGCCTGAGAGATATTTCATTCTTGCAAAAGACGGCGTAAGCACAGTTATAGACCTTTGTTGACGCATCCTATAAACCTTTATTGTAAGGAGCGAACTTGAAGTCTTTATAGCTGATGTGTTTTTGACATTTCCATGTGTATTTATAAATATTTGACATATTAGACATCAGAAGTACCTTTCAGCTATTTATGTGTACATAAAAATGGATGTGTGTATATATGTAACCACTAATCTCAAAAACCGTTTGACTTATCATCGCAAAATTCAGCATGTATATATTATTTTTTCATGGAAAAGGTTTTTATGCTATCCATTTTAGTATTACATTGGCACGATTTTCTCTACTTGCTTTTCTTTACGAAACACAACCATCTACTTCCTGTAATATTTGAGGTTAATACATTTCTTAGGCTTCGATGGCCAGTGTACATGGTACTGACGAATGTCGACGTTTCGCTACCCTATGTTGGGCTTCTTCAGGCCATCACTGTGCCCGTCCAGCCTAGCCAGAGTAAAAACAAGAAAGCGCCCGCTTGGGCAGCATAGAGTACAACATACCAGTAGATCTAATGATAAAGCATGAGTAACAATAGCATGTAAGCCCTACGAATTAAATACACTCCACACTTTACCATGCATCAGTCTTCATTTAGTATCATTAAAACCATTCTTAAATGCATTTCACTTCGAAAGCTGTATGCCATTTATCTTACTTCTTATGGTGTAGAATTTTGTTGATACAGTTGGCAATAACGTTGAGGCAGTACTTCTCAGTAAGTCCTCTACAAAAATTTCTTTATAAGTCCTCTGAATCTAGAATATATAATATAGGACGCATATATTTGTTATATGGCTGGCCTATGTTGGCTTTCTTTTTTTTATTTTTTAGTTTCTCTACTGGTAAGTAGGGGAAGTATTGTATTCCACCCAACAATTCGATGTCGAGATTTCACCGGAAATATATGTTTTGAGATCCCTGAATCCAAAAAAAAGCATTTTTAGAAAAAAGGTCCGTGTGTGTCTGTGTTTGTGTCTGTATGTCTGTCAAAGTTGGTATTTAAGTTTAATGTCTTTCAAGGATGTAAAACAAAGATTTTGAAGAAAATAGCCCCACCCTAAGCTACCTTTTACATGGAATATTTTTCGAAAATTTTCATTTTTTGAAAATGGCTCCAACGATTTTGATTAAAATGTATATGTTTGAGATATTTTTATGACAAATGAAATGTATATCTTGAATTTTCTGGTTATAGCCCCTTTAGTCGTATTTACTCTGGACGACTTTTGCATAACTGGTAAACCGTTAGACATAGACCAAATCACACTATACAAAAAACGTAGATCTTGCTAAAATACACAATTTATGTCTCAATAAATTTTCTTCTGGGTGAACCATTTCGGAGATATACCTTGTTATGTGTGTGAGTTTCGGAAAACTTGGAACTTTCGTGAAATGGGTCATCGTTGTTCATTTTTTTATATGTTACGTGTACAAAGAGAACGGAATCTCAAAGCTTTAAAACATTTGACTATCGCACAAAGCCTTCTGTATTCTAATATTCCCCTTGCACCTACAAGGAAATAAGCAATAAGATAATTTGTACAAATGTTTATCTCAACTAACACAAAGATATAGGAATAAGAGTTTGTAAGAATGGTTAGTACAAGAGTAGAGAACGTCACGTGACTGCAGAACATCAGGTTTTTTTGCTTTTCCTTCTTGCAATTAATGAATGGTGGAAAGAAGTGTTTGAAATTGACTTTTGTCTTTAAATACGCATAAGTATATTTAGAAGTGTGATTATTGACCAATTCAGTTTGAACTGCACTATGGACGTTCTGCATAATCGGAAGGATTGATCAGATATAAATTGATTTGTATAATAATGACGAATCCGCCATCATTTAGCGGATTATTTAACGTCGTGAAAAGTGTGAAGATTAATGTTTGAGAAGTGTTTATTAATATCAATAAAGAGTAATAAAAGCAACTTCTAACTTTATATAAAAGTAGTTCATCCGTACCGCGCCCGGGATAGATAGAATTTAAGAAGATTATTAACACTCGCCGATTGCAGCTAGACCAAGGAATCGTGCAATAGCATGGTATTACAACACCAACGAGTTAGTGAGAAGTAATAATTGCTACAAACATCGCACCACCGTGTCGCTAGTGGGTAGAATAATTAACTGCTACAATGTTACAATAGTGTATGTTTGCAATTGTGTATGCTGTAAACTAAATAAAATGCTATTTAACACAATTTCAAGATAAGGTTGTTTCTGAACAGCGATTTCTTTGCTTTTTGTTCGATTTTCATGGAAGCCTTTGCAGTAATGTCTGTGCCACGCATTTACCCTTTCCCAGGGTATAGACAAGAGCTGTAAAGGTGAATCTGATACGAAAAATTCCAAGTTACGGTTCAGTGGTAAAGCAATAGTACACCAAAATCCGAGGTTCCACTCCCGAACGTGACTTTAAATCTGATTTCATCTTTCCAGAAATAGGTAAGTATTCAAGCTGTACGTTTTAACTATGTTTTGAGCTTGTAAGTAAAGTATTTATAAATTCTGCACCCAAAACTTCGACACTGGAACTATACATTTTGAGGCCCCATCAATTTGAAAAAAGTATTTTTAGAACAGGGCATGCGCCCGCCTATGTGCGTATGTGCCTGTGAACAACATAGCTAAAAATCGGATGTGTTGGGCTCACATGACTTTCTCTACTCTTGTACTAACCATTCTTACAAACTATTATTTCTGTATCTTCTTCGTGTTACTTGAGATAAACACTTACGGAAATTATCTTTTTGCTTATTTCCTTGTTGGTGCAAGGGGAATATTGGAATACAGCAGGCTTTAAGCGATAGTGAAATCTTCTAAAGCTTTGAGATCCCGTTCTCTTTGTACGCTTAATATATAAAAAATGAACAACGATGTTGCATTTCACAAAAATTTAAGTTCTCCGAAACTGACAGAAATAACAAGGAATATCTCCGAAATGGTTCACTCTACAAAAAAAATTTATTTAGACACAAATTGTATGTTTTAGTGGGATCTACATTTTATGTATAGTAAGATTTTCAAGCAAATCCTACCCAGCGTAAGCTATCCTCTACATCAGGCCTGGGCGACTCGCGAAGTGTATGCTATACATACACTTATCAGACAAGGTCGTGAGCCATCTGCACTCTCTGAGCACCAGTTCCCAGCCCCATGAAAAATTTTGGAACACTTTTATTTTTTGTAAAGTGGCTCTAAAAATTTTGACTAAATTACCACTAGTTTATGAGTTTTTTCGTGACAAATCAAATGTATATTTTGAGTTTTCGGGGAAGTCTCTGAAGTCCTCTTTATACTGGATGACTTTTGCAAAACTGGTAAATCGTAAGAGATACACAAAATCTCACCACACATTAAGGCACACAATGTGTAAATTTTTTTCTTGTTATGATAAGCACTTCGTCGATATTAGTTGTTATCGGTTTAGGTATATTTTGAAATGTCCTGACCATGCAAAAACTGGAATCTCAAAACCATCACATAGCGATCAGCTCTTGCAAGATTTCACTATCGCTTAAGTATACTGTATTCTTCTTTACTATTTTAAAAACAGATAATAACGATCATTTCTACAACGTTTATGTCGATTAGCATGAAGTAGATAGAAGAATAAGCATTTTAGAATAGTTTGTACAACGGTGAGTAGTGAAAGTCATGTGAGTACACACATCAGCTGTTTATGATTATACACAGCCTACAGCAAGCAGGATTCAGTTGATAGTTAATGTATGTCCCTGAAAGTGAAAGTTCTATTTCCTTTGCTTGTTTCGCGATCACAAATAGGAAGCGGGATATCCTGTGCCAAAAATTATTCGCCTCTCGATAAGGAATATCACATCGAATTATGACGGCTTGCCTGGACCAAGCATTTTCAGTTCAAGTTGTGGAAGTCAGTTGCTACTGACATTATACGAAAGTGTGAATGGAAAATTTTAATTATTTGTTATTTAACGATGCTATCAATTGTTAGGATTATATCAGCATCGCCGGTGTGCTGGAATTTCGTCCTGCAAGAGTTTATTTACATGCCAGTAATTCTAGTGACATGGAGCACACTTAAAAACCATCGGTCTGGGCCAGATTTGAACCCGCGACCTTGGGATCAGTAGGCCAGAATCTGACCAACTGAGCCAGCCAGACTGACAATCACGGAAGTGATGCAGAAATGGCGTTCTTGATCTTCAATCTGTGTTTCTGGGCTGGAATCGTGTTGGACTAGGATCTCTGACTGTGGTTTTTTATGAGTTTCTTGCACTTCTTAGACCAGCGTGAACGCACATCACTTAATTAAGAGTTTTAATTACAAATATTGTGTCTAGCTATTAAAACAAATAATGGGTAAAGGAAGAAAAAACATAGCTTTCCTAACCACGAGAACGTTTTAACGTGTTGTTAGAAGTATATTTTGAAATATGAGAGAGAAGTATAAGGTGACTATAACATACGTTAGAATAAAAAAGGAACAATATGTCTGCACTCACATGACCGTCTCTGCTCTTGTAAAAACTACCCTTACAAAAGTTTATTCATCTACTTCATGTTAACCCATTTGCAGAAATTATTGCTAAATGTCTTTTAGACGCAAGGAAAATATGGAAATACAGTAGGCTGCAAGAAATAGTCAAATGTTTTAAGAACTGGTTGCTATGTGAAGGCTTTGACATTCCATTCTCTTTGCAAGCCAGGACATAAATAACTAATTACGACCTCCCATTTGCGAAAAGTTCAAGTACTGTAAAGTTCAAATAGATGACAATGAATATCTCGGACAACGTTCACAACAGAAAAAAGTTTCACATAAATTGTATGTTTTTACGGAATCAACATCTTTTCTATCTCTTGCGGTCTACAAGTTATGCAAAAGTCGTTCAGAATGAAGAGGACTGAAACTACGCTAAACATGTGACGTTTTAATCAAAATCCTTAGTGCCATGCTTTAGAAAATTCAAATTTTACAATATGCACGGGACGGGGGCATTTTCTTAAAAATCTTCGTGCCACATTCCTGGATGGTGCTGAACTTGAATACAAAGTTTAGCATTTAACTGACTTTTCTTTTTAAATTATACTGTTCACACACAGACACGTCACATACACATGCACACACATGAATTGTTTTTCTAAAAATGCCTTTATGGATTCTGGGGACTTCAAAATTTGTATTTCTGATATAATCTGGAACTGCATCTCTGCATGGAGTGTAATACTTTTTCTAAGTGGGTGCTAAAGGAAGTAAAATGCTTTATGGAAGTACTTGAGAATAAACAAACTCCACTAGACACCTTAGGCAAGTAGAAGAGAAACAAAAAACAATCTGCAACTGTCTCTCAATAAATCACGATTTTAAGCGCATAGCTGATTAACGAAAAACTAATTCTCTCAATGAAAGCGAACTACTCGACTCGACAACGAATATAAACAAGAAGTCTAAACGCTGTCCATTTTATGAATGAGGGCATTGCTCTCGCGGATCTTGAATAATTAAATGAGGACGCAGACCACGTTCTGAAATATAAAAAGCTATAGAGCGGAAGTTACGTTTACATTTAGTCCGAGCTTTCTGTTCTTCATGAAACATAACTGACATTCAACTTTCGGGTACCTATTTTAATTTATTTTTGTAGTTCAATCTACAAATTACTCACACAGAGAATAATTTTATTACTTTTTCTACTACTTCTTTATAATACCTTTATTTCACCAATACTGTGTTGCGACAACCTAGCAAAAAAGAAAGAAAAAGAATGAGCTTTTTTGTATTTTTACAAAAAAGGTGTGTGTGTGTGTCTGTGTGTGTGTGCGCGCGTGCGTGCGTGCTCTTTGAACAACTCAAAAATAGGAAGCTGGTTAAGTATCAACCTCGACATTTAATATCAATATCTTCCAAAGATATGATATGAATATTTTTGAGATCCTCCACCCAAATTATTCCTTGCATGGAACATTTTCGCTACTTTCTCTACCAGTAAGTAGAGCAGATATTGTATGCGACCCAAAGTTACGATGTCGAGATTTCACCGAAAATATATGTTTTGAGGCCCCCTGAATAAACAAAAACATTTTTAGAAAAAGATCCGTACGTATATATGTCAGTGCGTGTGTCTGTCTGTGAACAGCATAACTCAAAAATAAAGAGTTGGTTAAAAATAAAAGTTGGTATTTAAGTTTAATATCTATCAAGGATGCGAGACGAAGATTTTGGAGCAAAGTTCTTCACTCTAAACTACGCTTTACATGGAAAATTTTTCGAAAATTTTGATTTTCTCAAAAATGACTAAGAATTTTGATTGAAATGCCATTTGTTTAAGATATTGTTGTGGCAAATGAAATGTGTATTTTGAATGTTCTGTCTACAGCCCATGTAGTCCAGTTTACTGTTGGTGAATTTTGCATACCTGGTAAACCGTAAGAGATAGACCAAATCTTATTAAGTGTTTTGAGCCAGACATTAATATCCCACAAAACTAAAAACACCGTTTTTTCCCGCTTTAATGACTTCTTGAACAAGTAGCTATTGGTTAATAATCATAAATCATAATTTTCCTTCCCATTTGAAGACTTAAAATTGTCACTAGTGCAAGATGCAAGTTTCTGGTATGGTTAAAAATGTGGTGAAAAACATAAAACCTAAAAGGTTGTTAACTCAGTGTATATTCAATCTCCATTTTGACTGAACACCAAACGCACAGTTAATGATCTATGAAGAGCAGTCTTGAAGGGAGTCGCACATTATGACGTCATTTCGAACGAAGAAGTAGTACCAACCAAAGTCCATCATATCGTCATTTTCCATGAAGAAGTAATCCCAACCAAAATCTATTCAGTGACGGATTTACAAATGTGAAATACTCAGCGACATGGAGGCAATTTACGTACATCACCTCAGGTATCTGGGAGGCAATTTACGTACTTGTGAACAAACAGTACCCTGGGAGGCAATTTACATCACCCCGGTAGGCGAACGGTCTAACCGCTCGGCCACAGCGCCGCAGATTTTCTCAGAAAACTCAGATAGCTAAATTAAGTTTTATAATGACCAAGATAATTTCTAAATGTTATTATAGTGTTGTTAACTTGTTTGGTTAGTTCTCAAAAACATATTTGCTGATAGTGTTTGATCAAAATATGGTATAATTGAGAAGTAAGAAAGCATGCACTTTTATCCTATACAAATTTCAATACGATATTAAGTTTTTAATCTGTACTAAAATTCTAAAGTAAGAACAAATTAGAAACTAAAAACTTCACTTATCTTAGTAATGTTTGCAAGTTATTTTTTATTTTTCTTCCGGTTTTATTCCTTTTTTTTTTTTTTTTTTTTCCCCTTAGTGTTTGAAGAAAAGAAAAAATAACTTGCAAACATTACTAAGATGAGTGAAGTTTTTAGTTTCTAATTTGTTCTTACTTTAGAATCTTGTTGCTTCACTATTAATAGCTTCATTTTCCTTAATTAATTTTAATCTGTAGTTTACATATATCTAGCTTACTGAATAAAGCCACAAGATGTAGGTTTCTAATTCATTCGGTGAGTTGAATGTTTGCTTGTAGGACCAGCAGCACGGCTTGTGCGTCTGGAATGTATTTAAAGTATGTCTACCATAACTTGTTTTGTAAGGCCACTGACAAAGACTAATTGTTTATTCGCTGTGCAGCAATAACACATACTTCACAATGTCCAGGAAACATGTCCTTGTTACGTCGATGAATGCTAGATTTGTTTTGTTTTTATTTTGGCTCCACAGTTTCTTGGAATTCAATATATGACAGTGCTATTTTTCCCATTCAGAAGGTTATCAAGGTCCTCACGCCTCGCAGGCCACCATTCTGCCACCAGTGACCTACATAAATTAGCAAGTTCAAAATGGGTCACTTCTTCTGATTATTTACATTCATTTGGCATTCCGCGCAGTCGTTCGAACGCGACTCATGCTATATTCACGCTTCCAGATTCATGACTTTTAAATTATATGCTGCAAGCGGTAATCTCTGGAATATCAAACCAAGGCAAATCGCAAAGAACTTTCATATCACTGCATGGCATTTCAGAGCATATTCATCAATTTTTATCTACTGACCTGTGACTACTGATAAATATCAATTTGACTTGAGATAACAACACTTTCTGTTGAAATGCAAATTGCTGCAAACTTACTAGCATCCGTAATTATCGGTCACAACACTTAAGTCACTTTACCGTTTTTGAGAGGTCATGAATTAAAAAGAGGAGGTTCCGCTTCATGTATTTACTTTCTCTATACTGATATACCTATACTAAACACAGAAAGCATGGCGAGAAGTTCAATATCGAGGTTTCACTGAGCATACCTTTCAAGATTCCTGAATTTAAAAAAATGCTCCGCGCATACATAATTGATATACCTATTCCAGAATACAACATGAAGTAGCAAGAAATTCCTCTCTATTATGGAATGACTTTCGTTATTTTTACTTTCTCTACTGGAAAGTAGAAGAAAGTATTGTATTCCACTCAAAAATACGATATCGAGATTTTACCAGAAATACATGTTTTGAGACCCCAGAATAAAAAAAAACACTTTAAAAAAAGTGTGTGTGTGTGTGTGTGTGTGTGTGTGTGTGTGTGGGTGGGTGGGTGGGTGTGGGTGTGGGTATGTGTGTGTCAGTCTGTGGACAGCATAACTCAAGAACAAAGAGTCGGTTAAAAACCAAAGTTGGTATTTAAGTTTAATGTCTTTCAAGGATGTGACACGAATATTTTGAAGAAAATAGCCCCACCCTACACTATCCTTTACATGGAAAATTTTGATTTTCTTGAAAATTGCTCTAACGATTTTGATTAAAATGTCATGTTTAAGATATCTGTATGACAAATTAAATATTTATTTTGAATTTTCTGGCTATAGCCTATGTAGACCTGTTCACTCTGGATGACTTTTGAATAAATCGTAAACCAAATCTTACCATACAACAAATGTAGGTCTCGCTAAAACACACAATTTATGTCTGAATAATTTTTTTTGTAGAGTGGATCATTTCGGAGATATTCCATATTATTTGTGTCAGTTTCAGAAAACTTAAAACTTTCGTGAAATGTAACGTCGTTGTTTACTTTTTATATGCTAAGCGTGCAAAGAGAACGGAATCTTAAAGCTATAAAACATTTGACTATCGCACAAAGTCTACTGTATTCTAACATTCTCCTTGCACCTACAAGGAAATAAGCAATAAGATAATTTTTACAAATATTTATTTTAACACGAAGAAGATATAGGAATACGTGTTTGTAGGAATGGATAATACAAGAGTAGAGAAAGTCATGTCAGTGCAACACATCAAATTTGTTTGTTTAAATATCTCTAAAGATTATGATTAAATAGAGTGCATTGGATATGTATACGACAATAGTTTATGACACTCTTATTAAGTATCTGTTATTTGTATAACTTTGTATAATTAGGAGGTTTTTTCCAAAAAAAAAAAAAAAAAAAAAAAAACTCCTATGTTAATCGAGATAAACCAGAAATCATCCTATTGCTAATTTTATATAGGAACAAAGGGAATATGGTAATGCAGCTGGCTTTAAGCGATAGTCAAATGTTTTAAAACGCACACTGTATGATAGTTTTGAAATGTTCTGTTTGCAGGCCAGGAGATAACGACCTTCCATTTGAGAAAAGTATATCTGTTTCAAATTTCAGACAAATAACAAGGAAAGTCTTCGAATAACTTCACAAACAAAATACATTAGATATAAGCTGTGTGTTCTTACATTTTTTACTTTTTTAGGTTGGGAAGATTTTCATTATAAATGTATACAGGATTCATATATTAAGTGATGAGATGAATTTCAATTAAATTAATTAGAAATTGCGTAACTTAGCGTTTTTAGTGGAGGGTCCTCTTAATATTTAGAAAATAATTGAAAATTGGCATTTCACGTTATTGACCATATAAGTAACAAAGTATTAAATGTATTCACATACTTCTAAAAATATTTAGGCCTTTATTATACATCAAATTTACGAAAGTTTTAAATGCTTTCTTTAGGAAATAATGTACTTATAACTGCTATAGTCTTTTGTGAATTTATAGTTGCAGTTACAGCCACTCTTCAAGTTCTTAGATTAGAAATGTGATGCAAACTGCTCTCTGGACTGATTTGGGCGTTTCGCAATAATGTACTTTGATCGAAGAGCTATTTCAGACACCGTTGTGACATGTGTCTGTTTTGCGCTTAAATATACAATAGGGAGAGTTAGAGCAATGTAATCCTCCTATTTGACGGGTTTTTGGTGAACAGGAATCTTAGCTCGAATGCATCATATAAAACTCTTTCATTTTAACGCATATATTTCAGAGTAGAAATGATGTTACTTAACAATCTGAAATTTCAGCTTATCGTGATTTCCCTAATGGAAACAGTGGAAAACTAGATCTTGGATGGTTGTCTAATAATACTTTCAAGGACATATTACAATCCAAATTGTTATAATCATTGACAATATCACGGTAATTTTCCGCCTTTCGAGTTCCCAAAAAACTGCTCGCCAAGCTGCTTTCTCCAGTGGATCCAATAGTTCCTCAAACTTCTCATCATGCATTATTGACTGTATTTGTGGACCCACAAATATCCCTTCTCTGATTTTTGTTTCACTAATTTTAGGACTTTCCTGTTTTAAATACATGAACCCAGGAGTATTGTCCATGGCTTTATCCTAGTTAGATACGTAACGGAGGTAGATACACATTTTTAGGGTTACAAAATACGTCATGTTTCACATTTTTCTGCCCGGAATGAATGATTCATGTTTTGGCCACTTTTTCTAATGTAATGGTTTTTTCTGTCCCTGCTATCCTAAAGACATAGAAAACAACAGTACTTTGTGTAACCAAGCTGCAGACCAACAATAAGTGCAATTATCTTCAAATCACTACAAATATTTCATTCATACACTGCATATTGAAGCTTCGCCAATATACATTTAAAGTTGTCATATATTTCTTTCATACTAGCAGAGTGAGCCACAGGTACTGATCGGAATGTATTGTCATTATGCAGAAGCACTGCTTTTAAACTAGCTTTGGAGGAATCAATGAACAAACACCATTCTGTAACACCAAATGTCTCCATAAGAGACAAAATGTCATTAAAAACACTAAGCCATTTGCTTCAGAAAAATAGTCTTTAAACTGAGAATGGCGACTACGATAAATACATATTTTTGTATTCTTTTGAAGAAGATTCCATCCTTTTAGCCAGGAACTAAGCATTTCAGACTGGTTAAACCTGGTATGAAATCGTTAAGATATTCTTGAGTCAATAAATGAGGCTCAGATGAACAGTTTTGTTCAAAAGTTGTATCACCAAAATGTGTTTCTTTTTCTTCCTTAGTTCCATCAGAATCTGAGCTCTCTTCATCCTTTGTCATATGTTCTGGAGGCTTTGGTATGGTCAATTCTTCGCAGTGTGGAACTGGCCTCATTGCAGATTGCAGGCGAGGGTACACCACTGTATGTTTTGATTTTGACATAATCCCTTTAATGTTTGTTAAGCAGAAATAAGTCAAAGAGTGATTTTTGGATTCACTCCAAATCCTAGGGCTAGCAAATGGTAGGATAAACAGGATAAACAACAGATATGTGGGGCCCACGCCCTGTTTGCTTCTCCCCCCCCCCCCCCCGCCACTTTACACCCAAAATAAAGTTCATAACACTGTTTTACTACTGGAGTAAGGTTTCGCATTTGGGACTTGAGCGTCACTTCCTCACATTATATTTAACACAAGTTGTTAGGATGATTTAAACAAACTCTAGGCATTTTGTAACTAACAACAAATTAAAGGAAATAAATTTGTAAATATATAACATACAATAATCCAGACACAAAGCACTCACAATTACGTGTTTACTGGTTCACTTATCTCACAACTGACATCGTTTAAATGAACGTATGCCACCCTAGATCACCTTTGTGCCTGTCTGTACATGTCTAAACCTGCACAACGGTACCATTTGAGTTAGCTCATTTAGTTCCACCACATTTACAATGCTCTAAAAATTTTTATTTTACAATGGAAGACAAAATTTTTTATTTAAAAAAATTGAAATTGAAATAAAAAAACTATGGGTGATGGAGAAATACGGAATACATATTTTAAAACACGATAAAAAACTGCATTAAGTACAACTATTGGTACTCATGAGACAAAAATCATGTTGACCACTGTAATTGTAGAGAAAATAATAACAATAACAACAACAATAATAATAATGGGTCTTTCATAAGTATCATGGCATTCCAAAAATGAACCGATTTTAATTATTTTTGGATACCTGTAGTGTACATATTTATTTGAAAACATTTCCCGCTACCGTAGAGTCGCTTCAGTTGCTAATGGGCCCACCAAAGCCCAGTAGAAAGCATCTTCTTTGCAACGACAATCGCTGCTTGTTATTTGTTTCGTTTAAAAGCGTGGAATGAAGAAATAAGATGTTGCGTACTGGATTAACTTTACTACAGCGAAGAAAAATCATTGCCTAGTTTGAATTGGGAAAGCTGTGACTGAAATTCACCGTTTATCACGAGGCCAGGTGCCTAACAGAAAGACCATCCTTTTAGTTGATGAAAAGTTTCAGAATTCGTAAAAGAGAAGATCAGATCAGCGTCTTTCTCCAACAAGTGAAGAAACCATATGGAATAGCCACGATGCTTTCGTTAACAGCCCAAAATAGATTGTTACTAATAAGGTTTATCTTGCTGTATGTTACTGTAAAATTAAATTTATGCAAGTGCACTCTGTGCGGAACCGGGAAATGTTTTTATTAATAAATATATACAACATATCATAAAACAATTCAAATCGATTAATTTTTACTTTCTCTACTGGTAAGTAGGGGAAGTATTGTATTTCACCCAAAAATTCGATGTCGAGTTTTCACCGGAAATATATGTTTTGAGACCCCCTGAAAAAAATAGCATATTTAGAAAAAGGTCCGTGTGTGTGTGTGTGTGTGTGTGTATGTGTGTGTGTGTGCGTGCGTGTGTGTGTGTCAGTCTGTGTGCCTATATGTCAGTCAGTCTGTGGACAGCATAACTAAAAAACGAAAAGTAGGTCAAAAACCAAAGTTGGTATTTATGTTTAATGTCTTTCAAGGATGCGACACGAAGATTTGGAAGAAAATAACCCCACCCTAAACTACTCTTTACAAGGAAGATTTTTCGAAAATTTTGATTTTATTAAAAATTGCTCTAACGATTTTGATTAAAATGTCATATGTTTGAGATATTTTTATGACAAATGAAATGTATATTTTGAATTTTCTGGCTATAGCCCCTGTAGTCGTATTTACTCTGGACGACTTTTGCATAACTGGTAAACGGTTAGAGATAAACCAAATCACACCGTACAAAAATGTAGATCTTTTTAAAACACAATTTATGTCTTAATACATTTTCTTGTAGGTTGAACCATTTCGGAAATATTCCATTTTATGTGTGTGAGTTTCGGAAAATATAACTCGTGAAATGGAACATCGTTGTTCATTTTTTATATGTTATGTGTGCAAAGAGAAGGCAATCTCAACACTTTAAAAAAGTTGAGTATAGCTCAAAGTCTTCTGTATTCTAATATTCCCCTTGCACCTACAAGGAAATAAGCAATAAGATAATTTGTACAAATGTTTAGCTTAACACGAAGAAGATATAGGAATAAGAGTTTATAAGAATGGTTAGTACAAGAGTAGAGAAAGTCATGTGAGTGCAACACATCAGATTTGTTTAATGTCCAGCTACATACGAAAGACCGGGTATAACCAAAGAAGGGTTACGTTTAGAATAAAAGAGCATAAACCACAAAAGTGAAATGAAGTATTATTTACATTAGAGTTTTAGCAATTTAAAATAACGATTTGGTCTTGGAAGCCAAAAATAAGCTCTTTTCCTTTGAGAAGGGCAGAAAGATTGAAGAGCAAGATTCAAGACAAAGATTGTCACTTGAGATTGTGATAAATTTTCAATAAAATATCGTCAAAATGTGAAGGTACTCAGATACATATAAAGCTGTAGAGGTGCTGGGAGTGGGTGGACTGGCCGACCTGATATTATCACGAGCAGCGTTCAAACAAGACTAAAACTAGCACAGGAAACTAACCGAACATCATTTTGACAGAGAGCTCCTACATTTTCCGCTCCGGACGTAAACGTTTGGTCGAGAAGCAAAATAAACAACACAGAACAGATTTCGCATCGTGAAAAGTGGTGAATTGCTGAAAGGCAGATGTGTTGTGAGTTTATCTCAAAGTGTGTGATTAAGCAATTAATCATCACCATCGAAACGCACGAACACGCTGCGATCCCATCGCCACACACAGCTTGTATGCAAATTATAGCTCTATAATTTGATTTCTTAGGGAATCAAATTTGAGACGTGATGAAAGGCTTCGAAGGCGCAGATAAAATATGTGAGAAGAATTTTTAGTTTTGAAGATTGGTATGCATTTTCTTCAGTGTATAGTCATAATTTATTTCTTGTAACTGTAAACTTTCATTTTTAATCAATCGCTATTTTCGTCAGGATTGTAAGCCTTTCCAAGAAGTAAACAGGCAACACATTTTCTCACACATGAACTCTTCGTGGGTTCAGTGATGCTGCGAGCAATCCACTTATTTGGTGCACCATGCTATATATAGACTTAAAGGCTGAGGTAGTGGTAAAGAAATATATATACCGGCGTAGGTAGATAACCCTTCGGGCGTTAAACAGTTGCAGAACTCCATGTCGAAATTGTAGTCAGTGGCGTTTTCTGCCTCTCAGCGAAGACGTGAGGTGAAGGGCGAATGATAATAGACAATAATAGTATAAACCCACTCCCGTATATGGTGCTATTGTGTAACGTTACGGATTATATGTCAATTGCAAGCATGAGGACAATGTCTCATTGGCATTTGTTGGCTTCTTATTAATGTTATTGTTGTATTTTATATAATAATAATAATAATAATAATAATAATAATAATAATAATAATAATAATAATAATAATAATAATAATAATAATAATAATAATAATAATAATAATAATAATAATAATCATCATCATTGTCATCATCGTTTATTATTATTATTATTATTATTATTATTATTATTATTATTATTATTATTATTATTATTATTATTATTATTATTATTATTATTATTATTATAAACATTATTAATGTTCTTCCACGCAATAGCCGTGTGTAGCAAAGGATTGGACAGGGAAGAGTGGGACTGACAAATTCAATGCCATGTCCGGGATTTGAACCACGGACCTACGGTTACAGTCCGACTGATCTAATCACAAAGCTCCCTTGGCCAATATGACGACACGGCATTATATTCTCCAACTCACTCGCATTTTTCTCCGTAAATAAGGAGGTGTCAACTTATGAGATATGTTAATGATATAATATGAATAATATAACAACTACAATAATAATTACAAACAGAAATGAAAGTAATAAATAATAATAAACTAAAATAACATATTTAAACGAAAAAACGCCATTGATACATTACGTGCTCTTATGCTTGCACTTTACAATCTCTAATCCGTAATGTTAGACAATAGTATCATGTACAGGAGTGAGTTTATACCATTATTGTCTATTATCGCGGACTACACACGCTAGTCTCTCACCTCACGTCTTCGCCGAGAGGCAGAACACGCCACTGAGCAGAACTGCGCCGGGGAGTTCTACAACTGTCTTAATGCACGAAGGGTTATCTACTTACGCCGATGCCAGAAAAAGTGAGCCACCTGGTATACACGTTAGATTCATATGACTTTCTCCACCTATTTTTCAACAAGTTATTTTTAAAAAACTTGTTCTTTTATTTCAGGTTAATCCACATAAATAGTTGTAGCAGCGTTTTTATCACACATTTCTTTGTAGATAAACTGATAATGGGGAACACAGTAAGGTACATCTTGTATAGGCTGATCACTATGTGATGGTTTTGAAATTCTGTTCTCTTTGTAGGAAGCAAGAAAACGAAGCTCTTCCTATTTGAGAAAAGCAAATGTATTGGGACATTCATACCAGCAACAAGGACTATATCGGAAATGGTTAACTACACACAAAAATATATTGGACATTAATTGAGCCTTTAACGAGATTTAGAGTTTTGGTGAAGTAAAATGTTTGTTTATATATTATGGTTTACTGGCTATTCAAAATTAATCGACAATAAAGAGAACTTCTAAGAATACTCCCACAGAATTCAATATACTTATATATTTTGTCATGAAAATATCTTAAACGTATATTATAATCAAAATTGTGAAGTCATTTTAGAAAAAATCAAATGTTCCTAAAATGTTCCAATTTAAGGCTAGTTTGGGAGATGCTTGGAAGATGCTAAACTGAAAATACCAAAACATAATTCATTGGTCGAACCATCCAAACAGACATTCGGTCGACCAAGAGCAAGATGGAAAGTTGAGGACAGAACAGGATACTCTCCTGCTCCAAGAGAAGAAAAAGAAGAAGAACGAGACAAGAACAAGAAAAACAAGGAAATGACAAAGAAAATGTGGCTTGAAAATTGTTATACATATTACATTCCTGAAACGTCCACACAAATGCTGACAAGCTTAGCTAATTAAGGATCATTAGAATCACTTGCCTGTTAACTGCTGTTACGAGCAGATTGAGCAGCTATCGAAACCACTTGTAATCCAACGCTTAGCTTTACTTTAATCCGCTCAGAGCGAACTGATTGAATATATTAGTATCTCTTTCTGAAAGCATCAATACAAATATGCATCTCTCTGGACTGTTACATTGCTTATGTGACTATCAGGTTATTTCTATCGCATTACAAGAATTATATAGTCCCTGTATTTCACTTTCCTTAATGATTAAGTGTTAGCCCTTATTTACTTTTATCACACATGCCTCACGTCTCATGACGTCTCAGAGTTTATGCCCCAGTTTTATTGCTTTATTGTGCACCAGTTGTGGTGTAATTGACGCATAGATAAACATCTTAAAACGCGAGGATCTACAACTCCATTCAGACTAAATTTCCCTACAATAAAACGGAGTGGAGCTTGTTAAGAGATTGTAAATCTTAACGGAATGTCTTATTCTCGTAAGGAATTTTAACAGCCCTACATATTCTACTTGGGAATTTTTATTAATGTTTTCGCCAAAAGTAGCCAGGCCTTAGCTGGCTTTCCCAGTGACAGTTAATTAAGGGGGGTGGCGGGAGGGTTAACTGCTGGAGTAATCGCTTCCCCATCACTTGTTTCTAAAATTGTAGCTTCTGAATTATTCAAGTAATATTCTCGAAAATTAAGTAACATAATATGGAGCCTATTTATTAATCAGAAGGAAATATCTTTGGCTTAAATTACACATTTTTTGTCATTATTAGCTATATTAATTACTTGCTTTAATTATACATATTTGTGGTTTTAATTTATTTCAATCTATTAAAATGCTTTCAGCATTACTCTGAACCATAAATTTCTTTTGTGGGACCAGTAGCCTTTAAATTAAAGTTCAAAGTATAAAAAATGTTAGCACATTTAATTTTTTTTGCAAAAGTTAAAATTATTTGGTGGTTTACATTAACAAGTATACATCTAGATACACTAGGAAAAATGTCATACATTCTGTCAAATGCTTTTGAAATAAAAGGGTTTTATGTCAAGAAAAACTCACACTCGAGAAAACAGGCTTGATAAGAAATTCGTATCTGCTTTGCCTATTAAATCTATAGACTTTAAATGCTTGTATCTCTGTTAATTATCACAACGTCGATGAAAATAAAATTTATAATTAATTTGAGGTATTTCTAATTTAGGTCAGAAGAAAAAAAAACTTTTACTAATGTTAACCCCCATATTCTTTATGAACTCCATGTAGTATAGTTATGAGTTTTTCAATCGCAAAGTCCTTCTTCACCTTCAAGAATAATTTAATAAGTGCAGAGTAGTTTCTAATAGCGTATGGAAAATAATCCTGCAGCTATAATGGGAATAGGGGAATACAGGCTTAAGCAATAGTTAAATCTTTTAAGAGCTGGCTGCTATGTAATGGCATTGAAATTTCATTCTCTTTGCATGGACATAAAAAAAACTAATTATGACTTCCTATTTGACAAAAGTACAGGTATTTTAAAATTCAAACCAATAACACAAACATAACAAACTCTACATAGAGTTGTCTATCAGTTATACAACAATCATCCTAAATGAACAGGTATGCAGAGGTTTCTGCATTAAAATTCAAAGATACATATATATGCAGTATTTTAATCAACACTGATCCATTTTTGAGAAAATCAAGTTTGGAAAAATTGTCCATGTAGAGACTAACTTGGGGTGGAGGCATTTTTTAAAAAAATATTTGTAACCCTGAAAGATGCTGAAGAGGTGTTTAAACGAGTATTTACTTCTGAGTTGTGCTGCTAAACATGCCTTATTTTAGTTTCAGGAGGCCTCAAAGCAGCATTTCGGGTAAAACACCCATATTGAATTTTTGGGTGAAGTGCAATATGTCGCCCTGTGGCATTACGGCCCTTTGAGTATAGTCCTGGTCTACCGCCCGGCCGCTGGATTCCCCCACCTCTGCCATCAAGTATAACGTTACTAAAATGCCACGTCTTAGACTGCATTATATTATTATTAAGGGCACATAAGTTTCTCATACATATCGTAACGTTATAAGGATAGCAATTGACCATTACTTTGCTGTAGCTTGTGTTTTCTGAATGTCTAAATGGTGACCTATGAATATTGCTTGAAATGAAATATCAGTCATTTTACCTTGTTTTACAAGCATGTACTATACAGCAACAAAAACTATTTTCTATTCATAACATTCTCAAGGAAACGTCAAGCCTTCTTCGAGAGTATGTTCTTCCATGATTTCAACATGTACGCATTCTGCGCCTTGAATATTTGTTTAGCTTTTTATGGTTATTAGGAAATTAAACCGGAAAAATGTCTCATAGGAAAAATCTGTCACGAAGAACAGAGCTTTTCAACGGTGAAAAAACTATCACAATCAACTGAGTGGTTTCTTAGATTCCACTTACATAATTATAAATAAATAATTATAACTGTAAATTATAGAAATAATTTTAAATGGTGTTGTAATTTAATCGAATATTTTGTCAAGCTTAATTACGAATTTACAGGTTCTTAACCAGTTTTAGTCTATAAATAAGAATTTATTATAAGGGAAGGTAATAAGCAAGTCGGAGCATTATTTACAGCCTCTCTCAATCTCTCTTTCTCTCTTTCTATAGCTGTATCCCTTACTCCCTTTAACTGTATTCTGACTAGATAATGCAGGCCTCTAAGGTAATTACGAGTAGATAAGTCGGTTTCTTTGGCTCTTAAAAAGAAGAAAGCTATAATGTAAAGACCAGATAAGCAAATGGAGTTGTTCATTGAATTAAGATGTCTTAAGAGCTTCCCAGGTGGACAAAGCAAGGCATCATCCACTGCATGGTCTGTTATAGCTTCATGTGTATAGAGCACAAACGAGCATAAAGAGGTCTAGAATACACCCGTGAATAAATCGCATAGTCTGGTTAAATGGGTGAAAATACTTAAATATTCATGAACAACTTGCCTGATTGACAGTAATGCAATAGTGGCATACGGTATACCATTCTAAATCAAACTGGTATACTCAAAATAATTGAAACAACATTTTATAGACAAATTGAACATTACTGATAAATATGTATCGAAGAACACTCAACCAAATCTATCCAATTTCGAGGTGAACTTTACTTTAACGGTAAACCATTATTGGAATCGAAGCAATGTTTTAATATACAGGATGTAAAAAAATAAGCCCAAAGTTTTGGTGATTGATAGATGGGTAGAATTTGATTATATTTTATTAACAATGCACCATGTCCAGAAACTGTTTAAGTGCTAAGGACTCTGAAATATGGAGAAAGACGTAGGCAGTACGGATCACAAAAGATTGGAAATAATTAACAAATGCAACTGTCTTTCTACAAGAAAAAGAGAACAAAAAACTTACGAACCGGCAGTGTTTTGCCTGTCCGCGTCCTCAGCGCTCATTGCCATCTGCTGCTATCATAGAAAGGCACGGATTTAAGCCATACAACATTTATAAAACTAGTTTTAAAGACTTATGTTACCAACTTTCTGAAAGGAGATGCTAAAACTGGCCACCGTCGTTGTCCATACATTTTTGCCACCTCTTTGGGAAACTATCCATCACTCGCCGTACTTCACGTTGAGAAATACTGGCAATTTCCTGACGATTCTTCCAGGGTGTGTGCGTTTGCCTTTTACACTTTATGTTTTAAGTTGTGACATAAAATTCGTGCTTAACTAGCTATATTATTAATGTACTTTTGGGTCATTTTGATTGCACCACATGCGATTTTAATGTACAAGTTGTGTGCATTTCATCCGCGTTAATGTCGATCTCAGATTTACAGTACATTTACTTTTCGTCTTTATGTTTCTCTTTTTTAGATCAGATATAAACACACGGCAGCAGCGAAGTATAGGCATAAATGAGTTCGGAAACCGAAAGCACTCACACTGTGTTATAATCTTCCCAAGAACTGAGGGAAAACCCCAAATGAAATGCTCAATCATGCGACTTGACAGAGCCGGAATTTTAAATCGTCTATTTAATGCTTCTATAAGCACCCCATTTTAACCCAGCTGGCTGGAAAACGACGTGCAGTGTGTGTCAATTCCAATCTGCTGGCATTTCATCGAAAAAAGTGATTTGTAAAGGACTGTAGCAAAAAGCAGGTACATAGTCATATGAAGTGCCTAGCCAAGGTTAACATCGTCACGTCAGTTTTGTTGCACTTCATTGACAGCTTTTCTGAAATAAGCAGTTTACTGGAAGATGGGAAGTACAGATATGTCTTACCGGTAAACTCTCTCTTTCTTCCCATCTGCATGTCAACAGTGTTGCAACTGTAAACTTACTAAACATTCAAGAGAACTTTAGCGAAAGTAGGACAGAAGCAGAAGATAATGTAAAATTTGTCAGAGGAGAATGTAAGGAGCCAGAATTACGGAAATTGTTACCATAAACAAGGCAAGTTATCGTGGCTGTATTGCATAACATTTTGGCAAATTAAGATTAGTAAACCTAGAGGACAATAGATAAGCAAATCTTTTATGTAATAGAATCTGTACCCTTTTCCGTACGCTGTCGGGGGGATCGAAACCGGGAGCTCTCGAATGCGGGCCACAGACGTTACCGCCTGAGCCAGCCTACCTCGGTATTTCCACATCATATTATGTACTTTATAAGCAATTATTATCACTCATTAAAAAGTGATTCTTTTGTCCACGTTACCTACATTAAAAATACGCTTTTGTTCCAATTATTTGAAGTTAAGACTATCTACTAAGTTATACACAAAATGCGAAAACAACCTTTAAAATTGTATCGTAAACATAGAGAAATAAATTCAGAAATCATATAAATGCTCCATTGCGAAATAAAGTAAAACAGAATCAAATACTTTAAAACATAAACAGTTCCAAAACTCCATTAACAAGATTGGTTTGCAGACAATGTGTATTTTAATTCTAGATTTTCCCAGAAGTAAATGTTAGTTATAAAAGGTAGAAAAATGCAATCAAAATTAATTTTATTTCAAGAGTATTTCCGCAGAAAATTTGTGATAAACACTTCAGCTCTTATTAAAGAATTTTCTGAGAAAATAAAAAATAACCAAAATGTCTTCTTCTGAGAATAGTTTAGGATGATTCCATCTGTTGAACGTAAGGTTTTTATGTAAAATGAAGGAGTAAAGGATGTTCTAGAAACATGCATGGAAACATCAGGGATCCATATGTTGGTGACAAAGGTTACTAGAGTAAATATCTCCAGCTAGTCGGTCTTCCGAGTCGCAATGAATTTAATACAACTTTTAAAACATTTATACATGTGAATCATATCTAAATAACGAATTGCAGCACATTAATTGAAGTTAAATTCAGTTTCGTGTTCACATTTACATGAAAATAGGGAACCATGGGAGTCCTCCATCTCTGCCTACCACAGGCGTCATGAGTGGGGTGCAGCGCTGGAGGGAGGTGCAGAATTTATAAGCACTGCCACAAAACAATCACGTATCTACCTACATTGAAATTGATCGATGTTATGACATGAGTCAGGGACATATTGCATTATTAGCAAATATTAAACCTGCGTGACACGATAAAAATATATATTTCCGGCCAATTGCTTTATGGATTGCAATATTTCCTGTCTCTACCAGTATTCGTTAGGGAAACTAATAAAGACCTGAAAGTTTGAAGGTAGGGGTTCCTTCTACTTTAATTTTGGCTCTCTAATACCTTATTTCTGAAACATCCGAGTTATGACAAGCCTTTTAAAGATCACGAATGTCTCTGACTCGAGAAAGAGAGCAAGAAAAAAGCCAGCGGGTGCAGGAGAAGCGTCGTGAGTTTCTTTACTAAGAGCCATAAAGAAACTCCACGCTGAGCCGTGTTGTAACATAACTCAGGGATTTCTACTATCGTATGTGCAGTCGCCGGCAGAACTGGTAATATACCATACATCTGCTCCAAGACTCAACAAGGGGAAGAGTGTAGATTCAACAGTTCAGGGAACGGCCTGCGCGAGAACACTCACAACAGCAACAATAATAGTAATAAATATTGTAGGGATAATGTTTAATTCGTAAAAACTCAACTCTTTTGGGCCTTTATTATGCCTTATCTCAATATAAAACAGTATGGGAATCTCAGTTTAGCAACAAAATTAACAAAGAAAAATCTGATGTGCTACACTCACATGACATTCTCTACTCTTGTACTAACCATTCTTACAAACTCTTATTCCTATATCTTCTTCGTGTTAGTTAACATAAACATTTCTACAAATTATCTTATTGCTTATTTCCTTGTAGGTGCAACAGGAACTTAGAATACCGTAGGCTTTTTGCGATAGTCAAATGTTTTAAAGGTTTGAGATTCTGTTGATATTGCACACTTAACATATAACAAAATGAACAACGATGATCCATTTCATGGAAGTTCTAAGTTTTCCGAAACTAACATACATAACAAAGAATATCTCCGAAATGGTTCACCCTACAAGAAAATTTATTTCAATATAAATTGTGTATTTTAGCAAGATCTACATTTTTTGTATAGTATAATTTGGTCTATCTCTAACGGTTTACCAGTTATGCAAAAGTCGTCCAGAGTAAATACGACTACAGGGGCTATAGCCAGAACATTCAAGATATAAATTTCATTTGTCATAAAAATATCTCAAACATATGATATTTTAATCAAAATCGTTAGAGCCATTTTCAAGAAAATCAAAATTTTCTAAAAATTTTCCATGTAAAGGGTAGTTTAGGGTGGGGATATTTTCTTCAAAATCTTCGTGTCACATCCTTGAAAGACATTAAACTTAAACACCAACTTTGGGTTTTAACAGACTTTTCGTTTTTGAGTTATGGTGTCCACAGACACACTGACACACACACACACACACACACACACACGGACCTTTTTCTAATTTTTTTTTTTTTTTTTTTTTTTTAAATTCAGGGAGTCTCAAAACATATACTTCCGGTGAAATCTCGACATCGAATTTTTGGGTGGACTACAATACTTCCCCTACTTACCAGTAGAGAAAGTAAAAAATCTCCAACTTTAATAAGCAGAAAGGAAAGCAATGTTACCTTGTACCTGCTGTGGTATTTTTCCGTACTGTTCATCATATTTAGTTTTCCTTTTTAATGAAATGGATTTTGAGCTGACAGAGAATGGAACATGTAAAAATCAGGATTTCAGATTTTACTTCACAACTTCATTTCTCCTAAACTTTAAATCATAAATAAGTGACATTGTTGGACACGACACACACACACAAAAAAAATTACCTACTGGTGCACTAGTATGACTTCCTTTACTCACTCTTGTATGTACAAACTATCTTCTACTTCTATTTCATGGTAACCGAGATAAACATTCGTATAAATGGTTTTATTGCATATCTCCTTATTGGTAAGAGAGTAGGTTTAACATACACTAAAATATTTTAAGAGCTGATTTCGCTCTGTAATGACATTAACATTTCACTCCCTTTGCATGCAGGAACATAAAAAACGAATAACGATTCCTGTTCGAGAAAAGTTTACGTATTTGAAAATTCAAATAAATAACAAGGAATGTCTTGAAAATGGTTATCTCCACAAAATAAGTTTTTGATGTAAATGGCACGCTTTAACGGAATTACACATTTTTCGCTTAACCTTTTTCTATTTACGATTTAACAGAAATGGAAAAGTCATCAGAATGAAGAGGACTTCGCAGGCTGTTCCAAGAAAATTCAAAGATACATTTTATTTGTCATGAAAATATCCTAATCATATGCATTTTAATGAATGCCATTTTTATAAACATTTTCGAACATTTTTGGCGTGGAGGAATTTTCTTGAAAGTCTTCATATTGCATCCTTGGATTATGCTGATAACAAAGCCATGAGGTATATCAGAAATAACGTGATACTACCGAGTCGCTTACGTGAGCTTATCGCACATACACGGCGTGAAAGTGTATGTACACTCTATTCAGATGAAAGCATGTGTTCACTACAGCAACATCTCATATATCGGAAGGCGCGAGAGGTCATTCATTTGTACTGCATTATTGACATCAAGTTACTAGTATTTCGCTGCTCTAATAAACAAGATAACAAGCAATCACAGCGCTCGGCAACCAACGTTAATACGCCTGGTCGCTTTGCCAGGTATTAAATACCAATTTGGTATTTAATATATTTTATCTTGCTCACAGATAATCACGTGGATACATGGAATCTCGGTTAAGTTGAGTTGTCCGGATAAGGATTTTCCCTTATCCTGTGAGCAATATCACATAAATTTAAGCTCCACGGATCCCGGGCTCATTTGAGCATAACTTCACCCATTTCCACTGCTTTCCTTTGCTTTTACTAGAATGGCAAAAATGTGGCACAGTTTCTTATATTTTGCCTGTGGTATTACAGGTACAACCAAGAGAGTATTTCTTCAAAAATGAGTCTTAAATAATATGGATACTGCTGCAAATATGCATAGTAGATAGAGAAGGAAACATACATTTAAGGTCCTCTAAATCCAAAGAAAAGCCTTTTTAAAAAAAGGTGTAAGTATATGGGTGTTTGTGTGGGTGTGTGTGTGTGTGTGTGTGGGGGGGGGGGGTCTTCCTCTGTATGACTGTGTGGGCGTCTGTGAACAGCATAACAGAAGAAAGAAAAGTGCATTAAGTACTCATTTAAGGTCAACATCTGCCAATGACACGACACATGTAACATTTTTCGAAAATTTTAATTTTCTAACAAATCGTTCTAACGTTTTTGATTAAAATTACACATGTTTAAACCATTTTCATAATGAATAAGAGGTGCATCTTGAATTTTCTGAGAATAGCTTCTGAAGTCGTCTTTATTTTGAATGAATTTTGCATGACTGGTAATTACTTGCCACAGAAAAATTGTACATCTTGTTAAAGGACAAAATTTGTGTTAAATGTATTTTTATGGGCTTAACCGTTTCTGAGATGGTCCTTGTTAATGGCTTCAGTATTACGATTTCTATACTTTACTCAAACAGGAAGTCTTCATTTGTTTGTTTTCTTTCTCTTTTGTTCTCTAGGTCAAAAAAAAAAAAAAAAAAAAAAAAAAAAAAAACCGGAGTTTGAAAGCCACCACATAGACGCTAGCTTCTAAATGATTTTACATTCGTTTAAGCCTACATCCACTGTATCTATAATATGTAATAAAAGCTTTCCCACAAATGTCTATCTTGATTAAAGATAAAATAACATCTTGTTATATTCTTTGAGCAATAGATAGGAAAAGTTGTGAATGACACACAAGTTCGAGATTTTAATTATATCATATTTTTTACTAAATATTAGCGAGTTGTGGTGAAACATTTGGTAGGCTTTTATGCTTATCCTGTTCTTAAGAAACTTAAGATTTGAATTTGTAGGTATGTTACTAGCTTTTTGAAAGTGTGTGTGTGCGTGCGCGCGCGTGTATGTGTGTGTGTATGTGTGTATTTGTCTAATGAACAGAATCTGATAATAAAATTATTCTTTATCTTGCTTGCCAGCATTTAGAGACTAGATCTTGGTTTTTGAGAATTTCACATACAGTTAGATGATCTATGTTAAGTCATCTTTATCACATAAAACGCTCTGTGGGAAAGACATTAATCCGATCTTGAACAAATATCCACTCAGATAATCATGGTCTGTGATTAATCTGAACATTGCAACCGATGACTTTCTTGGTAGATCTGCAATTGTTTTAAGTTTATTTTGGAGATTCTTCCAATTAAGTTTTTCATTAGGTTTTTAATTAAACTTTTAATTGTTTCATAGAGGATATTTTGTTTCGTTGTTTGAACAATTTTGGAACCTTTCTTGGCCAATATTTCCACAAATTTCACAGTAGAATCCACTGGAAAACTATACGGTTATTTAAATTTTGGAGAGATTTAATTATACTATGAATTTAATTTATTTTTTCCATTTTAGGGCAGGAAGTTGAAATAATAGCCTGAATAGCTGCTTTGGCATCTGATAAGAAATCTATGTTGGAAAGCTTGTTTGCCCAGGGGAATAGATTTTGTAACGGAAGTATAAATTGCAACTATTTCTCCGTCGAAGCTTATGAAATACTTTCCAACATGCTTGTAGAAAGAAAGGAAGTTACAGGTGGATTCCAATCCTACTCCATCTTCTTGGATGTAAAGAGATCCATCTGTGTAGATGTGAATCCATTCATCATCTGAATATCTTATATTTATGGTTTCAAGGGCATATGATTTAGCTTCTGTACATGAATTTCCCTTCTTTTTAAAAACTGCAATTAGATCAAGGTTTTATTCTAGTTTTTCTTGTATTCAAGGTTTTTAAGAGACTTGATAAGAGTATCAAAATGTTAAATGTGTAAAATCATAAACTTTTCAATTCAAAACATTAAGTTCTTAATGTTATTTTCGAGGCCAAATTTTCAGGAAGTTCATATTGTACAGCTTTCCAAGTTTGCAAAATGAGTAGAATTTTCACAAAAAACGGAACAAGTGAAGAAAACAAAGTTGTGACTAAGTTTTGAGTGTCCCATAGCTGCACAGAGCATCTTCCCGAAGGAAAAGACAAAGAAATAAAAGCGAGATGGAAGATAGAGGATAATATCGAATCTGCCAGAAGCAGCTGACGTTCTGAGATGAGTTAACTGTGTGGTGGCGACATAACTCCGATATGCGGGCCGGGCCGTGCCGTGAACTCCTTCTTGTCGGACACAACTGAGCGGTGCCAGCAAATTAAAAAAGTTTTGAGACCACATCATCATCGTCGTTTGTGAGAGGAGCTAAACCCTTGGGCACTTCTCGCTTCCCCACCGCACGCCGCTATTTTTCTTTATTTCTCCAATCATCTCGTTCCAAGCTGCAGAATTCCAACTGCCTCTTTTTTATGTTCGTTGCGTTGCTTGCCACTTCCACATCTTTAAGGGCCATCTATCTTCTTTCCTGTGCCTCACATGACTTACTATTTTAATCTTTTCACCTTTATAGTGTCCGTATCAAATTCCCCTCACTCTCCTTTCTTGTTGTAACTATTTTTGTTAGACGTAACTTCGTCCCCTTCCTCTGCTGCATCTTCTATTTCTTTCTGTTGTCCGCCAGTCTTCGAAACTACATTTCAAAAGATGTCTCGGCCTTCCCGCATTTTATGGATGTTACAATTAGACGTTGCTTTCGTTCGGCTTCTTTTAAAATATATTTCTACCTTTTCAGTTAGCAGTTTACTATACTGAGCCACATTTTCACTAACTTGTGTTACTTTAAAAAGAACCTTGTTAACACGAATCCGAGGAGACCGAAAAAGGAAGAGCTTGTGTTACACAATTCGCGTTATGTAAGCAATACAGATTTTAATATAGTAATACGTAACACACTACAGTATCACACACTACATTACTTTAGAATGTTAACGTATAAAGTGACTGTAAAGGTAGAAGTACTCACAAATTACACTAGTTTCTTGGAAAAAATTTGAAACTGAATACCTCTTTGGGAACAGGTACAGCCAACGAGCACAACAACTGCAGTCTTCCATGCCCATATTTTTGGCAATCTCATTTGTTTTTCGCTGAATCATAGGGTCATGATGTTAGAAATACGGGCTGAAAATTTGTCGAGGTATTGTCAAACTTCCGTGCTAAGAAAGAAGCATATAAGTAAGAGTAGCTAAGGTAATTGGGAATTCGGTGACTTCAACGTACAAGAAATCCATTAGCTCAAGGTTCAAGTAATCAGGAACCAAAAAGTTACTAAGGAACAAAGGAAGTGTTGAAAATTAGAAAGGTAAAAGGAATTTTTAGTATTTAATAAGTTATCGAGCGACAAATTGTGCTTCATAGGGAAATGGGAAGCTTCAAATCTGGCAACAAAACAGTAACTTTTGGGGGGATTCAGGGGCTTAAGTTGATAAAAGAGTGTGTGTTTCTAAAATGCGTGTTTCTTCCTTTGTGTTTTACAGCCTTACACAAGTGTTTACTCTGGTTGATTATTGGCAGTCTGTGGCGTCTAAAGACTGCGCAGGTTACGGAGATATGCCGGTCGTGGCAAAGGAACCTTCTGGTTAGTATTTCTGCAATTCATGGCAACTTAAGCTTCTCGCTGATAACATTGAGGAATATTTTAATTCTTCAACCTTCAACAGCCGACAATTCACTTCAAACAACTCATCAAATTCATCAGTCAACGAAACTCTAGCGCTGTTCATTCTCACACGCACCCACAAATAATCTGAGAAAAATAAGAATCTCATAATTCACTACTGGAGCACCTGACAGAAGATTCACCCAAGACTAAGGTATTGGAGGTGGCATAAAAGGTTTCGACATCAATTTTCGCTACAGCTTACCTATAGTAGTAGAGGAAATATTGTATTCCTAAATTCGATATCGCTATTTCATGGCAAATTCAGTCTTTTAGTTCCCCTGATGACCAAAATTAGGTATTTTTAGAAAATGGTCCTACGGTGTCGTATCTGTGGATAGTGAAGTTTAAAAAGAAAAAAATGTATGAATATCAAACTTCGTATTTAAGTCCAGAACTTTTAAGGATAGAACACAAAAGAATTCACCTAATTCCATATCCTAAATTATTCTACACATGGAAACATTTTCGTTACTTTTTATTTTCTCAAAATAAGCAATAACAATGCTAACAAAATATATTATTAATTACTAAATACAAATAAAATGTACATTTTGGCTTCTCCAGGAGTAGCTCGCGGACACTTGACTGACTTCTATATAATTTTGCTTAATTTGTGAATCTGTAAGATAAAGACTAAAACTTCCTGAAAAAAAAACTGTATGTGTTGTTAAAATATATACCAATGGCAAATAAGTATCTCAAATAAACAATTGCATACACAATTTTTGTAATATTCATTGTTGTTGGTTTCAACATTTAGTGAAGGATTGTTGAAGTGAAGAATCACTATTCCTTTGAGTCACTATTCTCATGGGGGCATGCAAAGAAAACGCAATGTTTAGCCCAATAAATAGCTACCTGGTCGCCTAAGCGACTATACGATGAAATCATTTTGTGTTTAACAGCAAGTTGAAACAAAAATAACAGTTTATAAATAATATGTTGAATATCTAGACTTCTAGAGAATATTACGGAGACTAATGAAAATAAACACATTACATTTTTTGATATAACTATATGTATCCATAATCTACAGCAGCGACTAAGACAAATGCTATAAATGGAAAGGAGTACGTAATTAATAATACGAGGGTGGATCGGAAAGTAACACACAATATTTTTTAAAAAATGTTTAATAGATAAAAAAAAGTATAAATATGCAAAAATGAACTGATGTCTTCTGACCACTTTTCCATATAGTCGCCAACTTTCTCAATATATTTCTCCCATCGTGATACCAGTTTCATTTTACCCTTGTCATAGATATCGATTCACTTGGAGTATTGTCAACTGCACACTGCTGACTTCACTTCTGCATCTGTCGCAAAGCATTGACCGGCCAAGAATTTCTTCATGGGACAAAACAAATGAAAGTCCGTTGGTGCAAAGTGTGTGCGCCTGTAGTTAAATTTGAAAACTCCGACTCAATGGCTGTGACAAATATTACTAGCTGTTCAGAACGTGGCGATTATGACCATCTTTGAAGAATGCACACTGTCCGAATACAGTCGTCCCCATACATACAACGTTTGTCCTGTGAATTTAATTTTTCTTATGCCCTTTAGCCCAAAAATTAGCACTACACTTCGCTGGTCTTCACAAGTTGACGGTACTAACACACGCGCCATCTTTGTTGCATAGTGTTTGCTTCTTGCGCTAGAAAACAGAGTCTGTAAACCATGTCTCAGCCTAGTTCAGTCCTGCTGTAAACAACAAGGCGGAGCTGACTCAACTCGCCACGTGTTAGACGTACAGGCACGCACAAAAGTTGTGCAACACTAGCAGTATATATAGCAGCGCTAACTTCTAGACAAATAGAGTTGGGTTACACATTAATTTATTAAATCTATGAGTTGGAATATTAAAAGAATCATGCAGTAACATAATGGTTACCTTTAATCGGATTCCTTCCTCTCTGTCCACTATAACTGATTTCTGCCTCGCTTTTGAAACTTCAATCCAATATCTATCAGCAAACGGTGGAGAGTACTTCGTGAAAAATTCGGCAAGTCCGTGTCAGAATTTACCGCATGCAAAATTTTGTTTAGAGTCGGCGGTTCATTTCTGAAATAATAACCATGAACTTTACTGCATATAGCACTTTTCGTAAAATCCTCGTATTTGTCCACGCGCTGTTTGCATTTACGCGATTTTTCCGGTGTTCTTAGAGTTCCGGATGCTTGCTGTTCCATTCTAACACTGTGTACACTACTTGCGGAAACACCAAGGAGATCACCAGTTTCTTTCTCAATGTTTTTTATAGACGATTCCGGGTTTCTTTCTTTAAGTACTGCGAAACAATGCGCGATCATTCGCCTCTCACCACTTTTTAAAGGTTTGCCTCGATTGTGTTTCATTTCGGCTGAAGCACCAGTCTGCTCCATGATGAAAAGCTTACTGATTTTAAATTGCATATACATAAGTGTCCTTGGCCTTGTGAGGTCCGCGAGATGTACAGGAAATACAGTGTTAAATATCAGAAGCAACTCCACACTATAAACAAAAACATCTTAATCAGCATTCAACTCGATACAGACCTCGTTGCGAGAGAGTTGCCTGGTGTAGGAATGCAAAAATATTATATAATAGCAGTGTCCTTTAGTAATTGTTAAGTAAAATGCAGCTTAATTTAACATAATACGCTAATAGTGTGTATAATTTCACCTGTTTTCTGTCTAATCTGTATGTAGTATACTACATATTATGTATATATTCCCTTCAGAAGTCACGAGCCGAGAAAACATCTATGTGATACGTAAAGCAGAAAGATAAAATGTGGGGTTGTTTACGTTTCTAAGAATCGAAACATTTGCATACTTTTCTGTGTCCGAAATGAGCTCGCGCAGAGCAGTGATCGGAAAACTACTTACGTACAATACTGTACTTAAAGGAGGGGTTTATCGTACGTACGCAAATAAAAGATAACGCCCATTATCTTCGCCAAACCAATCAACAGCTTAACCCTTTTCTGTTCCAATATCTCTGTCTCTGTCTCTCTTCTCGCCCAGATCTTTACAACAGGATGGAACTAAAGCGCGTTCCATCCTTAAAAGACAGTACACGTTAAATGGAGCGCAGTGTTGCAACATGTACTAGTCGCGAATCTTTCTCCGCCAGCGACTCCGAGGTGGCCGGTGTTCTGTACTTAGTCCTTCAATGGCTGCTTGACGGACACTTTTAACTTTGGTATCCCTCCGTGCCTTTGTCACTGTATGACCTAAATTTACAAATGACTCGTCTGTATAAACAATTGATTTCCCCTGGTCCCTAAACCTTTTTACGTCTTTTAGATATTTATGTCGCCATCTGATGATATTGATATCGTCTCTTTCTATTAATATGCACTTGTTACCCCTTCTTTCATATTCGAACCCCAAATCAGAGTGGCCCTTGAGAAATTTGGCAGGGTCTCATCACTGTTGAATAATGAGAAAATTATATTCAGCGTGGGTGGAATATTTGCAAACTGTAAAGAATGAACAATTCGCCGCACTCCACCTTGCACTATTCAATCATATTGCGTTAACCTAGCGTTTTGTGTAGTCCCGCCCTTTTTGCTTTCTTTTTCGATGACGTTCTTAGAGGTCCTTTCATTAGTTTCTTTTTAATCATACACACTACTGCTTCTGAACACCCGATAGCCTTAGCTGTTTCTTTTACTGCCTTACACGCATTTTGCTTCAAAAATAATCTAACAAATTCATAATTATTTGGCGTTCCTTACTTCTTAATTTACCAACATATCGTGTCTTCCTAGCTTCCCCCTCCATAACTACAAATATTTACAAAAATATTAAACAAATAACGCAATAACAGCTCACAGTTACACACACGGCTTCTTTCGAACTAATGTTAGTGCTGCTCCTTATACTATCTTCTGTGTCAGGCCTGACGCTGAATAGACGAATACCTTTTGTTTGCCTTACTGGATAAAAGAAAGAGGTTACTGCCTTTTGGTTTATTTTAAAAACTTTCTCCAACCTTCAACATTTGTTCTCGCTGGTTCCCTGATGTAAACTCAATAACAGAAAAGTTTCACACTGCGTAACTTTTGCAGTGCACAGATATGAAATTTTCCGAAAACATTTAATTAAAAAAATTATAACTCTTAACTGGGTAAACATAGAGAATTCAAAGTAGGCAGGTAGTAGCAGTATAGTTTACTGTACCTAAGAACAAACTATATATGCATTCTAGCAGTTAGTTTGTTAGTTAGTGCGTGATGAGTATAGAAACAGCAAATATCGGACTTCTATTGAAAAAAAAAAAAAAAAAAAAAAAAAAAAAAAAAAAAAAAACGTTTTCTGAAGAAATTTGGGCCTATAGAAATGTATAATGATTCTGAAAATGATATAACCTGATAGAGAAAAAAATTCTGCATAGGATAATGTGTTCAAATCTGAAATTTATAACAAATGAATATTTATACCATGGTATTGGGAATCTGGCAACAGCGCGAGGTTAGAAAAGGACGCTACTAATGGCAACTTGTATGCGCTAGATAGAGACATAGATGTCCCATTTAACTCCATACTGTCTTCTAAGAGTGAAACGCTATATAGGTTGAGACATATTATAGTGAAAATTAATGAAATGTCAGCATCCCAGCCACAATAACAAGAGAGAGAAAATGTTTGTGCGTAACTTTCCGATCCACCCTTGTACGATATTCGATTCTGTGACACAGAAGCAGGCTTACAAAATATTATGCATTTCTGGTGTAACAGTGGTAGCCATAGTTCGTTATTTAACGGATAAAGGTGTGTATTTCGTGTGTAAGTGTTGGTAATATAGGTAAGTTATGTTGCCAGTTACATAGATAAAATGGTTCAATATACACTTCTTTCTCAAACATGTACTTCTCAGGTGTAATAACCAGAACCAGAAAGCTGTAAACTTAACTGAGCAGACATAAACATGAATAGAAGAAAAACGTGTGTAGAGACTGGTTGCTTTTGTAATTTCCGTCCACATAAACACTTCTAAATGTCGCCAGCCTGAGAGAGGTAGAATGGTACATAATTGTATGACAAACAAACCGAATTTGTAATGGTTGGCGCAAATCTAAAAGCATGAGATATACAAGCAACTAAATGGTGTTTAATATCTAATGCATATTTATTCATAGTAGCACTGCCTAATATTACGACCTGAGGTTGCTCCGGATCACGTATTTACTATATTCACATAAATACAAGTTCCTTGGACAATAGCGCTGGGAATGCTCCATAATAATGTAGGTAAATAAACCTGTTCTTGAGGACGACAAACAGAGCATATAAATATACGAGCGCAGGTTAAACAAGTAACTTGGGTGAGTTATAACTCTGTAAAGGCATGTTTATGGTTAACCCTTTCACACCTATGCTATTTACACTTTGTCGATGTTTCTCTTGCTTCTGTGTACGCGAATGTTTATGGTAATCTGAAATTTATTTTTCTGTCGCGATTTACCTCGCAATATACTATACTTACTATTTGTTTACTCTGTACATTAAAAAAGCTTCTGGAAATGTGTACGGTCCTGCAGGAAAGTCTAGAGATAGGTTCAAACCCCCGTATGTATGTGTTTTGTTTATTCTTACAGGACACCCGAACTAGATTATAAATTCATGTATTCATTTATCGTTTAAAAACACATTTTGACACGACAGAATAGTCATCGAATTACCACATCCCATATATTAAATTCAGTACTCTTTTAATAGGGTATAAACTGCAAACACCATTGCTTTAATTTTGCAGTGAGTCGTTTCAATTTCTGAGGATTAGTAAAAACACTTAACTCGCGTGTATTTCATGCAATTTTTGGGAGATAATGAGTAATTCAATATGCCGTACGAATGAAATGTGAAATACAACTTACCTGGAAATATAACTTCATCTTTCCATGGTGTCTTCATGGTTAAACCTAGTTAGCATATATTAACTATAGCATCTTTCCTATCTCTCTTTAGATTATTCAGGTATGAGAGAACTATAACCTATTTTCCAATTTTCTTCGATTTCGGAATCAACACATTCGTTCAAGTTACAATGGGTAATGATTGATTTGAGCACGGCCTACTCTGTTTATCTCGCGGAGCGTGTATTAAGACTCAGTGACTCTCTGTATAATATATTCCATTGTCATTAAAACGAAAGCTGGACTGATTGAAGTGCTTTATTCTTTTAAATTATGGCGTATGTAATATAAATAAGAGGACAATTATTGAGATGGTAAAAATCAACAAGTTTGATCACATTTTATATCTGTATTAATCAAAATATTGTTAAGTTTAAGGCCTTAAAAGTAAGTAATATCTTAGGAGGATGGGCTAAATTGGTAGATGTGAATGTGGGATAATTCGTTTATGTGCAATGTCAAAATAAACGGAAAAGCCATGAAATCGTACCATCCCAAAAATTTAAATTCTGCCTTATGACCATACAGTTTATTAAAAAGTCCTATAGGAACAAAAAATAACTTAGAAATTATACCTTCGTTTGTTGATCTCCTTGTAAATTTACTTTATCACTAAACACCGGTTTACAATGCCTTATAAGCAGTTGCTGTAAGTTTCCAAATTTGAAGGACTACTAGGACTTGCACATTAAGAAGTTCTTTCAAGCTCTGCAGAAAATACAGAGGCATTCTTAAAGTAATAAATGTTGTGGGTTTCCAGCTCTTTTTCGTCGAGGGAATATTTCTTACGTGATGGTATATCAATAATCTTGCACTATTTTTGTTCAAAACATTTTCCATTAGTAAAGACAAGTTTGCAAAATTCACCTTCCACACGACTTAAATTTCTTGCATCTGGTTTCACCAATTCTGCTCTGTTTTCTTTTTCATAGAAGTACTTGTTTTTACTTTCGACATGACGAAATACAAACATCACCTGCACTTCTGTGTGCAGATTAGAGGCCTGCACGGGCCTACATTGTTAGGTTCGGCCCGAGCCCGACCCGAGCCCGAGAAGAGGTTATAGTGCCCGGGCCCGAGCCCGAGCCCGGCCCGCCCCAATTATTTAATTTTACCATGATTATGACATTGTTGTTATGATTATGACATTATTGTTATTATTATTATTGTTATTATTATTATTGTTATTATTGTTGTTATTATTATTATTGTTATTGTTATTGTTATTATTATTATTATTATTATTATTATTATTATTATTATTATTATTATTATTATTATTATTATTATTATTATTATTATTATTAATTATTATTATTATTATTATTATTATTATTATTATTATTATTATTATTATTATTATTATTATTATTATTATTACTATTATTATTGTTATTATTATTGTTATTATTATTGTTATTATTATTGTTATTATTATTGTTATTATTGTTATTATTATTGTTATTATTATTATTATTATTATTATTATTATTATTATCATTACTATTATTTGTAACCTTTCAGCAGAATAATCATATAGAATTCCTAGTAATGGAATGCTGTTATAATTGTGCTATCCTCGGAAAAATATATAATACATTATTTTGTATCTCTTAATTTTTAAGCCCGGGCCCGGCCTGAGCCCGACAAACATTTTCCAAATTAGTCCCGAACCCGGCCCGAGGGCTCCGCCCGAGCCCGTGCAGACCTCTAGTGCAGATTGCATTGCAACAGCAGGTGGTGCGACCTTCAAAAGTGGCAGATAGATTTTTTCCACAATCCTTTAGACGACAAATCTGTGTTACAATAAACATGAATGTTAGTTGGACGAGTCCAAATGTTTAACAAATACATTTCAAAGAGTATTTAGCTTTTAAGCTCTGAAATTTGATTATCTATTAGTCATGATTATCTATTGTTTTGTATAAAATTAAATAAGCCTAGTCTTTTATGTCAGTGCTGTTTCATCCACATTGCATACGTATTACACATTAGGCACTGGGCCCAAGCTTCCCCTTTTTTTAACTTTCAAAAAAATTGGCGCCACTGAAAACACACTCTGCCTCTCCATCCAAGGGAATATGTTCTCCCCATCGCTGTGACGATTTTTGTATTCCATATTAGCCGCCACGCCATATTGAAACAAACAGAAAATAAAATAAAACAAAATATCTGTGCAGCACAAATATTTAAACCTTTTTATAATCATAAGATTATTTTATTCATATATTTTTCAGAAATATTTAAAAACTTATCTGTAAAACGTTTTAGATGATAATCAGATAATCATTCACAGTCAAACACCTATGGCACAAACCAGGCGAGACTGCTTGCAGGGCTCTGAAAGTAGTCCCTGATGTATTTCTAGTAGATACCGTTAGATGTCAGCACCAAAAAACTAACCTGGATATTCGTATTACCCGAATTTCCTTCGACTCCAAGCTTTGGTATGTAACTTTAGTTCCTTATTGAGGAGCAAGATGTCACACCTTACGTCTTTTCACTACAGCAGCAAAATTATTTTAATTCTCTGTATCGATCGTGCTTTGAGTCGTGTATAGCAGGAATATTTGTCACAATGGAATTTTAATTATGAAGTGTACTGGTATCTGTTCAACGGAGTATGGGGAAGTATCCCTTTATGTAGGTGACATTCTTTGAAAATACTTTCCTCCCTTTTGTTCAGTTTATTAACCATTCAGTTACTAAGATGAAATTATGAGGAAAGGTTAGAATAACTTAGAATTTTGTTATTAGACAGTGTGTTCGAAAGTCGCTGCACACTTAGGCTAGGGTGTATATTATATTGGAATTTTGACTTAAACTTAATTTTTTTGCCTACATGGATTCTTAACACAAGTTAGCCTAATTGGTTTCCCATAGATGCCTGATTATTTTTTGCTTCGTTCCATTATTGCATAACATTTAATGAGGTAGCTAAATGTATCAGTTGATAAAGTTAATGAAAGCGATAAGCATACTACTCAGATGCTTAATTTAGTTCTATATTATGATGCTTTGAATTGAGGAATACATTTTTTGCTAAACGTTTCTTTTGATAATGCGATACACGCACAGATTTAGTGCAGGAGGCTTTTGCTGAGAAATTCCCCAAAACGGCTGTATCTGACCCTAATGCAGTTCGTTAAGCTACTGGAAATTTCGAAAGACAGGCTCAGTGGCACATGCCAAACGAACAGTACGCCACTTACACTAAGCGCAAAGTTATCAAAAGTAGACATGCTCACATGCTTGCACACCCTCACTAACCGGGATGCTCATGCGGAACCCGACCAGCTAACTTTGTTATGCTGTACACTCTACTAAACCACATTACATGTTGCTAGTTGCTGTGAGTCACTCTTTAAAAACAAATCAAAGTAAAAAATAAACCTTATCTGAAAAACCGTGAATAGCGAATGTTATTGCTTCATTGGCTATGTAGAGGAAGACGAAATCTATTTCTTTGGTTTGCACAAGATGGCGCTATTTCGCAGAGAGCTGACACACAATTAGAGTTTTTGGGGATCGTGTAATTTCTAAATACCCATAGTTCCCTCGCTCCACCAATTTTTTTCTTTATTGAACAAGAAATTCTGAAGTCTATCGCGGCGGCTCACTCTCACTTTCTGACATAAAAACGGAAATAACTGCGTACGTGAGAATTGCATCACAAACACGTCAGCAGAAAACATTTTCTAATTTAATTAAATGGGTTTAGGCCTATGTATTCGTCCGTGGATATTTCCAATATACGACCGAATACCGTGTACGAAACGTTATTTCTAATAGAACTTTAATAACAAAGCAAGACCATGTTTCACTCATCATTATGTACCGGTCTACAGATTTCAAGTAAAGTACCTTAAGAAGAAATATAAAATATGCACATACTTGCACAAGTGTCATTACAAAGGTGATTCAGAAAATAACAAGAATAATTATCCTCGCAGTAATACATAAAACAGCTTTAAAATATATTATCATATATGTATGTCTGTGTATCCTTGCGCGTACGTATGTCATCCGAATGCGTTGAAAATTGTCATTTATAAATGTTTTTTTCATAAAGGTTTTCATGCTATCCATCTTACTATGCAACGTATTACACTCACATGGGTTTCTCTACTCATTTTCTACTACGTGTAGCAAATAGAGGAAGTATTGTACTTCAGCTAAAAATTCGCTGTCGAGTTTTCACCGGAAATATATGTTTTGAGGCCCCCTGAATCCAAAAAAAGCATTTTAAGAAAAAGATCTGTGTGTGTGTGTGTTTGTGTCTGTGTGTGTGTCTGTGTGCGTGTGTGTGTTTGTGTCTGTGTGTGTCTAGAACTGTGGACAGCATATCTCAAAAACGAAAAGTCAGTTAGAAGCCAAATTTTGTATTTAACGTTTTTCAAGGATGCGAAACAAAGATTTTGAAGAAAATTCCTCCACCTTAAAGTGAGCTTTATATGAAAAACTTTTCGAAAATTTTTATTTTCTCAAAAATGTCTAACGATTTTGATTAAAATGCCATATGTTTAACATATTTTTATGACAAATGAAATTCATATTTTGATTTTCTAGCTATAGCCCACGTAGTCCTGTATGACTTTACATAACTGGTAAACCGCTAGATATAGACCAAATCTTACTATACAAAATACGTAGATGTCAAAACCTCAATTTATGTCCAAGTGCATGTTTGTGGAGTGAACCATTTTTTATTTGTGCGAATATGGGAATAAGGACGCTTTGAGTGATAGTCAAATCTTTTAAAGCTGGTCACTATATAAAGGCTTTTAAATTCCATTATGTTAGCACGGCAAAGAGATAAAAAAATGAATAATAAATTTCCATTTGAGAAAAGCTTGATTATTGTAAATAATAAGGAATATCTACGAAATGGTTCACTCAAAAAAAAAAAAAAAAAAAAAAGTCATTTGGACATAAATTGTGTTTTAACGTGATCTACTTTTTTGTATGGTAAGATTTGATTTATCTCTTATGATCACCAGTTATGTAAAAGTCGTCAAGAGTAAAAGGACTATAGTCAGGAAATTCAAAATATACATTTCATTTGCCATAAAAATATTTTTAACACCTGGTATTTTAAATAAATAAAAATTTTCGAAAAGTGTTCCATATAAAGGGTCGTTTAGGGTAGAGAAATTTTCTTCAAAATTTTCGTGTTGCGTCCTTGAAAGATATCAGATTTAAATACCTACCAACTTTAGTTTTTAAGCGATTTTTTTGTTTTTCAGTTATGCTGTTCACAGGCAGAACACAGAAACACGCGCGCGCGCGCGCGCGCGGGGGCACCTTTGCCTACAAATATGTTTTCTATTCAGGGGCCATCAAAACATATATTTCCTGTGAAAACCTCGATATCGACAGTTTGGGTGGAATGCAATTCTTCCCCTACTTAACTATACGTATTAATCAAATGTTCAGTCGTAATTGCTAAAATAAGCCTTCTAATCTTCCTTAAAAGGTCCCTTGGTCTGTCAAATACCTTAACTAAAGACTTGGCCACACAATTTCAATTTCAAACATTTTACTTTACAAATAGTCTTTGTTTATAACCTATTATGTGCTAATTCGCTCTTTGACGCAATGCGGAGGCAAGAAAGTCAACGAGTTAATTTTATTATGTTATCTATATTGTGGGAATCTATATCAGTTGATGGTATTAACATACCGCATCTGGTCCTCTTTTGTTCATTAGCCGATGTTTAAAGACGGACATAATCTCCAAACTTGATGAAACAGAATGAGAAATAAAAGAAGTAACCTGTTTGAGTGACTGGACAGAAATACTTTTGCAAATGAGTATCGTCACACCCAGGTGGGTTGGCAGATCGCCACATAACGGAGGGGGTTTACTCGCCTCTCTATTTGGGCATCTTACATAATTAATGAAACAGAAGCTCGAGATTTGTTACAGAACCTCACTAAGAGAAATATTCAACTTGGCCACTTATGCTTAGGTAATTCAAATTAATGGTTTCCTAAAAGCTCGAGAAAGGAACAATTATAATTCTTAAACTCTATCAGCTACTCTTTAAATGTCTGATTTTTCTTTTAGTATTTGCACATACCAGATAGATTCGGCAGTCGTTATTGAAACCAGAGGGGGAATGCGAAAGAGTAAAGGACTCGATCTTTCTATTTCACAGAAATACAGCAAAAAACTTTGAAAAACTAAGACGTTGATAACTGCAGGCATTGTTTACCAGGTTTTTATCTTGCTAATGGATTTTGAGGTGATGATTACCCTACTGTAGAATGCATGTAGAACTTTTGAAGTCAGCTGTGATTATTTTAGTGCGCTAGGGAGAGAATATTAACTCGCTAGTGGTACTTACTGTGCAAGAAATTTATTTGCTGTATCTGAGTCGAATTGTTAATACTTCTTGAAAGAAATTCTAGTTTTAAGTTAAAAAAGCATCTAGCGCAAGGTGGGGGCCGCTGCGACCCCCACCTCTGCCCAGTACAGGTGTCATGAATGGGGTACAGAACTAGAGAGTGGGTCGTGGTCAGCGCCCCGAAGCCTCCCGGCTGCTTATGCGGCCTTCGCGACCTGGGGTCGCTACTAATTTATCAAGTAAGCTCCTCAATTGGCCCCTCTGGGACCTGAGGCTGAGTGCACCCATGACAGGTCTATCAGGATAAAAATCCCCACGCTGGGGCTCGAACCTGAGTCCTCCGCGCCAGAGACAGGTGCGCTACCGATGTGGTCACTTTAACTTTAATAGAAGGAATTAAATAAAGTATTTATATGAGCATTTCTATAGTCTGTGAGACCAGGGCAATGAGGTCTTTTCTGACAACCCAATTACAGCACCTCATATTCTTTATTATATCCAACATAAAAAGTTGGACGGGTGTACGATTTTGTGACCACAGTGGTCGAGGAAATGATCCCTATTTACCAATCCATCGATTTGGATAGTGACGTTCAGGTGATTCCACATATGTACATCAAAATAGGGAACACTTTCCTTGTCGTGCTGTAAGACATTTTGGCAGGAAAAGTAACGCAGTCCATAAGTTAAATCAGAACCGTTTGCACATGCGGATTTTCATCTGCCAAACATGCATATTGTACAGGTCTCAAATGCTGCATTCATCAGTGAATAGCACAGTTGCATAACGCGCCACACGTTATCCTTACATATGTGCAGTGGTCACCCACTTGCAGTAGTTCAAATTATTTTCGGCGTCAGCTCACCTTAATCAAATTTCCAAGCTCTATAGTACCAAAAAAAATTTTTTTTCGGGCTTGGACTCCGTCCTGAAAATGGATCATTGAGACACGTGGTATAGGTTACTAGGCCATGATTCCACTCTGTCTAAAATTCTTCCAGTTTAATATTTATCACTAATTAATCAGTATGGCTGAGAAGATTTATTTGCAGAATATGCGGAATAATGACAAAGCAAATAGGAATTCCGCGAGAAAACTCGACCGCGCCACTGGGAAGAAGTGTTCACGAACCTTGAAAAGCAAATAGTGATCTATTAATGTTTTCTACTTTTACTGAATAAACAGAAATACGACAGCGCTTAAATTTTAATGTATGACAATAGGAAAAGTTGCATCTGAAAGAAGCAACTCTGTATAGAGAGACAAACACAGACGAAGATAGTTGAAGCTACTCTAGAATTATTTCATCCCAAGTACGTGATCTTTATAGAATGCCGAGAGGTACACCGTCTTTCTAACCCTTTCATGAACTCTTATGAACAGCGTGTCGGGTCTGATTTATTGCATTGCTGTAAGGATCATACCTTGATCTTTCCATCCCCGTTGCTATTTACAGTAACTCTGGCTCCCGTATTTTTAAAGCTTTATGTACATTATCAACAGTTTTCTCTATTTTGCCTTAAGGGAATAGAATACACATATGGGCTTAAAAAGCACACATTCTAGCTTCTACTTTTAAGTAGGTGCATGAAGAATAAATTCACCTAATATCTTCACGTACCTCTTATTTTCAGCACAAAACAAACTTCCTTCCATTGGTAACATATCTGTACTCACCTGCAACAAATAAAAACAATTCCATGATTATGGTAACAATAATGATAATAGTAATAACAATAATACAGTTGAACTTGGATAATTCAAAGCTGAAGGCACAAGAAAAAAATGGAAGTTTCCAAAAATTCGAATTACAAAAGTTTCATCTAAAATTACAGAATTACAGGTACATATATCCATTCCTAATTAAATAAACTGTATTTTGGAACAGCTTTCAAGAAGCTTGCATCAGCATAACTTGAAAAAGAGATATAGATACCAAACTTGGTGTTTATGTCCAGTACCCAGAATATGATACAAAGATTTTTTAAAAAATCTTCCTAGCACAAATACCGTTTAAATGGAAAATGGTTGTTTATTTTTCATCAGCTTAAGATATGAAATCAATCGTATCAAAAAAGAAAAGTGTTGCATATAATTTTAGGGAAGAAAGAGAACAGCATAATTCAAAAACATCGCATAAAGGCTCAACTTGGTGTTCAAATTCAGTACCTTCCAAACATGCGAAAACTCAGATTTTTAAGAAATCCCCACTACCAGCTTACATGCACAATAGTTATTTTTTTATTTACTGAAACACTATACTAACGATACGGTTCACGATGTTTAAGATTTGCATTTTCGTATTTTCATGTCTAACAAAATGTATACCTTGAATTCTCTGAGAATATCCTGCGTCTCGTTCATTCAGAACTAATTTTGAATAAATGCAAAGGTAGATAAGCTGTAGATCTCATTAAAATACAAAATTACGTATTTTTCTTAGCGTTAACCATTTCTGAGATCCTTTAGATGCTCTTGATTTGAATCTTTCAATTGTTTGCTTTTGTAAGAGGTAAATTTTGATTTCTTTTGTTTCTCGTAATGCCATGTAAGTAGTGGAATTTCAAAGCCCGTATAAAGCGACCCACCTTTTGAACACTTGCCTATCGTTTCAGTTTGCTGTGCCCTTCTAACTGCAACAAGTGTGATGTAAGCATTTCGTAAACGCTAATCATGGTTAATATAAAACAAAAAGAAAAAAAATCTGATGTGTTGCACTCACATGACTTTCTCTACTCTTGTACTAACCATTCTTACAAACTCTTATTCCTATATCTTCTTCGTGTTAGTTAAAATAAACATTTGTACAAATTATCTTATTGCTTATTTCCTTGTAGGTGCAAGGGGAATATTACAATACAGTAGGCTTTGTGCGATAGTCAAATCTTTTAAAGCTTTGACATTCCGTTCTCTTTGTACACGCAACATATAAAAAAATGAACAACGATGACCCATTTCACGAAAGTTCCAAGTTTTCCGAAACTCACACACATAACAAGGAATATCTCCGAAATGGTTCACCCTACAAGAAAATTTATTCAGACATAAATTGTGTATTTTACCAAGATCTACATTTTTTTTACAGTATAATTTGGTCTATCTCTAACGGTTTACCAGTTATGCAAAAGTCGTCCAGAGTAAATACGACTACAGGGGCTATAGCCAGAAAATTCAAGATATACATTTCATTTGTCATAAAAATATCTCAAACATATGACATTTTAATCAAAATCGTTAGAGCCATTTTCAAGAAAATCAAAATTTTCGAAAAATTTTCCATGTAAAGGGTAGTTTAGGGTGGGGCTATTTTCTTCAAAATCTTCGTGTCGCATCCTTGAACGACATTAAACTTAAATACCAACTTTGGTTTTTAACCGACTTTTCGTTTTTGAGCTATGCTGTCCACAGACTGACAGACTGACAGACACACAGACACACACACGGACCTTTTTCTAAAAATGCTTTTTTGGGATTCAGGGGGCCTCAAAACATGTATTTCCGGTGAAATCTCGACTTCGAATTTTTGGGTGGAATACAATACTTCCCCTACTTACCAGTAGAGAAAGTAATAAGATTTTGTATGAGTTATTTCTTGAAGGGATACAGGTATTAATTATGGCGGGCAGAGAAATTCACATAAGATATGATTCAGATATTTTAGTATTACTTTCAATCTATAGTTTGGAAATTCTAGGTTACGATATGAAAGTAAAGTAGAATTCCGATTACGCAAATTCCAACTACCCGGATCGCCAAACATATCGGATCGCATTGAGGAATAAGAAATCATGGTATAATTTGAGCTATATCAGCAATTAGTTTATTTAAAATTACTTTATTGAACCTTCAACAGTTATTGCAGCAAATAATTTGCATTCCCGTGTTTCGGCACCAAAAAGTTGCATAATGTATATGTACGTACAAAAATTATGTAAATGTTTTTCTTGTGACTATGTTTAATTTAATCACGAAGCCACTTCCTTTTATATTCTATTCCGCAACAACAGAGTTGTGAAGTACTGTACTTTATATTTGTTATTCGATTGTAATACGAGAATCTATAGTTGCACCTTCAACTATTAAATGATTGATTTTATTGTTATGTTCTCCTTGAGACAATGATACAGAGGTTACATATGCTACGACCTTCAAAAAAATCAGGCTTTGAAAAACAAGAAGACAAATTGAGCTTATTAGAATATTATTTACACTAATTATTAAATAAACAGAGCGCTTTATTTCAAATACGGAAATCGATAGTTTCGCTTTCAGCTACGAAAGGCGGTAAAGTATTGATTGCTACATGTGGATCTTTCGATTGGTGGTTAGCAGTGTCGATATGAACACATGCACCTTTGGTGAGAGTAGTATCGTTATAATGGTGATAAGTGCTACATCATGGCATCCTCGAGCATAAATTAGTATTACAGTGCAAACAAATTTAATGTCTGTAAAATAATTTCAGGATTTATCCAGATATCCATTATCCGGGTCAGGTCCAGCCTCAATTAATCCAGATAGCTGAAATTCTACTGTACATATTTAACCATTCTAAGCACATACTACTGATGATTTAGTTATATATGAATCAGAACTGTTGTTAAGCTTGGACCACACGTAAACAACAATGGAACCAGTGGGGTCCTTGCCTACCTCAACACCACTTTGTGTTCTGCTTTTTGACGCACGTGCACTTAATGACACAACCCCTTGTTCCACTTTATCTTTGTCTACTTGAAAGGAACCATACCGAAGGGAATGCTTTTTATTTCAACCGAAAATAACATTAAGATGTACTTTAATGAGAGCAATTTGTAAAGAGCCTGTAATACAAGGCTGGCCCTTCATCTAAACCATCCTTCTTCTTTTTTAATTATTATGGCACGTCCTAGGATTGTACGTGATGCCTTAAAGTTACAAAAACAGTCGGTTTCAACTGCACGTACAACTAGAATCTGTTTTACTAAACCTATAATTCTGCAAGACAGCAAAAATTGCTCTATTCATGTACTTGAACCTGTAGGTTTCGAATATTGTCCTTCAACTTTTATCTCGCTTTAACAAACGCAATAAAAATATTATTGCGTACTCACATAACTTTCTCTAATCTTGTACCAATAATTATCACAAACGCTTATTGCTTTATTCACTTCATATTAATCCAGATAAATATTTTCAGAAATTATCTAATTGCTAATTTTCTTCTAGGTACAAGAAAATGGAAATACTTAGGCTTTAAGCCTTAGCCAAATCTTTTGAAGCTGGTCACTGTGTAAGGGCTTTGACATTCCGTTCGCTTTGTATAGCCGAAAGATAAAGAGTGCCTTGCGTACCAAGAACTGTAAATGAAAGCATTTTGGGAATACGCGGCCCACAGGGTCAAGTTTTTGCAAGCATTAGAGATCTGATAAGTAAGTTACAGGTCGTGGTTAGTCAATTTCTTTTTGCAATACTTGAAAAAAAAAACGTAAAAAGCAATAATAAATCAAAATTGCTTTTCCATACTTTATTTAACATTAAGAAAAAATCTGATGTGTTGCACTCACAGGACTTTCTCTACTCTTGTACTAACAATTCTTACAAACTCTTATTCCTATATCTTCTTCGTGCTAGTTAAGATAAACATTTGTACAAATTATCTTGTTGCTTATTTCCTTATAGGTGCAAGGGGAATGTTAGAATATAGGAGGCTTTGTGCGATAGTCAAATGTTTTAAGGCTTTGAGATTCTGTTGACATTGCACACTTAAACATATAAAGAAATGAACAACGATGATCCATTTCACGAAAGTTCTAAGTTTTCCGAAACTCACACACATAACAAGGAATACTTCCGAAATGGTTCACCCTACAAGAAAATTTATTCAGACATAAATTGTGTATTTTAGCAAGTTCTACATTGTTTGTACACTATGATTTGGTCTATGTCTAACGGTTTACCAGTTATATAAAAGCAGTCCAGAGTAAATACGACTACAGGAGCTATAGCCAGAAAATTCAAGATATACATTTCATTTGTCATAAAAATATCTCAAAGATGTGACATTTTAATCAAAATCGTTAGAAACATTTTCAAGAAAATCAAAATTTTCGAAAAATGTTCCACGTAATGAGTAGTTTATGGTGGCTATTGTCGCCCATCGCATTATTGTCGGCACTACCACAAAGGAGCCGAAGGGAAGAGACAGAGAATGGCCGCATTGTTGGGCGCTTGCCGAAAGAAAGGGATAGAGACTTCTGGAATTGTCTGTTTTGTATTTGACCGCAATAATAACTGAACTTTCCTGAAGTTTCCAGAACAGTTCCTGGGAGATATAAATAGCGGTAAAGTGTGAGAAGGGACAGTTCCCTGTAGACCAAAACATCATACTATCGCGCAGGTTAAGCCGTATAACGGCTAGGTACTGCGGTAAAGACACTTCGGGTGGAGGAATAAGCTTCCCCACTCGACTCGAACTGTCTCTGGAGCCTCTGGAAGGGACAGTTCTTGTGTTACGAATTCGGAGCCGTGCTGTTGGTGAATCGGTAAAGACTTTCTTGCTGTTGCAACGAGTGTACAAAGTTACTGTTTACGGAAATAAAAGTGTTTCTTTATCTCGACTACATCTGTCTTCTTTACTTTACACCCACCAAAGTCACACTATTTTCTTCAAAATCTTCGTGTCGCATCTTGAAAGACATTAAACTTAAATACCAACTTTAGTTTTTAACCGACTTTTCGTTTTTGAGTTATGCTGTCCACAGACTGACACACAGACACACACATGGACCTTTTTCTAAAAATGCTTTTTTTGGATTAAGGGTGTCTCAAAATATTTATTTCCGGTGAACTCTCGACATCGAATTTTTGGGTGGAATACAATACTTCCCCTACTTAACAGTAGAGAAAGTAAAAATAAATTCTCTATGTGAACAAATGAAAAACTACATTTAAATTATATGGGCAAAGCCTTCTTATGCACTCTTTTGTTAATTTCGCAATAGATTATTTACTTGAAGCACAGAGAGATCCAAATACATGTGAACCGCTGCGTGAGGTGACGAGGCAAAAGGACATTTGAATATTTAACACGTCGCATTTTAATAGCAAATATGTTTATCTTTCATAACAAAATACTTATGCGTTAAGTTTACATGGTCAACAGCCACATTCTGTGTACTTTTGCCACGATTCAGAAGTTACGAGGACAGCACTATCTTCAAAACAAAAGGTGCCATATTAAAAATGGCGATCCATAGCCAACCATTCCGTTTAAACATTCCCCTACCTTCCCTACTCCCTCTACTTGCTAGACCCAAAAACTTCTATAAGGGTAATCTCCCGGTCCAAGACTACCACCTTAGACTAGGAGCCTCTCCTCAGGTTGGCTCTACCAAATTAAAGCTCTGCATATGTCACTATCGAGAGTGCAATTATATTTATACCTAACTTCACTGAAATCTTGAGTAAAACTATGATGACTTACGTGTTAAATATTTAAACAAATTTGATATTATACTCCCTTAAATTATTAAATAAAAAGGCCATGTCACTTTATTTTTAAACACCGAGTGCCCTTATAAGCACATAAATGTGTTTTTTTTTTTTTTTTTAAGTTGGATGGCTTTAAAACACATTAAAATATTTGGATTTAACACTAATTGTATAATAAGAATTGTATTCTTTCATTCAAACTACTTAAATTAGTGGTTTTGGTTTTAGTTACTGCACATGCACGAAATAACGTCTTGGGAATTGAAAACACTGCGCGGCGTTTTGGAAACAGGTGGCGCATTCTATTCTGCAACCGAGAAGATGGCCGAGGCGTTTAAGGTGTGAACAGATCTGCTGTTCTAATGCCTCGTCTCTGATTTGGGCTTTTCTTAGATTTTCCTTCTAAATGTCAGGAGCTACTCTTTGCTTAAGTTTTGAAAATGTATCTCCCAAATATACTTCATAAGTACCCACCGCCTGTTTGCCGTATGTTAGTAAACACGACGTTAAACACTATTAAAAATTCTACCTTTGGACAGATTGAACGATCTGTCAAATGTTATTCTGCTATTCACTAGTAGGGGAAAGAAGCAAAACAGATTAAAACTTAAAGTTAACGTTTTCACTTATACTGCAACTATTTAATAATCTTTCATTTAAACCAGTCCAGTGATCTACATTTTCTTAGAATCTCAGAAAAGGTGTTGTGACGTCGGGCACGGCGCAACACAAAGGACCGGGCTGCTTCACGTCACATGTCAGGCCGATGCGCGGACACAGGCGTTCAAAGACAGCCTTGCGCAACTGTTTGTGTGTGCGTGACTAACAACAATGGAAGCGACCACATAAAAGCGACTTTCTCCAGAACTTTCAAGAAAGATCTGGCGACGTGATCACAGACGTATGTGTAGCAGCCGAGAAAGGTCCGTGTGACGTCACCCCCTCTGTATAAGGAGGCGGGAAAAGCAGAGAAGTGAGTTAGTGAGTACGAGACAGCTGTGCGTGTGTGTCGTGAAAGACACGTCAGTCGTCGTGAATAAGATTCTAACGGGCCTCCAGTGCTTGTAACGTTGTAGTTAGTGCACGAGTCAGAGAAAGTGAAGATAGACACTGAGACTGCTGAAGGTTATGAAAACTAAAAGTAAAAGACCATAGACTGTGTTAACAATGAAAAGAAAACTGTTTATTTCTCATAAAAGCATAGAAGACAATGTTACAGAAAAGTATCCGGACTGATTTTGTCATTTTGTCACAGTATAATTCCATATTTAAATATCCTAAAATAATCATACATGTTTCACTTATTGAAATATATATATATATATATATAAATCAAAATATTACAGTTGTTATTTTGATTCAACTTTGTGTTTTGTTTTCACTGAGAAGACAATTCTGTCGCTGCTAAAAATGAGTTCCTCAATTGTTACTGTCTCTCCATTATTATTGTCCTGAGCGTTGGGAACCTTCGAGAAGGTTGCTAGGTCCGGCCACCATTCCTTTCTGAATGTTCATCGACTTTGAGAAACAAAACATCTGACGGTGCCAAATCCGATGCTGCCTTTAACTTAACATCCTTCGCGTGAAAACAAAGTGAACTTAAAGTACGTGATAATGATAATGATAATGATGTTTCTTTAGAAATATTTTTGAAGTATGAACTGATCTGTTCCTTGGGCACTTGCACCACGCAAGAGAAACGAGTTGTCAGTTGTCAGGAAGGTAAGGCACGCACACACACACAGAAGCCCAATGATACAAGCGCGCGGAAGGACTGAGCAATTATCGGTATCGATTCTTGTAGATCTAACAAAGACCGCGTATCATTAATCACCTTATTATCTTGATCGGCGGTGATGAAAGCTAATGTCACATGTCAGCTAGGTAGCATCCTCATTTACATCATCACGTGACGTTCATTAAGGAGTCTAGTGGTCCCTGTGAAATACACAGGCACAAGAACCTGCTTTGCATTCAATTCATTTGTTTCTCTAACGTATAATTCGTTTATACAGAGTTATCGTTGAATTTTTGGTGGAAACTTGCAGGAAGTGCAATTTGTACAATATTTCCTGGGCAAAGCTTCCAGACTTACATTCCGTATTTTCCTGCCACTAAGCCATTAAGAAGGCAGGGTTCCTAACAGCTACAGACTGAAACTCCCTACAGAGCAAATTCCTGCAATGCACGCCAGAATTCCCGCTAACACTTAGAACCCTAAAAAAGCAAACCAGATTAAGTGAAATATAAAGTGAGGAACAGGAAATTCTGGAAATGTTTTAACTTCCTCAGCATTCACCTGGGGAAACCCCCAGAAATACCCCATGGATCAGGAAGGTAGGCTACGGGAATCGAACGCACGACCTCCCAAATACCACACCATGGACGTTACCGCTCGGCATAAATTGAATAAATAAATAAATAAACGGTAGTGTGCTGAATTTTGAGTATGAATTTTATGGTTCAACATCTGCTGTTATGTTCATAAATAAATAAATAAATAATAAAAGCATTAAGGCTGACAATGAGATCTAAATATTTATGGACCTGCTTAGGGGAATACCGAAGTGATATTTTAGCTTAGATTTTGGGATTTTTATTGCAAAAAATTCACCATACCTTAAAACATATATCTGCGAAGTTTCAATCCCCAAAGGAGAGGGAACACATATTTTGGACGTCATTTTAAAAGTGGTGTGCCTCTGCCTTGCATAACTTTAAACTCATTTTTCTGAGAAACGATTTTTTGTTACTTTCTCGTATTCAAAATCTATCTTCTCCCATAAAAATCTAGCTAGAGATCTAAAATTATTTTCAAACACAGTTCTGGATATGGGTAATAAAACTTATATCTTTTTAAAAAGAATAATTAATATACTAATGCGCTGTTTTTATGGTATTTCTACACTTTGTGGTATTAGAAACTTTGAGAAAAACTATTCACTATATCAAAATGTCCATACTTTAGTTGTTACAAAGATAACAAGAGATACAATTTTAAAAAATCAACTCAGTTGGTCAACATCTTTTGGAGGAGATTTTGGTTATACTCAGTCAAATTGATATTAATATATCAAGAATGTAATTAGATATTAGAATGAAATTTTGTACATACATTTGTTTGGTTGCTAGTAATGCCTGTGCAAAAAAAAAAAATTGTTTCTAACTTCAATACTTTAAAAAATTACTTTTTTCACTTCGGTGTACTGCTGTGGTTCTACGTTGGGGGGCGAAAGACCAGTTAATTTTGCTCAGAGGCCTCTTTATCAGGGTTGAGGTTACTTTACGTCCGTAATACTAGAATAAGGGATCAACGCTTTACATTTACGCCTTCCCTCCCCCACATTTACGTTCCTCGCTGTGTTTGAACCTGTGATCTAAAGAACCAGAGGTCAGCATGTTGCCCCTTGACCATGGATGACGACACAGCACAAGAATAGCTATTACTCGAATATAACGCCTTAATAATTTTGGTGAATGAACACCCCTCGTTTTCACACCCTTTACCAACAATATGTGATTATTTTATTCACTTGTATGTATAATCCTAGATGTCAAATTTTGACCGAAGTACATATCGAATTTTCAGCGTGTTGCATGATGTTCATTTATGATAAGTTGTTGAGGTTCACGAACATGACTGGTGAAGATGCAGATGATGAAAGGCATTGCACGCAAACCGTCAACGTGATAGTATGCAAAACAACAAAAGGCAGAAACATCAATCATAGCTCAATACAAAAGCTAGCTGATGATTCGAAACCAGTCACGTCAGAGATGTCAAACTGTCGGAAAGTTATCATTGTTCCGTGTTTTAACAGTTGCGGTCGACACAAAGGACGTTGATCTGCTAGCAGAGACAACTGTGGTCGCCGTGACGATGAGCTTGATGTTCCGGAATGTTTCTGTTGGACTAGAGGGCACTCGTCCTTGTTATTAAACTTTCAAGTCCATATATTCCTGTATACAGAAGAAATCAAACCTAAGTGGAGGAAACAGAATTTTATGGATGTTCGATACTCCAATCGCAAACATTTAGCTGAACATTTTATCACACATTTGTTCTAATTACACCACAAAATATATTTTTGAACAACAGTGATTTTGTTGCCATTTTTTATCGATTTCAGGCTCGTAAGTTGAAATTCCTGTTTTTACAGCAGGCCTAAATTAAATGCATTTAATCCTTCAACATTTGATATGCATATTGTGACACCGGACGTGGCCCACAACAAAGGACGGTCGGGTGAAGCTACCTCACATTACATACCGCGGCGCGCATCATTGGTGCTCAAGTTCAAGCTGCCCCATGCCACTCACACGAACAAACACATGACAACAATCAGAGCGGCAGAACTAAAAGGATTTTCTAGAGTGCTAGCGACGGTTCTAGCTGTCGGCATGTTCCAGAAAAGTTGAAGTTCAAGAAATATCTGGCCACGTTATCGCCAGTATAAAAGCTTAAGGAGCGTGTGAGTGCGGGCAGGTTTTAGTGAATGCGGAGCGAAACAACTGAAGCAGTTTGGTGTTTAGTGATCGTATCGTCAGAGTTAGTTTTGTGAGACAAAGAACGTACTGGAAGACAGAACATTGTGTGTTAAAGTTAGGAGAAAACAACAGTTGTGAGTTGTAATATCCCGAGGGACAGTAGACTGCGTTAACGCAAGTAAAAGAGAACTGTGTTATGTGCTCAGAAAGAAAATAAAAGTGAGAAAAAAGAGATAAGTCGTAACAAAGTAGGTGTATCGGAAGGTGTACCTAGAAAGGAAAAAAGAAGAATTAAATAAATATCAGATTAAACTTAAAGAATACCCAAACCTAAAGAAAATGGATCTCAAACTTAAATTTTAGTCCAACAAAATAAAAATTTCTTTAAACAACATAAACTGAATTGGACTTTAGTCGTCTTTATCACAATATAATTGTTGTAATATCTAATATAATATTTGGTCATAGTTACCATTTAAATCTTGTCTTTACCTGCGCAAGCAGCCATGTCGTATTTAGTTATCGACTTGGTTAACGCAACTAGGCGTAACTAATAGACCACCATTTCGTAGACCTAGCGCGGTGACACTGCTTTTGAACAATTGACAATGAATTACTTTATTATCGCGATAGGATTTCTATTATTCACTGTTGTCGAAAACTAGCACCTACACATTACACATGGGCTAAATACTCATTACTAGGGCTCGGAAGTTCATGCCCTAAAAAACGCTGAAATATGCATGCAAATATGCTCTTAAAAACTTTAAAATATGCCAAGAAATATGCACTATTTAATTAAAACAATTAATGTCCCTTTGCAGTAGACAAGACGAGTTAGTATAAATAATAAATAAAGTTATCTTATTCCTTAGAGGTTGAAGCAGAAGTAGTCCTGCTGATAGTATTAACTGCTAAATTGCAGTTCAGAACCAACACTTTGCACAAAGTTTCAACTGTAAAAGGTCGCCTCTTGTCTCGCAAAACACTTTAGTAACGTGAAAAACTTCTCTCCACGTCACAAGATGTTATCGGGGCGTATTTAAATGATGTTAGCTGCTTCACAGAGAGAGAGTCAAGTCTCTTGGTGAGACATGGTTTTCTTTCGAGGATGTCTGGAATATCGCAGATTTGTTTATAATCAGAACTTTTTGAAATTACATAATTCACTTTCTCTTTCACTTTTTGCCCTATGCTACCAGGAACCAAACTTAGATCACATAGTGTTTTCAAAGACAGTAAGTGATTCATACAAAGGAGATCCTACAGCTTCCAATGCCGTTATGGCTGTTGGTAAGAAAGAAAAATGGGCAGATATGAAACCAAGATCCTCTTTTAACCCAGTGCCTGACAGAATATTTTGCACAGTTTCTATTGATGAAGCATCTTTCAAGTCCAATGAATTAATAACCTCTTCGGCTATTTCTATGTGCTCAGCATAATATAAAACTGCATCGACCCATGTTCCCCATCGATTAACACTGGTGCAGGAGGAAGTCACATATTAGGTGCTGTTGATCTAAACAACTTAACTCTTTTAGGAGATTTAACAAAAATTATCTTCGTACTGGACACAAATCTATCTACCAATGGGAAAGAACCATTGTCTCAGAAATGCTACCAACATGAAAAATATTATACAGATGAAAAAAATAAAAAAAGCATAAAAATCATTAAAAAATGCAATATAGGGGCAATAATATTGAAATCTTCGTGAATTGCATCATGTGCAGTACTGCCAATATGAAAAATATTATCCAGATAGAAAAAATTAAAAAAAGCATAAAAATCATTAAAATATGCAATATAGGGGCTATAGTATTGAAATAATATGCATTTATAAAAAATCAAGAAAATATGCAGTTATATGCATCATAAAATCATGTCCAAATAACTGAAAATTCCGTAATTCGTGCACATAATGTAAAAGCATACATTTTTAACCCCTATGAAAAAACATGCAAATGCATGAACTTCCTAGCCCTACTCATTACTCATTCAATAATAAGTGTTCTTCACAGAGAGAAGAAGGTAGAGAAAGGATATGGATAGGGGAAAAAGAGAGTGAAAACGGAAGATAAAGGATTATCTGCAAGTAAGGCAATAACGCCGGCGAAAGCTGCGGGTGCTGATAGTAGGATCAGCAGTGCAAGGTCGACTGTCTATTGTTCTTTGGTAAGTCGCGGTCGACGCGGTTATGCACCTCCATGTCTGATGGCGCTAAGGTAGTGGCTTTGTGAAGCAGAAAGAGAAATGAGTCATAAGACATCAGTGGCTACTGTGGTTTGGATATAAACTGTTTCCACCCGATCCCGTATAATTTATGAACCATTATCAACTAAGGCTATTTTTAGGGGGTGACAAACATATGCTAACAATGTGGAAGTCGACGATTTTCCTTCATGGATACTCCCCGCCCTTAAGGTAAACATGATATTTAGCATTACGTCATCTACAGGAAAGAACCTTTGATCTGAAACCTATTTCATTTGGACTGTGCGGGCGTAGCTAATTTGTCACGACGAGCAAACTATATGGCCAGACAATGCCTTGTACCAAAATCCGACACGATAGATCAGATAAAAATTATGATTTACGTGGATGCACCAATGAAAATCCTGTTTTAAGGTCTTCAATCAGAGTTTAATCACGGCCTTGCCTTGCAGTTTTAAGTTGCAACTAACATTAATTTTTCGTTTGCATGTTGGAATGATTAAAAAATAAGTTTATGTTTTACCACAAATGAGCATACGCTGAATTTTTTAAAAAAGTCATAATGCAGAAAATTGACGCGAAGTTGATATTAAAACATAAATTTACAGTTACCCCACAGAAGTAAATGAGGAAATCACAAATATATGTATAGAAATTAAACATTTAAATGGAGTTTCTTTGTGCTGTACTGCAAATTAAAGCAAATGATAATTTCACTGATTCTGTGTAATAATTGTTGTTGAAATAGTTTATGCACATCTTATTTTGTCTATTACATGCCTATAGAAGGTAGACGTATTGTGTTCCAGCCAAAATTTGAATATCGATGTTCCGGAATTAAAAAGAGATTTCTTTAAAACAACTTTGCATGTTTCTTTTTATAAAGAAAAAAAAGAATCTGTATATACTGCCCCTTAAATTCTGTGAACTTTGTAAAAGAAACAAATAGTCTCTTAGCACTTCAAAAGATGTATATACCATTTGTGCATTTAAACTAAAATCTACATTCTATTGCAGTGAGTTTTCGTTATTTGCAGCTTACCCACACAAAATTATACAGAAGTCAATAAAAATGAAGAGGACCTGAAAGCCTCTGTGCACAGAATTCAATATATACAGTTTATTAAGAAGGAAAATGTCAAAAAGAGCTTACCTTTTAATTAAAAGCGCACAAGTATATTTTAAACAATCAAAATATAACGAAGCGTTTGCGAAGTAAAGGTTGGTTTGGAGTAAAGATATTTTGTTGAAAATCTTAGTCTCGTATCTGTGTTTAAATGCCAATTTTACTATTTATCCAGCATTTAGTTTTTGAGTTATGCTATAAACTCACACACAAACGTTTTTCTAAAACTCTTTTGGGTCTGTGTACTTCCCTGAAAGATATCGAAATGTTTTGGTTGGAATACTCGTACAGTATCTTCTTACTCGTGAGTTAGTAGTGAAATATTTTGATTTTTAAAAAGAATACTTCATTTGTAAAGTATGTAAACGTTGTATTTTGCACATAAAAATATCAATAGCATGAGTATTTAATAATTTATACGCATTTTCTTTAGTATTAATCGTGTACTTAACACTTTACAATAAAAAGACGTTTAGCCAATCGTATTGCAACCAAAGGGGCACAAGTCCGTGTAATGCTAAAACTGTGTTTTATGTTTCAACCTGTATTAGCACCCAGAACCGGTTGCTAAGACGTCATAATCAACCGGGAGGAACCAGGGCGCTGGCCACGTCCCACCTCCAGTACTGCACCCCACTCACGACTTCTGTGGTGCACAGAGGTGAGGGATGCAGCAGCCGGGTGGTAGGAAAAGGCTATTGCGCCCCGGGGTTAGTAGTAGCCAGAAAACAGTTTTATTACTGGTTTTCAGAACATCACATGCATGCACATACATTCGTGGAAACTGAGATGATGTGCAGTGGTAATGTGCTAGCCTCTGGTTCCGGAGGTTGTGGTTCAAACCTTGACAGTGTATTTTTTCGGACTTAGAGGTCTCTGAATAAAATTACTTAGAGCAATTAGAAGGGTCCTCATAAATAAAACCCTGCTGTCAATTGCCAGGATCACTCAGCATCGCCAGTGTGCCGGAATTTCGTCCCGCAGAAGTTCCTTTACATGCCAGTAAATCTACTGACATGGAGCTGTCGTTTAATTTCAGTTAAAAACCAGTCTGGGCCGGATTTGAACCCGCGACCTTGGGCTCTACGTCTCACCAACTAAGCCACCGAGACTGATACTCACTTAAAGAAATAGAAGTGACAGAGAGAAGAGACAGGGCGATAGAAGGGAAGAGTGCAATGGCGAATAGGAGAGGTAGAAAGAAAGAAGAAAGCCCAACGAAGGAGTAGCGTTCTTACATTTGCTCAATAATGCTGGCAGAATTGCTAGTTTAATTGTTATTTTGTTTTGAAGTAAAACAAGAATGTGTTAAAACCGGACCAATGCCTTGGAAACTGTACGTAGAACATCCTTCCACTCAGCTTTTCCCTCCAGTGCAGTAGACTTTACTCCATTCGCTATCAAAAGGATTAGTCTGAAAGCGGTGGGTTATCTTAAGGACAAACAGGATATTAGGCTTTGTGCATTGTCACCCTCTCAGCCTGTATCACAAAGAACAGGCTGCTACGAGTACATGAAAACATCGGAAAGCAGTCCTGCGGTTATACCTTGTATGTTCGTGGAAACACCATCTACTTTTGTAGCTAAAGTTTATTAAATCTAATTGTGCTTATGATAAATTAAAGAAGAAATCGGATGCTGCATTTACATAACTTTCTCTATACACTATCGTTTGCATTTAGAAAACTTTCACAAATATTCCTATAAAAGCTTATTTTTCTATTTACTCATATTAATCGAGATAAACATTTACAGAAATAATGTCATTATAATGGATGATTAAAAAAATAATTGCACAAGAAGTAGGGTGAGGCGTATCGGTGCCTGCCTCTTTGCACACGGACCCACGAAATACCGGGCAGCGACAACGTAAACAAAGCAAACTCAAATGACGTACAGTTAATTTGAACTTATATTTCCGGGGTGCAGGGTTGAATTAAATTACACATTGAGATACATGAAGGAGACAATATAATAAAAAACTGAATTGCTTACCTATACCACTCATAAATGTATACATAAACATAATTGTTTTCGTAAAATATTGCAGTATATGAGAATATGCATTTTCAGTGTATCAAAAACAGAATATGTTCTCTCCATCTGCAGACAAATGCTTTGAATCTAACTCTGCACAGGTTTGTACATCAATCTGTAATTGGAGTCCAGCATTTGAGACATATTTAATACTTATTTTATTTTAATTAGATTTCCTTTCACAACTCTTGCACTATAGTGTACTATGCCTGTGCGTAACACAGGCAGTGCCTGACCTTGCCCTAATGTCCCTATGGTCGCACTCCTGGGACCGAAAAGCTACGGAAATGCCTCTCACCCTGATAATAAGAAAATATTTTCATGTAAATACGAATATGGCCCAAAATCCTTCGTTTTCAACTCATTTACGTTCAGAATGCTATTAATGAAAGGATTTTAAAGTGACATATTAAGTTATTTTTAGCATTGTCAGGTTTTTAGCAAGTGTTCAACACTTAAACTCATATCAAAATGTCCTCTTATTTACCTGCAGTGGCGGCTCGTGACTCGTAAATTTGGGAGGGTGGTATAATATATTGTAACAAATTGAAACGTAACAAATTTAACAACTCTTTTTATTTTCTCAAGCTTCAAGTACAGCCATACTACTCGTTTCTGTTTCTTAATCTTTCCAAACTCTCACACCATACTAGTTTCTGTCTCTTAATCTTCAACAACTCAAACTGTCTCTATAGCAACCTCCTTGAAAATCAAAGAGTCTTAATGACATGGAGAAGCCATGTCACACTGCTCCCTCCTCAGAGCTGGTCGTCCCGACCAGCACTATCACTGCGGCATCTCCCTTGCGCCCCGGTGGATTAACCCATCGAACCTCTTCTCCTGGTGGTCCACGAGGGCCTGGTGGTCCTGGTATACCTTGAGGTCCTGGGTTTCCATCTCTTCCAGGCATACCTTTAGTTCCAGGTTCACCATCTTTTCCCGACAATCCTGGAGGTCCAGTCATGCCTTTGTCTCCTGGAGGTCCCTGAGGTCCAGGTAACCCTTGTAGACCAATGAGACCACGGTGTCCTTTTGCACCCTTTGGACCTTCTTCTCCTCTATCACCCTTACCTCCCTCTGGCCCTGGAGGTCCTGGCTTTCCTCTAGCTCCCTGTGGCCCTTCTACACCCTGTGGTCCAGTTTCTCCTCGAAGACCCCGTTCTCCTGCTGGTCCTGGAGGTCCATTTGGACCAGGTGGCCCTGGAAGACCTGGTGCCCCTGGAGTTCCCGGAGGTCCTGAAGGTCCTACAGGTCCCTTATCTCCCGGTCTTCCTGCAATACCAGGTGTTCCTGCTTTACCTGGTGCTCCCTCTGGTCCCTGTTCTCCAATTGGTCCCGGTGGTCCTAGAGGTCCTGCAATACCTTGTGGTCCTGGAGGTCCTTCACTGCCTGGCTTCCCTGGTGGACCTGTCTCACCTTGTGCACCTCTCTGACCTCTGAGGCCAGCAGGTCCTGTTGGGCCGGGTAATCCTGGAAGTCCTCTATGTTGTCCTTGAGAGCCTGAGTCACCCTTAGGTCCTTCAGGTCCTGGTGCACCAGCTTGTCCTGGAGGTCCTGGATTGCCCTGTTCACCTTTCATTCCTGGGAATCCACGTTCACCCTTCATTCCAGGCAAGCCTACCAGACCCTGAGGGCCAGGGAATCCTTGTAAACCTTGAGGGCCAGTAGGACCTCGCTCTCCAGGGGGCACGATCCTAGGTATCGCTGTTGGATAGTGTCCCTTGGTCCAGGTAGGACGATGTATACCATCCTGCTTCGAAATTCTGCAACAGTACCGCCGGTCTTGACGGTCCCTCGTCCAGTTGCCCTTCTTCCTGGTGTGTTGACGGGCCATCCTGCGCACTTTGAAACGGCTCACTGGGTACCATGTCCGCCGACCTCTCTGGCGCACCTTCGCAGCCACCTTGCTTCCGATGGGTCCGGCAACAAACCCCACCACATCCGCGCGAGTCGCGTCCACCGCTGCACTCGTGTTCACTCGTGCTCGGCACGGCCTCTCCTGTATCCTGCCGTCCACGATGATGTCCACCATTCTTCCGTTCACGGCACTATGCGTCAGGTGATTGGATGGCCCCGACGGTCCCCCCATGTCACACGCCAAGTCGGTTCTCGCGTGTTGCTCGTTTGCTTGTGCGCTTCCCTGCTGATCGTCCGAAACGGGCGCAACTGTCGCCTCGGCCACTAGGTGCTCCCTCCCCGGCTCCGCGCTATTCCGTCTGCCCCTGGCATCCAGTACTTTGACGCTCTCGTCAACTCCTACTACCAGGGCGCCAAGACGTTCCCCGTCGTCCTCCACGACGTCCACGTGCTGGCAGAGGTCTTCCACCTTTTCGCCGAGTTCTTCCACGCCTTCCGTCACGCCAGCCAGTTGCCCGTCAATTTTCGCCGATAGCTCCGTCTTTATCTTTTTCAGCTCGGCAGCGAGGTTGTCGTTTCTCGTTTCCATTTTGGCAAATAATTCTTTCATCATTGCCATCATCCTGGTTTCCGAATATCCCTCCATCCCACTTCTGACACCAAATGTAACAAATTGAAACGTAACAAATTTAACAACTCTTTTTATTTTCTCAAGCTTCAAGTACAGCCATACTACTCGTTTCTGTTTCTTAATCTTTCCAAACTCTCACACCATACTAGTTTCTGTCTCTTAATCTTCAACAACTCAAACTGTCTCTATAGCAACCTCCTTGAAAATCAAAGAGTCTTAATGACATGGAGAAGCCATGTCACAATATTTTCAAACTTAGCACATGGACATGAGAGTTAATTCTGAAATTCACCCGAAGATATGTGAAAAGAAAATGAATCACATAAATCGAAAAATTGCTATGCATGGCCTTTAATCTGATCATCAATCAGATTATGAATTTGTTCAATGTTTAGTTTGGCAGCCCGAGCTTCTTAAGTTCCAATCGAGACTCAAAACTCGTTACACCCGCACCAAGTATGCTAGTACACTGTTGATGGTTCATTAATTTATTTCACAGTGCCCAAGAAGATTCACACCATGACCCCACTCGAAAGCGCTGCTAAAACTGGGTTTGTTTAACCGTGGTTTAACCTTTACAACTACTTTCAGATAATATTGCCAACCCGTGGGATTTGTCTCATATTATGGGACATTTTGACAAAATTTTTCAGGGAGAGATAAAGGGACTTTTCTTAAAAAAAAAAAAAAAAAAAAAAAAAAAAAAAAAAAAAAAAAAAAAAAAAAAAAAAAAACCTCAGATGAATATGGGACATTTAAATGTGTTTGGGAAGTAAAGTTTCCATAAAAGGAAAGCTGTATCTACTGGTAGGAGGAGCAAACACTTCAATAACATGAGTCCTGATTTTACATTAATTGTACCTAACCTAGTATTGCAAGGGCGTAGTAAATATCGTAGTAAATATTAATTGATCGCTCTGCATGTGGAGTATTTTTCTTCTTTTTAAGCTAGCAATCTAATATTTTTCTTAACGTGGGGCACTTTATACAGAAAAGGGACATCCTATGTACTCGTTTGGGACTTTTGAGCTTCAAGGTTGGCACCCTTGCTTTCAGAGCGAATTATATTATGAGGTAATATGTATTCAATGTGTCATGCTAGCAAAATTACCAACATGAATGTAATATTAATATACTTCCTTGGTATCGTTTTATCGCAATTGTGCAACACTGTACCTTATGCTACAGATAGAGCTAATTTAGTTCAGAACTAAATTTCATTTACAATCAATTTAAATTAAAAAATTCAATTTAAGATGAAGGAGTATGTATGTGTGTATACGAATGGCAACACTGTTAGCAGTTACTCAGTTCCGAGGAAAATTATCACAGGCGCTTTCCCCCTCCACCCGGGCGCCGCCCGGATTGTCCTTCCTCTCCACACCCCTCCGCCTATAGTCAAGCCATCCCCGCACCTCCCCTCACCGCTGGCAGTATCTACAAGATGAGAATATTCTCGGAGGGATGAGCCACAATCCGTAATGAAAACATCGGAGCTCTTCCGCGTATTAGCAGTGTAAAAACATTTTTCACGAAACAAAATGGGTAAATAGAAACAGGAAGTGTGCGAGTGTATTTTAGCATGACGTCTGATGTCAAGGATTTTGAAGTAACGCTTTTGATGTAATGCTGCCTTTTCTTTCTTATTTTTATTTATTGGGAGGGCGTCGTCCTAGTCTTCCATTGCCAGCCGCCACTGACTACATGAACACAAATGCCAAATGTAAACAAGTATGCATATCAGCACATCACCACCTCAATGAGTCAGACTTATATGTATGAGCAGATAAGTGAAGTTGATGAGTTGGACCTATAAAGCTAGTGAGCGTAAAATTTCATTACTAAATTAAGAACGCGCAAACGAAGTATTTTGTGACGTGTTTATATGAACTTTTTTCTTGCTTCAGCGTAAGAAACCTATTCTCAAACCTTGTCAAACTGTTTTTTAATTATCCTGTATACTTCCTTGTGATTACAACAGCATATAGGAGGCTGAAGTAATAGTCAAATCTTTAAAAGCATATCGCTACAGATGATGCGTTAGTACTTAAAAAAATATTGTGTTCCAATCACATGACCTTTTCTACTCACTCCAATAAAACTATTATTTACAAAAGCTTATTATACCTTTTACTACTTATGAATGCAGCTAAATGTTCAGTTCACATTTACACATTTCGTTATAGGATAAGGTAACGTAAACCCCGCGCGACAGCCCATGAAGGGCCAAGGCCTACTGCCCAGCCGCTGCGTCCCCCACCTCTGCCCACTACAGGCGTCATTGGTGAGGTGCAGTACTGGAGGGTGGGACGTGGTCAGAGCCCCGAGCCCTCCCGGCCAGTTATGCGGTCTTCTCGACCTGGGGCCGCTACTTCTCCATCAAGTAGCTCCTCAATTGGTCCCCCCGGGACCTAACGAGGCTGAGTGCACCCCATGCCAGGCCTCCCAGAGTGGATAAAATCCCCATGCTGGTACCGGGGATCGAACCCGGGTCCTCCGCGCCACAGGCAAGCGCGCTGCCAGCTGCGCTACGGAGGCGGCCTATAGGATAAGGTAGTAAGTAAATTACTGCTCTGATGCTAAAGCATGCCTCTATATTATGACTTGGAAATTCTATACACTGTACATGACGTTGGAAAAAAGGACAAATTTTTAGTTTTGAAAAATATAAGTACACATGTTAAAATTCAAGCACACACAAGGAATATCTCAGAAGTGATTAAATCTACAAAATAGTTAATTATGATACAAAGGTTAAAATAAATTCCTTTTAACCCGTGCATCAAACACTATTTTTAGACAGTCCTGAATATTTATAGATATATTATAGATCATGTATAAATATATGGTATTGTTTTACCTTTCTCATGGTCAAGATAGTCTTCGGGTTGCGATGTTCATTTGCATCAGTGCTGGCAACATGACCTTTACAAGGAAATAATAAAACGACGAAATAATTAATTAATATTACAATTTTTTCTAACCTTACTCATATTCAAATTAAAATTACCCGCCATTTTAAACAAGCATTGCGTAACTCAGATTCACGGCCTACTGGAATGAGGCGATGCTCATATTCCACAAGAAAACAAAATTGGCATTATCGGCGTGTTAAAAGGTTTTGAGCACTGAGTGGCAGAATTGCATACTTTTAACACTGTCGTGAACTGCTAAGAGTCCGACTATTCCACTATCACCTGTCTAAAAAGTTATTTTGACATAAACAGCGTGTTTTAAAGATCTACTCTATCTGTACAATAAGGTTTTATCCATCTCTTACAGTTTAAGGGTTATGCAAACATCCTCCAGAATGAAGAGGACTTCAGAGACTCTCCCGATAGTTCAAGATGTTCATTTTATTCGTCATGAAAATATATTACACATATAGTACTTAAAATCGATAGCAATTTTTTGCAAATAAAAGGCAACAAAATGTTTTCCATTCACACACAAAACCTCTAATTTCTAATAAGTAGGTATGTTATGAGAAAAACAAAAACAACAAAATGTTGTCCACATAAATTATGATCAAGATATCTTGAAAATATTTGTTTTGTATCCTTAAAAGATGCTAAACTCTTGTTCAACAATATTCTTTTTGCTTCTTGTGTTCGTTATTTTATTGTTATTTGTGTGTGTGTGTGTGTGTGTGTGTGTGTGTGTGTGTGTGTGTGCGCGCGCGCGCGCGTGTGTATGTGTGTGTGATTCAGAAAAATCCATATAAACTTTATGGGAGCAATACACTACTTTCTACACTTACTTTAGGTAGTTTACAACAAAAACAGGAGTAATTTCTCTGATACTATGCATGAAGTAATACAAATTCACCAAAAATCATTGGCTGCAATAATTCTAGTTAGATTACAGCACAAAGATTAATTTTCTCTTTCCATTTTACTTGATAAATGCAAATAAAAGTTAAGTGATTACATCAAGTGGAAGACCAATTATTTGGCACTATAGACAGACATTTTCGCCTTTTCCTCTGCACCAGTAGTTTGCTTGCCTCCTCTTAAACCAGCTCGTAATAAAGTATTGCTAAAGTACACAGTACGAAACCACATGTTTACAATTCACGAGCATATAATCTAGCAGCGGCAACATAATCATTATCCTTGCTCGTCCTCGTCCTCGTCCTCAGGAGTGTTGACGCCACCAAAAGATGGATATCACTGGTGACCATAATCGCCGTGTTGACTGTGCACAAGATAAGGCAATAAAGCACACGCCCCTCTTTTAGCTCTAAATCTGCAAACTCATATTTTCTGAAGGTCTGCTATTTGTCTTCACGTTGAGAACGTTGTACATGGACAGTCACTTAAAAGGAATGGGAGGAGTCTGAATTGCAAACTTTGCAGCCTTACACTGGATTATCATTATGTTCAGTGACGTAAGCCTAAGTACCAGCACACCTGCCCCTCCTCTGTATTTATTAGAACCTTCCACAGAACGAAGATAATCATATTTTCAACTGGTGTTAAAACGATTCAAAAATGTGTTCAGATTCATCTATTACCAAGATCCTATAAAGTTAAAACGTTGCCAAAATTAAATACGTAATCTAACGACAAATAAATGCGTCCTTATTAATACTATGATAAAATAACTATCATAATTTTAATGGAAGTTGATTAGTACGTCATTCTATAAATTACATTACATTTAGGCTTTAATTATTAGTTAAAATCACAATTAAAGTAAACGCAATTTTATTGCTATTATCCATGAAATCATAGTTTTATAACATTTCCATATGACTATGAATCTATGGCAACTTGCCGAGGGGGACTTGACACTTCGACCGAAAGGTGATCTTGTGCCTGTGTTCCTGAAGAGGCACCCCCCTCCCAGGAAGATGGATGAGCTGAATGGATCCTAAGGGCGAGCAGAACGTTTTAGCAACAAAGCATGTGGCCATTTATAATCACCCCGGCGGAGGCTGTTTTAGTACAGTTCCTCTCCCACCCCTCAGTTAGCACTCCCAAGGGGTGAGGGCGCAGGACTCGGAAACTGCTGGTACCATCGCATGGGGGGCTCGAGAACCAGTATACTCATCTTCCAATCTGGTGGACGAGATTTCCAGAGCACATCCTTTTCCCCTGTCAGTGGGAAGGATATGGAAATCCTTCTCAGCATTCACCTGGCAACCCAGGAAATCTCCGAAATAAAAACATGAGTCAGCAAGGTCGGCCGCGGGGATTGAATCCGCGATCTCCCGAATGTGGGCCACAGACTGCCTAAGCCAAAACTCTAATTGATTCTTACATAAATTATATCCTATCTCAGAAAAAAAACTGTTCTGCAAAAACATTCATAGAAATATCTTTGACATCATTATATTCTAAAAAAATATCAGTTATATATCATGCCACTGCTTTACAAACTTATCTCAAAAATAGCCATTAAAACCAACCATATAGAACCAACACACGTCCAAAGCTAAATTATGGATCCAACCTCTACGTATCGACTAAACGGTGTTTCATCCGTATTGGATGTAACCCCAGTAGCATTCAGAAGCAGCCCAACAGCAAGTCTACAAATCGAAACCGATGCACCAGTTCTGGCTTTCAGATGAAAACCCTCATCTCATACAGCCCACAGTCACGGATATATAAAACTGTTTTATCTCCAAAACTGTATCCTCTAATTTATTCACCATTCCAGCGTATGATATTGACTTTATGACACCACTAAAACTGGACGCACCGAATGGGTTTTTATGTACATCTTGGAAGATCACAAACATGGAATTCAGCAAAAAATAAAACACCGCCATTATCAAAAAATGTTTACATTAAATTTTCCAAGACTTAATGGTTCCCAAATGGATCACGAATGTGAATATGTAGTGGCATTATTTTCCCTCTCATAACTGACAACTTTTTCAACTTCCCTAGCGAATTATTAATTCTTAGGAAAGCACTCTAAGATAAGTACTCTCTAATTTTTATCTATAACAAAATGTCACAAGCAATAAAATAGAAATTGTGCACCCATGGTAGTGCCCATCCCTTAACGACCACATTCCAAGAACTTGTAAAGCCGTCGCTCATCCTTTTTCCGCTGCTAATGACATGAAAGCAACAGAAAGTTCTAAAATTGGTTAAGTTCTATTCTGCACTCAGTGTGTGCAGTTTGTTCACCAGTTCATCATCCCTGGCAGGAATACAGCCAACCAGTACCTCAGTAAACAATTCCATATAAACAGCGATATCTGAGCCAGGAGTTGTGTTTTTAAAAGTGTTTACTATAATGTTGCCAACCTTGGAATGTCTATTCACGCTAGATTAGAGCAAACAACTCGCTCAAAATAACATGATTTAAATGTTATTTTCAGTTCACGTAGTATATTTAGCCTATAAAACGCAAACGACGTGTAACCACTCCGTCTTTTTCCAAATGATCATTTTCTACCTTTTCTATATTTTTCAAAAACCCTGCTGGTCTGTTACGGTCTTAAGTGATATATCCTCGAGCGTTATATCGTGTAATTCCTTTAACTTTATCTCACCTATTACATTTCTTTAAGTATTAACTACCTTGGCCCAAACTAGTTCTATGGGATTGAGATCACGCATCACGCGTGGGTCAATAAAACAAAAAACAATATGTCCCTTTTAAGAACCTCTTTAGTTTTGTTTGTTTCAATAATCTTATAAATATATATTTTATACATAGGTCGGTCACTCGAACCCCCTTGTACTGCAACCAAAATACCATAGCAGATTTCACCACTTCTAGGCGGAGGATTATCTGCTTCTACATTAGTTCTTCCATTATTTCTGTTATAAAACTAGTGACAAATACGATTTTACGACTGAGATTACAGTTTGTCCAGATCGTCCTGACACTCCCCCACTCCTGAAGCATAGATGCGCAACAGAAGAGGCGTGCCCACTTGCATAATAGGAGCGGTGAAGATACAGTAAAAGGCAGTGGGATGAGGAAGAGTGTTAAGGCATGGGGCACACTGTACCAACCTTTGGTTCATTATATTCACCACTTCTATCACTCTGTTTGCGCTAAGGGTTACTATGCAGGTCTCGTCTGAAGCCCATCATATATTGGCATCACCGCTAATGAAGTAGCGGATTCGACAGCTAAAAGACTTCTTGCTCAAAAGTCCGTTGATTATTCCATTAAAATTCCTCAGCTGGGTTTAATACCATGCCTCAAGAGAAGTCTGCATAACAACTGGATATTTAATTTGCCTTGCTTCTTTCAGCAGCAAACTTTAGATAGTTAGGAATAGTGAAATTAAACATTTTCCTGATGACACCACGAAATGCCAAGATCAGATTATGGTAACAAAGATTTGCATAGGCCACTCAAACGTTTCTCCTATACATCTAATTATTGAAGAATAAGAATAAAATAATAAGAATGATAAATAATAAAATACCTGAATGTCCATTCTACTGGGCTACCTTGAAATAGAACATTTGGTTAATCAGTAATGCTGAAATTCGTAGTCATGAATAAGATATGAGTAGCAATTAATTTTATAAACCTTTAAGGTGTATTCAGTTCCTAAATACACAATTTGGCTTGAAAAACAGTTCTTCGAAACGGTTGCTTAGGAAAAGAGTCATGTCTATAAAATGATCACTAACGTCTTTCAAAATATCTCCCATTGAAAGATAACTGCTTCTTTTATTAAAAGAAATACAAGAGCGTTTAAGTCTAAAAAAAAATTAACAGTAACTCCATGAAGCACCAAGGCTTGCCGCCTGGCTGCTGCGTCCCCCATCTCTGCCCACTACAGGCGTCATAATGAGGTGCAGTACTGGAGGGTGGGACGTGGTCAGCAACCCCCGAGCCCTCCCGACCAATTAAGCTGCCTTCACTACCTGGTGTCGCTACTTCTCCATCAAGTAGCTCCTCAATTGGGCCCTCCGGGACCTAACGAGGCTGAGTGCACCCCGTGCCAGACTTCCTAGGAGGGGGAAAATCCCCACGCCGGTACCGAGGATCGAACCAGGGTCCTCCACGCCAGAGACAGTTTCACAGACACACACACACACACACACTACTTTGCATATTATTTTCTTCTCAGGCACGTTAAAGTCATAGGAGTTTTTAAGCATTTTTAAAGAAAAACGCTGTTTGATTATACATTTGTAGTGGAGTAACTATTATAATCTAAATGCCAATTGCAATGAGTTACACGAAATCATAATTATTTTGATGCATGGATTAAACTCACAGACCATGATATATGATGCTAATCAGAAATGCAAAACAGGTGCTGTTTGTACATCAGGTGACGAGACTAGGTGTCAATATGTAATCATGGAGACGCGGACATCCTATTTAATGTCATGCACACGAAAGTGATGACATTTCACGTTTAACAGGGACAGCAAATCCAGAATGATTTATTGCGATAGGAAAAAAATACCACGCTTAACCAAATTAAGTACATTCAAAAGTTTCATGCATTTTAATGCTGGACCTTAGAGTATCCATAGAGTTAGAGGTACCCTGGAGTAAGATAAAACGAGAAAAGAAAAACAAATGTCCCCTTTGAAATAGACCTAAAGCAAGGAAAGAGAGGAAATAGAAAAGAAAGGGACAAAGCTGCCACTGGAAATCGGCTTCCTTGCCGATGTTCTACCTTTGAACTAACGTGACACGATAATTCCGGTGAAAAAATACGACTTAATTTGATGCCAAATCCTATGCGAAATACTTTTCACTTGCATCTGTAATTTTAAACTGTGATAAAGCAAGCAGTTTTTTCTATTAAACCGTCAAATATGGAACAATGATATTTTGGAATATGTTATAACACTAAAAATATACCAGGTGGCCCACTAGAGCCGGCCCCACCGTAAGTAGATAACCCTTTGTATGTTAAAAAGAGTTGCAGAAGTTGAGGGCGGAAGAGAGGCCAGTGGCGTTGCTGCTTCATAGTGGGACGAGAGGTGAGAGGCAATTGAACCAGCGTGTGTACTTCGTGATAATAGACAGTAACAGCATAAACAATCGAGAAAGGCTCATTCTACTTACAGGATCTATATTTTCCAGGGAATAAACTCACTCCTGTACATGCAACTAATAGATATAATAATAAATAACAGAAATAAACTAACAATATCAATAATAACAATAACTAATAATACATAATAAACAAATACAGCAATAAGAAACGAAGAAGTGCCAATGAAACATTACGTGCCGTCTTTACAATCTCTAATTCAAATGTTAAACAATAGTAGCATATACAGGAGTGAGTTTATTCCAGTTTATACCAGTCGAGTACTTAACGGGGCAGGATAGAAGTAATTGCACAAAATCCCGGATAAAATTTAAATAGATAAGTGCGGTAAATATATACAGGGTGTCCCAAAATTAGACCGACAAACTCTGGGAGCTGATAGATAACATTATTCTAAATACCTTTTATTAAGGAAAGTGTTTTGTTGCGGTGCTTATTTAAGCACTAGACGAGTTAATGTCATTACCTACTACCTTCAACCCAGTTTAAGTATTTACGGCACAATCAACAATGCAAGTTAGTATTACATTTATCTTAGTAAGGCACACAATCTAATCCAAGAAACAAACACAGAACACATAAACGAAACACAAACATCTCATTGTTTACAGTTAATCATAGCTTTACTATTTAAAGTAAATGTTGCAACGCACACCCATTGTGATTAACACAAAGAGTGCATCGACGTGCCCTATTCAGCCGTACTTTGGCAAAGACACCAGCCATTTCTCTAGTTTAAAAGTTTAATTTTGAATAATAAAGCTGTAATTAACTGTTGTGATTGACTATTGCTTATGGCTACTTACCCATTGTACCCACAACCAAATATGTAATAAAACCATTGTATCTCGATTAACATGAAGTAGATAGAAGAGTAAACTTTTGTAAAATACGTTATTGAAGAATGACCAGAGAAATGCATGTAAACGTACACATACGATTTTTAAGTGGTTTCTAACGGTTGTGTATAGTTTATAAACACATTTTACAGACATGGTATAACTTAAAAAATGAGAAACGTAAAATACATTGTGTCAAAATGAGCACCAGATCTTAACCACTCTAAAGAGTTATTTTTCTCCAAGTTCATTTATTCTAGCTATGAGCAGCTAGTACGAGTATAAGAAGTAATATGAAAAAGTGTAATTTTGGGCTTATGAGAAAAAAATAGTTCATTATAGATTTAATTCATTGCTTGCCCAAACAGAACTCGTTCAGCGATGCTGAACAAATTATAGATGCAAAATTGGACACTGCATTCTTGAATAGGTACAAATTGTTTTCCTTTTGTCCATTCATTTCTTTTTTATAACATACAGGGTTATCCTTCGCCGATAAAGGCCGTAAATAAGGGACGTACTTCGAAAAACTAAACCCAAGGTTTGCTTCATCGTAAATCATTTCTGCAATGGCATGCAATTTGATTCAATTGAGATTTCTCTTATGGTAAAGTAAGATAACAAGAAAACAATCATAACACTAATGCCATATTCGAATCACGAATCTATGGCTTCCGGAGCCAAGTTTCTGCAGTAACGAACTTCAGACATGCAACCCTCTGATGACGTAATTGTATCTTGCTTATGGCGATATCACCGCGCGATATATTACTGGCGCATTTGTGAATTAATATGTACTCCTCCGTGCATCTGTATAAGAAATGTCCCTCCACTCACAGAAACCTTCAAGGAGAAGAAATATAGGTATACTCAGTTTTTAAAATGCTTACCAGGATCACTTGTGTATAGGTATGCATAACTATTGTGTAAGCCTGCATAGCCTGCTAATCTTGGAGTCCCGGGTTCAAACCCATCGAGCGGCTGGATTCATATGTAATGAATAGGGCTCGGAAGTTCATGCCCTAAAAACACTGAAATATGCATGCAAATATGCTCTTAGAAACTTGAAAATATGCCAAGAAATATGCACTATTTAACTAAAACGATTGATCTTCCTTTGCAGTGCACAAGACCAGTTAGTATAAATAATAAATAAAGTTACCTTATTCCTTAGAGTTTGAAGTAGAACTGCTTCCGCTGCTAGCATTAACTGCTAAATTGCAGTTCACAACAAACACTTCACAAAAATGTTCAACTGTAAAACATCGTACGCTGTCTCACAAAACACTTTTCTAACATGAAAAACTCCACGTCACAAGATGTTATCGGGGCATGTTTAAATGATAACTGCTTCACAGAGACAGTCAAGTCTCTTGGTGTGATAGATGGTTTTCTTTCAAGGATGTCTCGAATATCGCACATCTGGTTATAATCAAATTTTTTTGAAATTACATAATTCACTTTCTCTTTCACTTTTTGTCCTATGCTACCAGGAACCGAACTTAGATCACATAGTGTTTTTTCAAACACAGTAAGTGATTCATGCAAAGGAAATCATACAGCTTCCAATGCCGTTATGGCTGTTGGTAAGAAAGAAAAATGGTCAGTTATGAAACTAAGATCCTCTTTTAACCCAGTGCCTGACAGAATATTTTGCACAGTTTTTATTGATGAAGCATCTTTCGAGTCCAATGAATTAACAACCTCTTCGACTATTTCTATGTGCTCAGTATAATATAAAACTGCATCGGCCCATGTTCCGCATCGAATTAACACTGGTGCAGGAGGAAGTCGGATATGAGGTGCTGTTGATCTAAACAACTTAACTCTTTTAGGAGATTTAACAAAAATTCTCTTTGTATTGGACACAAATCTATCTACCAATGGGAAAGAATCACGTACTGTCTCAGAAATGCGATGAAGAGCGTGTGCCAAACAATTTATATGAATTAAGTTAGGAGAAATACCTTTCAGAGTTTGTCTTGATTTTACCATATAAGGACCTGCATCAGTAACAAAAGTAACTGGTGATATTTGATTCCACATGGCCATAGTAATTTCAAAGTGTCCATCACAAACTGGGTCACAGCTACATTGTTAGTGGGTGACAATTTGCACACATTAAGAAGATAAGGTGTAGTCTTTTGTTCATTATTAAAGCACCCAAGATTATATTAGCAATAGAACGGCACTCAGAATCAGGGGTTTCATCAACAGACAACCACACAAACTGATCCACTAATTAATTTTGTATATTTTACAACACGTTATTGTAACAATGTCCTACATAAGTCTTACGCAGTGTACTTTCTTCAGGCACATGTTGTCGAGTGTACTTGGCAAGAAAGTTTTTAAATGTCGGATTATTAATTTTGAATCAAGGGAAAATTAGCAGCTAAAAATGTTTGACACAAGTCATGGGAAAGTTCAGTAACCCTACTTCCTAAACACTCTACTAGCTGTTTTTGAACAAGTTCTTTGTTTGTGAGTTTTCTGATTAAATTCTCCTTATGTTTTGCTGTGTTTATGTGCTGAACTATTTGGAATCTTTTCTCACTCCCCACAAAACAGAGCCCCATTATCTGTAGATATTAAATCACCCGAAAACTCTTTCTGTAAATTAATTAATCTAGCACTCAAAGTTGGTTTTGTTTTCGACATTTGAAGAGCGTTTTAACATTTTATACGCCTAATTTAATTTGGTGGCCGCCTCCGTAGCGCAGCTGGCAGCGCGCTTGCCTGTGGCGCGGAGGACCCGGGTTCGATCCCCGGTACCAGCATGGGGATTTTATCCCCTCTGGGAGGTCTGGCACGGGGTGCACTCAGCCTCGTTAGGTCCCGGGGGGACAAATTGAGGAGCTACTTGATGGAGAAGTAGCGGCCCCAGGTCGAGAAGACCACATAACTGGCCGGGAGGGCTCGGGGCGCTGACCACGTCCCACCCTCCAGTACTGCACCTCACCAATGACGCCTGTAGTGGGCAGAGGTGGGGGACGCAGCGGCTGGGCGGTAGGCCTTGGCCCTTCGTGGGCTGTCGCGCGGGGTTTACATTACAATTTAATTTGGTGTGAACCAGTTCACAATAATGTTACGTTTGAAGACCACAACACAACTACTGGTGGGCAGGCAAGCGTTGCTATAATCGTGCTGCTCAAAGCGTTGACCTGCACTTTATCTTTGCTACTATAAAGCTCTCAGATAAGACACTGATTATTTTCTACGAACATACATATAATGAAAGGATGGAAACAGAGGATTCACTGCAAGCCAAGACTCAGCATTAGTTCTCGCCACCTCGCGAGTTGCATCATCCTGTGCAATACTACCAATATGAAAAATATTATATAGATGGAAAAAAGAATAAAAAACCATAAAAATAATTAAAATATGCAATATAGGGGCTATAATATTGAAATAATATGCATTTATCAAAAATCAAGAAAATATGCAGTTATATACACCATAAAATTATGTCCAAATAACTTAAAATTCCATAATTCGTGCACATAATGTAAAAGCATACAATTTTAACCCCTGTGAAAAAACATACAAATGCATGAACTTCCTAGCCCTAGTAATGAATGAAGAAAGTCGTGTGATTGTAACATAACGAGTTTTTATTCGAATGGTTAAAATCTCATATTTTGGTAAAACTTAGATAATAATGTTTGATTCCAATGTACCTCCATGACAGGCAGAGAAAGCAGAAGTCGAATGGAAAGTAAATAATTAATTATTAATTAGTAGATAGTTAATTTAAAAGTTTTAACCTCTGAAAGAGAGCATATTACAATGTTATTGCCTAAACACAGAAGGTAAGGTATTCCAATTTCCAGTGTACGCATTAGAGATCCTCAAAGCCACTTAGACATGGCTCATTCTAATAAATGTTCGGCACTACTACACGGTAAACTAGTATCTTGTCATAAGGTACATATAATCTCCTAATGGTTTCGAAACAATGACTGTGACTATGCGGATCTAAATGCAATATAGAACAGACGGAGCGTGAACAAGGGAACTATACGCACGCCCAGCACAATTCTTGCTGCTCTGAAAGCTGAAAGGAATTTTTATCCTACTGTCGGATCGGAATGAGATATGATGTGATGAAACAATGATATAGCCTGAGGATTGGAAGTACAGCTATGTATCAGATGAGCAAAACTTACATTAAGGTGTCTACCTCATTCAAGAGTTTGGTACTAAGCTAGTTTCGGTTTCCCTTGATTTTAAACTCTTTGATATTCCTAACCAAGCGGGCTGGGTAAGGCGGTAATGTTTGTGACCCGCATTCGGGAGTTCGCATTTCGTTCCCGTAACCAACCTTCCTGACGCATGGGTTTTTTCGGAGGTTTCCCCGGATTGCCAGGCGAATGCTGGGAAGGATTTCCACATCCTTCGAATTTCCTTTCCCTTCATTTCGTTACATAAATCATTTCATTTCATTTCATTTCACCCTTCATCCCGTTAAGTTTCTTTCAGGGTTGGAAGCGTTGCCAGGGGGAACAAATCTCTTCCCCGAATTAGAAGGCGAGTCTACAAGTTCCTCGGCCTCCCATGGGACAGTACAAGCCCAAGGGGCGAGGGGAGCTGGTTTTCGAGTCCCTTGCCCCCTTGGGAGTACGGACTCGAAGCGGTGGGAGAGGAACCGGGCTGAACCAGTCTCCGATGCTACTAACTGGGAAAATGTAGGGACCTTGCCCTCTGCTCTGCCATGACAATATTCCGGACATCCTTTGGATCCATTCCCCACATCCATCCTACGGCGGGATGCCCTGTCAGGGTACAGACACAAAAGACCGTCTTTCGGTTGAGATACTAAGTCCCTCTCCACTAGTTGCCATCGAATCATTGAGTGGTTCCTTAAAAAGAAATTAATTTATTATTTTTAAACAAAACATAAATATCATTTCTATTAATTTTATGAATAAACTTGTCTTAAAATCGTAATGAAAGTTTTAAAATCCCTTATGAACATGATTTGCTAAACTGAACATTTAAAATAAAATATTTAGTCCTAAATAAAAAAACTGAAACGTTTAAAGCTAAAGGTAAAAATCTTCAAGATGAAAGTAAAAACCATCAAATTACCATTTTTGAACATTTATTAATTAATAAACTTGCCTTCCTAAACGCTGATCAAAATATTTAAATTGGTATTTTTTTCTTAAAATCTTTCGAATTTATTTCATAATATTCAGACAGCTTCTATGAAAAATATCAAAAGGTTTTACTATCTCAGAAATTCAGTCTTTATATTTTTATTTTTTAGCAATTTTTGTTTCCATTCGTGGTGAGTGCTCATTTTTCTTGAAGCGCAGGATATCATAATCTTTCTTATTGCCATGTCGCCAAAAACTTGGAGTTCCTATACTATGTCAGTACTTCGTTTTATGAAAAGTGCTATGCCTTTACTCAGAAGATAATTCACTGTTAAGTATGATATGATAGAATCACACGAATTTCCCGGTCAACCACATACAACTATTAGAGTAATAGTGCAGATATTTTTATAATTATCAAAATTACCAATTATATAATTGGTACCTTAACATGCATCCACTTCGGTGTGTTCGTTGGTTTTTCTCTTGGTGTAACAGTTTCCCGCAAACCAACCGAAAGTTTACTGCCTGATGTGCTTTGCATTGTCGTAACTGCGCTGCGAAGCGAACAACGCCTGTCGCATAGACTATCCGTTTAGCTTGACACCTCAATTCATGACCGACTGACCTAGGTGTAATTAGGTCATTATCCTTGCGGAAAGCACTGGAAATCGGTTCCCGTACACCATTCGTTATCACGAGAACCGGCGCACGCTGCGTCATGCATTCAGTGCCACGCCTACTTGGGGGTATTAACTGCATAACTCTTAATAAGCAAGATTGTAAGTTCGCAAATGAAGCTAATTTTGTTTACTGCATTGTCCTCAATTACCAATAAAATATCTAAATACTTATACTCCTAACACCTGTATAATACTAACAATATCAAATTGAAATTCTTCTGTCCTCACTACGCTATTCACAATATATTTTTGTTTAAAAATGCTTTTAAACTAAGTAAGGTTAAATAACATTAAAATGTTCATTCCTGGTAAAGGACATGAGGTCTACATTTTTCGTGTAGTTAAGTTTTTATCTATCTCCGCACTATTTTAAGGAAATTCGAAATATGGATTTTGTCACACGAATACACTACCTACTTGCGCGCGTTTATGTATGTGGTTGGGAGGGTAACTATTTTACTTCAAATCTTCAGAGCCATATTCGATAAAATTCTAAAACAAATTCAATCCTTCCCATGTAAGGAGTAGTTTAAGATAATTTATTTAAAAAGCTTAGTGAAACATGCTTGAAAGATTCTGAACATAGATGCGAAGATCCCTTAATAGCATTCGGTTTTAATTGTGTTCTTCACAGACAGTCATACACATATAGATTTTTTGTTTGTTGGTACAAATGTTTTCGTTTCTAGTCGTATTTAGGGGACTGCAAATAACATTTCCACTGAAATCTAGATACCAAATTTTTGGGTTGAATACTGTAGCTGTTGTTCTTACCTTAAGTAGGTAATAGAGAAAGTAAAATTAAGTCGATAATAACCAACATTTCGAGAAGAGAAGTAAGCAGAAGAGGGGAAGGAAGTGGGGAAGGTACAAGAGTAGAAAAAAGAGAGAAGAGAAGGGATGGGAAGGGAAGAGAAGGCAGGAGAAGGAAAGGAAAAGGAAAAGAAGGGAAGGGACAGGAAGGGAAGGGAAGGGAAGAAGGAAAGGGAAGAAGGAAAAGGAAGAAGGAAAGCGAAGAAGGAAAGCGAAGAAGGAAAGCGAAGAAGGGAAAGGAAGAAGGGAAGGGGAGGAGAGGAGAGGGGAGGAAAGGAGATGAGCTAGTATAACACATGGAAGAATGGAGGAGCCTGGGTCTTCCTTAAGAGCCTGCCTATGGACATAAAGTATGGTCTACTGATTACAACCAAGTTTTCCCCCTACTTAAAGGCTATAAGAGGTTTACAAGAATAGTGAGTTGTCTATGCTAACGAGACATAGTCCGCGACTAATGACTGGATCACTCCGAAGTTAACCTTCTTCTGTTTTTAAATTGTTCGGCTTCGGTGTTAAAAAGAGAAAGCTTTAAAACGAAATAAAAATTACGACAGAGAAACAACTTAAATTGCTTCTGAAGTTCTCGCGTGTGCTCTGCTGGCAACGCTTTTATTTTTTATTTAATTGCGGGTGTTCTTCCTAGAATGCGACAGAAGTTAGACTAGAATTAGAACAACTGTCAAATGCAGTAATTACTTCGACTGTTTAATCACAGCTTTTTGGCTTAACACGAGGTTCTTAGAGATATACAGTGTTGTTTTTTTCTTTTTTTTTTTTTCCCTGTTTTCTCTAACCATTACGGGCCCCTCTTTCCCCGCACACTCAAGAACTTGCAGTTTAATAAGCTATACCAGTTTACAGAAAGAGCCATTTTAGGAGAGAATACTTCTGAGGGCATTTTTTTGATTCGAGGTATTCAGAGCTGAGGTTAACTTTTTTCAATAATGACAACCCTACCCCACTCCTCTGCCAAAGATGACGCTACTTTGAGGAATGGGTTTACAAGTTTTGTGGTTTAAAAATATAAAGGAACCGCAAGACCGCTACATTGTCTCTCACCTTGTTTATGAGGGTTGTCCCTTATTTGCTGATGGTTACCACCCAGTGGCACGGGGAGTGGTTGCATACGAATAACCTACCAATCGTATCTCACTTGGTTTGAAACAAAACTTTTGTTCTCTTGTGTGGTGCACCTATTCTTTTTTGCATTTTCACTAACTCTTCCCACTTTCTCTGTCACCTATGGAAAGTTCCTTATTGATTGTAACTGTCACTAAATATGAGAGGAAACATTCAGAGAAGTCTACTCCACAACTTCATGCTACTGGCAAATTCAAGGTTTTGAAAGTCAATGCAGTAAGTGGCAGTTTTGCAACAACTGAAGGAAGTTCCTAAATACGTAAATTTCTACCGCTGGCATTTGTCCAATACAGCCGTACACCATGGATTTTATAGCCTTTCATCGGTGCAATTAAATTGCTTAGTAAAGAACATATAAATCCTTAGGTTTCCAAATATGTATAATATTGCAACGTAGGACTCGCCGCACAACAATGGACGGACGGGGCCAAGCTACTTCACAGTGTATGCCGTGCCGCCGAGCGGGCAAGACGTTCAAGCTCAGACTGCCTCGCGTGACTGCTGTGTGTAAATGACTAGACAGAAACAAAAGGGGGCTTTTCTAGCGCCTTCAAGAAAGATCTGGTTGTTATTTCTGGTGTGTGTGTGTGTGTGTGTGTGTGTGTGTGTGTGTATGTATGTGTGTGTGTTGACTCGAGAAAGGTCCTGTGACGTCATCCCCAGTATAAAAGGAGGTCTGAGAAGAACACTTGAGTGAGTTTTAGAGTTAAGTTATGGACATGGATCAGTGTGTGAGACAGCTGTGCATGTGTGTCGTCGTGAGTGATTGTAACGTCGTAATTACGGTTATGAGAGACAGGGGCAGTGAAGAAAACCACTAAAAGGACTGAACAAGGTTGTGAGTTGTGATAGCTCGGACTGTAGACTGTGTTAACGACGAGAAGAAAATTGTGTATTTGTGGTAAAATTTTAGAAGACAATAAAGCAATAGGAAAGGAACCGGACGAATTTTGTCGTCTTTGTTATAATATTATGTGTGATTTTATTTAAACTACCCTCTGATATTTTATATCTATCAACAACTAGTGTAACCTTATTTATAAATAAACCTAGAAATACATCTGAAAGATGAAAGCAAAGCCGTGAAAGGGAAATCATGGCAGATGAGAAACCAGCCCAACATTCGTTACCAACCAGGGAAAACCACGAAAAACCGAAGGTCAGAGAGGGACGCCAGAGAGGAAGGCCACAGTCAGGGACGCTAAGAAATAAGCAAAGTGATAAAATGAAAACAATAAAATTAAAACAATAACACTTTCAGGACACAGCTGTGGTTAGTTCTTGGATAGGTAAGTGAAAATGAGCGTAATTGAAACCACGCCTTCCAAATGATCAGAGCAAAAAACTGGCTATTAGTGTTGCAGGTGTGACTTAATATTTCGGCTGATTTACCTCATGTGTAATTGCGGAAATTCAAAATAACACCCCTGTGTCTATTTTAAAGAATTTAAAGTATTCTGAATTACTACTTAAAACAACATTAAACATAATTTATTGCAAACAGCTTCAAATAAACTACACCAGGATTGCCAAGCTACAGAATATCTGCCAACTATTAATCAAACCGAACACGGTAGGTTTGTGTTAATAATAATGAACAATCTAATGCTGGCGCCATATTCCCTTCTCTATGGACCTCCCACGTTGTGTTTTCTGGCGTACTCTGTTTTTGTGTTATTTTTAAAGATATATCACAAAGTTGGTGTAGCTGAGGAATTAAACTTTCAAAGAACAGTTTAATTTAACATTACACGGTCGTCTTCTCCTTCTAGTATATGCTCTGGAGGTTTGAGTTTACCCAGGCTTTGTATTTCTTATTATTACAGTTTTTTGCCTTGCTTCATCACTAGGGTCCGAACCTTCATACAGGAAACAAAAGGTTGCGTGATTTGGACTATAGAAAATGGGAGGGGTCAGTCTGTCACATGATCACAACACAGAGGTACAGTCGACATAGGAATGTTGTAGATAAGTTATTGCATAACTTACATTCAACGTTGTCACCATTTGCTGTAAAATATTCACTTCTAAATGTTTGCAATACCTGAACATTTCGATTTTCGTCCTCCAGACATTTGATGTGTGGAACTAATGAACACATTTGAGAGACTAACGTTAGCCACGGTACCAGCACAATGACGTCACGCTGACCTTGTGGAGGTAACTTGCGACCACCTCATTTGGCGATAGCTGTATAAAGATTCGAATCTTATTCACCACCCTTTCACAAACTTAAAGCAACTCATCCTTGAATTCCAAAAAGTCTTTAGAATCTAAGATATTGATTTAATATTTTTACTTTCTCTACTATGTATAGTAAGCAGGGAAAGTATTGTATTCCACCCAAGAATTCGATGTCGATGCTTTATGGGATCCTGAATCCAACGAAAAAAAAAAAAAACACCTTTTTTTAGAAAAAGGTCCAATTATGTGTCTGTATCTGAGTGCCAAATTTGGTATATATGTTTAATATAGTTGAAGGATGCGACACGAAGATTTTGAAGAAAATTCCTCCACCCTAAAGTACCCTTTATATGGAAAATTATTCGAAAATTTTGATTTTCTCAAAAATGACTAACGATTTTGATTCAAATGCCATATGTGTAAGATATTTTTATGGCAAATGAAATGTATATTTTGAATTGTCTCGCTATAGCCCACGTAGTCCTGTTTACTGTTGATGACTTTCATAACTGATAAACCTTAAGAGATCCAAATCTTACTACACAAGGAATGTAGATTTCGTTAAAACATACAATTTATGTCCAAATGCGTTTTTTGTGGAGTGAAACATTTCCAACACATTCCTTGTTATTTGTGTGAGTGTTGCAATACTTAAAGTTTTCTCAAATGGAACGTGCTATTCAGTTTTTTTTATCTCTTGGCCGTGCAAAGAGCGGAATTTCAAAGCATTCATATAGCTAGCAGTGTTAAAATATTTAACTATCGCGTAAAGCCTACTGTATTCCCACCGAGCTCACGTTTGGGAGGTCCTGGGCTCGATTTCCATCGATCGCCCAGTTTCATCTTGGGTTTCTGTGGTCGGTAGACGAATACTAGATGGTTTTTCATCTATCAGATTTCCTTTCCTACTCATCTCAGAGGTGTACAAGGTTTAGGGGTGTGTGGTGGTGCTGGAGAGATGAAATGGATGCTTGCTCCCTGTGAACACCTAGAGGGCTGCTTGGTCAGTGTTCGTTCATGGCTCTCTCTCTCTCTCTAGACAACTCTAGCAGTGGGACGTATTTGAACCTGGAATTACTAGAAACTTCTGCGCGTCTCTATGTTCCGCCTCCCTGCGGCCTGCATCCCTCCTATGGTTCCTTCACTCCTCTAGCAGGTACATAGTCTTCTTGTAAATGACATATTATTTGGGGTCAACCAATCGCCAGCAAATAAATGTTTGCAAACAAAGGGCTGCAGGAGTCAAGTGCATGTTTTGGCTGAAAACTCATTATAAACAATTATTTGTAAAATTTAACGTCATAACTCTGTTATCATTGTTTATTTTCGACTGCTTGTTCTAGGTAATGAGAAATAGTAACAATGATTCATTATGCACAAGGGTTCATAACTAATCTACTCGAAACTCTTCCAATATTTATGTTCACAAACATTAATTTTAGAAAATCAGAAATAGTTGTGGAACTATAGCTTTAAGCTTGTTGATTATTTTATCAAATAAAGTGAAGATCTCTCACATTGTTTTTCAACAAATGAGTAAAAACCACACTTTTAAGTAATCGTTTTCACAGTATCACTATATTTTATGACAGCATAATACTTTAATGCGTTGCTGTACAATTTTTATTATCTTAGCACATAAAAACCCCTTCACTCCAACCCTCCATACATCCATCCCTCCATCCCTCTCTCCATTCCCCCTCAATCACATCCAATCCCATTCATTCCCCCTCAATCACATCCAGTCCCATCCAGTTCCATTCAATCACTCCATTCACATCCAATAATATTAAAACGTGTGAGAATATTCCTTATCATAATAAATAAGTATAAACCTAAGAACGCTTAATATTTATTAAACAATAATTAAACTATTAAAAAATTTCAAATTCTGGCCACTCATCTATCCGTCTGTCTGTTCATATAATAGTGATATTTTTGGGTTCACTGAACCTAGGCAGATATTTCCCATGAAATATTGATAGGATTTTGTTGATACAATGCTTTTTCTGCTTACTGTTTATTAGGGGAAGTAAAAAGATCATAATGTAAGAGCCATATTATTATGTCAATTATTTGAACGTATTAACCGGTTAATTAATCTACTTATTAAACGTTAATCTCATAAATCTTCCTAAAATGAAGACATACAAACATAATCCCTAAATAATTCACTTAATAACACGTTTCAGATAGTTTGTAGATATCACAGTAAATAATCCTAACAGAATAATTATATTACTACCTGCAGCTCTCAAAATTGCCTCTGGCAAATTAAAAATCCAGTACTGCAATTTATTAATAACGACAGTGAAAATTACACGACATAGCTCACGTCCGCAGGTAAGACAATAATTGCTGCACACAACTAGCCATTAATTTTATAAAATATCCATGTGCTGGGTCTCTGCTATACGAGTTATACAGCTACATTGTCAAGGTAATGGCAATGCTATTGATCCACGTGTATGTTCCTTGTAAACTTTCCACCTTGACCATGTGAGGAAGAAAAATGTGATCACAAGTGGCACAAAACGCCAGCGCTCTTATTTCACAAAATATTAAACACTTCCGTGAGAGCCATTTATCACAGAAAAGAGCAAACTCTCCAGTATAATAAGACATACTTGTCCATTTAAGATGTTCTTTAAAAATTACAGGGTCAGGAAAGAAGCCTTGCAAAAAACGTCCAAAAGACACGAGCTAAAGGCCATAATTTTGTAATTTATTAAACGTGGCCATAACTTAGATCTTTTTGTCATGCTACTCTAAAAAATGAACGAGTGATGATGAATTGCTCATTACATTTTTATACGGCAGATGGCGCTATATCAACAGCTGGTGACAGCTGAAGAAAACTTTTGCAGAGTGAGGTATTACTCCTCCAAATATGTTAACGGACAAGTTGACTCCACGTAAACATGTGAGGCTTCCAATCAGAAGGTCCCGGGTTCGATTCCTGTCGACTGCCCGTTCTGAGCTTGGCTTTTTGTGGTTTTCTATACTTACTCTTATTCCGATATCATCTTTAAGTTAGTCGAAATAAACATTTGCAGAAATTACCTTATTGCTAATTATTTTCTTGTGGGTGCAAGGGAAATATGGGAATACAGTAGGCTTTGAGCGACAGTCAAATGTTTTAAAGCTGGTCGCTATATATAAAAGCTTTGAAATTCCGTTCTCCTTGCACAGCCAAAAGATAAAAAGGTAAATAACGACCTTCAATTTAAGCAAAGTATATGTATTGCAAAACTCACACAAATAAGGAGTATCGACGACATGGTTTACTACACACAAAAAATGCATTTGGACATAACTTGTGTTTTATCGAGATCTATATTATTTGTATAGTAAGATTTGGTCTATGTCTTACGTTTACCAGTTATACAAGTCATCAAGAGTAAACAGAACTACATAGGCTATGGCCAGGAAATTCAAAATATGTATTTCGTTTGCCATAAAAGTATCTTAAACACATGGATTGTAATCAACACCGTTAGAGCCATTTATGACAAAATCAAAATTTTCCATGTAAAGGAAAATTTTGGTGTGGAGGAATTTTCTTCAAAATCTTCGTGTCACATCCTTGAAAGTTATTAAATTTAAATACTAACTTTGGTTTTTAATCGATTCTTCGTTTTTGAGTTATGCTCTCCACAGGCACGCATGGACCTTTTTCTAAAAATGCTTTTTTGGATTCAGGGGGCCTCAAAGCATACATTTCCGTTGAAATCTCGATATCGAAATCTTGGGTCGAATACAACAATACTTATCTTACTATAAACAGTAGAGAAAGTAAAAATTGAATTCTGGGGTGGTTTCTCTTTACCACCATTTCCTTTTGACTTTCCTCTCATTCAATATCTTCCGCATATTTAAGGCGGATGCTTACTCAAAGGAAACAGTACTCCCCTGAACACCCTCTTAGGCACTTCCTAGATAGGACACGTCTTCTAGGTAGGTACTATTATGGCAGGCACAAAATTTAATGGCCGCTGATAGCTGCCCACTTCATAATTAGATTATTCTCTTTCCTGATGTGCAAATAAACTTTCTTGGTGTAAATGATGTTTATATAACCAGCTTTACAGCCTTATTTCATAGTGTCTTTAACTATACAACACAACAAGGGTCACAAGCCCCTGTTTGGATGGTGTGTTGACTATTTCATCATGTCACCCGCCATTAAAGTTTGTGTCAGCTAATAGTGACTTCAACGCGACTCTGCGCCTGTAGCGCCTCCTGTATTACCTTCAGTCATCCCCCTAGGAAGTGATGCGCAATAGACTTCACGTTCGCTATTCTATACCGCTAAAACTGTTGAATTTAATATTTTAAATATGAGATTTAATTTTACTATACGCAACACCAGATAGGGATACCAACGAGTGCAATGAACATACGGGTTAATGAGTAGAAAACGGTTTTAAAGTTAGTAACCGCGAATTTGTTCCGCAAGTGAAGCAAAATTAAATAATTTTGCCAGGACGTGGTAATTTGAAGAACGTGTAGAAGCAGAATGCATGCCGAGCTTCGGAAGCCCGCGACGATCGACGTCACACACACGCACAGCAGACACATTGACCGACTTATTCCCTTAGCCAATACTGACTGACTCTGCTACTGTCTCATGTAATTTTGTACTGGGGGATGACGTTACACAACCTTTCGGGAAGCTCTCCACACACGCGCACAGCGATAACTCAGCTAGGACGTTCTCGACCCCTCTTGTTCCTGCCGCCTTATCGTTAACGTCACGTACACACAGCAGACGCGTGAGGCAGGGTCTCTGTAAGAACCCTTGGTACGTCTTGCTAGGATTCTTTCGCATGGAGTCGTGATTCTTCGTTCCAGTATACAAATACGACGTACATCTCCCGTCTCAAACTTCCACATGCACCAACGAATTCGTAATTATCTCAGTTTCCTGATGCTGATTATATTATGTTCCAAAGGGGATCTCAGTTGATGGACCTATCGCTAGGGCTTAATAGCGCAATTAACTCTGATACTAAAGATCGTTGCTCCTGATTGATAGCAGGGACGCTTCCAAACTGTCAAATCATACACCTATGTGTATTACAACGCAACGTACCGTACGATCAATGGGCAAACATCACGTTAGTGGGAGTTGGAAGGGTTATCTTGGAACTGTGTAATTATATATATGATTATAACTGGCGTAATAGATCTAAACATATGAAAATCCTAAAGCGAAGCTAATTACTTACCAGCAGTGGGGTAGCGTGATGTGCGGACTTGGGTATGCACTTTGAACTCCCGTTAAGGGTACGCATATGTGAAATTTCTAAATTCTATAATTATTTGCGGATTTTGTTCAAACTCAAATCATATATAATACATGTAATGAGCAATAACCATTCAAACTTTTTTTGCTCCACGGTGAAGGCTTCGACATTTTCATAATTGTAACATTGTTATTATAGATAAGTACCCTCAAAAATGTTGCGAAGAGCACATTTGTATATTAAATAAAAGCTATTGACTTGGAAAGAACTTTTTCCACAATTCTTGTAGCTATCGTAGAACTTTATAATTCACTAACTGGTAAATATTAAAATTACAGAAAAACCACTCACACTATTCTCAGAGTGTTGATTACAAGCACTCGGAGCAGTAGGTTTCTAGGAATGCAGTGTTTACAACACGTAGTGAACCACGCGGATGCACATCAGTGCATACCCTGCCTTCGGTTTCCTGGCGTATTTTTCTCTTACACGTTCACATATATTACTGATTAAAATGCAGTTTGTTGTACTGTGATACCTACAGAAGAAGTTAAAAATATGAAATTATCCTTCACTGCCAATCAAAATACCGAAAAAATTAGCTTTAAACCTCTACATTAACAAGCAAGATGCGCTAGATCCACTGCGCGCGCAAATCGTTTAATATGAGGCAAGCACAACCACCAGCCGCTTTTTTCAATGCTTGGCGTGATACGCTAACAATATTAATGCATAACAGACTGTTGTTTGAAACATACTCCTTAGCAAGCATTACACCTGGATTGGTATATGAATAACAGAAAAAGTTAACTATGGAAAACTAGCAAGGTATACAACACATAACCAACATCCACTAACGCTACGCCCCTGCTTACGAGATTAGGAACTGACTATTCGACTGGATAATGGAGAAGTCAGTAGGACAGTCAATTTCAAATATCCCTACAGCGGTTATGCACTGCACCTCATCTTTATTTATTCCTATGTTTTTGCCTCTCGCGTCATGAAGTCGAAGATATTTGCAACTATGTCCCTACTCTATGCGATGACTATGACACCTTGCGGGTGGGAACTAAGCGCCCCGATCGCAAAGTGATCTTTATGTCTATGGTCCTGACAGGGCACCCCCGGGGCGGTGGATGAGGGAATGGATCCTAAGGGAGGCCAGAAGGTTGCCGCGACAGAGCAGGTGGCAGTCCCAACTTTTTCCCAGTTGGAAGCACCCCAGAGGAGGCTGACGCAGACCGGATCCTCTCCCACTCCTCGGCTTCGTACTTCCAAGGGGAGGTAGGACTCGGAAACCGGCTCCCCTCCCCCCTCGCACATGTACCATCCCATGGGGAGCCCTGAAACCAGTAGGCTCACCTCCAATCCAGGGGATGAAATTTCCAGAGTGCATTCTTTCCTCCTGCCGTATTGCTGCCGCGACGCTCGCCGAAGCTTCCAACCCTGAAAGAAACCTAACGGGATGGAGAGAGAAATAAAATGATTAATGTAACGAAATGGAGGTATGGAAATCCTTCCCAGCATTCGACTGGCGACCAGGGGAAACCTCCGAAAAAGCCATGCGTCAGGAATGTCGGCTTACACCCCGTAGGACTTACAAGCCTGTGCTTAGGGTCAGAAGTCTGTCAGGAAGCACAAGAACCTATGGACCGAACAGAGTGAAGACCTGGAACCGGGTGGTCAGCAAAGCACCAGGTATGAGAGTGAGGAAGATATGAAATGCAGGCGAAATCGATGAATGGAAAGGTGGTTATGGCACAACTGGTGGAATGACTGGCGGGGGAAACCCGCCCAGACGCTGCTTCGTCCACTACGAGTACAACATGCGGGTCCCTGGGACCAAACCCGGGCCACCTAGGTGGCAAGCGAATGGTCTAAACGCTCGGCCACGGCACCGCCGTTAAGAAGATCACAAATATAAATTAAGCGCTATTTACTGATCTCTTTGAATGCAACACTTTCGATGCAGATTGAATGTTCTGCCGCTGTATGTAGGTTAACATAAGCTAAACATAAAGAATTCGTAGAGTCGACAGTTGGATTGACAGTCAATGCCACAATTCGAGAAGTTTTACGCCGCTGTAGCTTTGGGAACGGTTGAATTCTCGTAATAGTTTCAGGTTAAACTCCGTGACACGAAGGGCCAAGATCTGCTGCCCCATCGGAGCATAGTCAACAAGTTCCAGTATAAATGTTACTTTATTTCCACCCTTCCTCTAGGCAGCGCCAAATGTTTCTCCTGTAAAGTAAAAGCATATGTTTCAACTCGGAACGGAACATTGCAGTTAACAGTAAAGTTTTCTTGTGAATAACGGTATCTATCTCTTATGCCGCAATATTCACCAGTATCCGCACCCTGTGAACATTTGATCAAGTGAGTAACAGGAATTTCCCATGAAAATATAAGCTGCTTGCATGTCAGGAAGTGAGCTTCCCTCTCTGAAGGGAACCGCCTTCTTAGGAAAACCTGGAAAGGGGCCTTTATGAGGCAGAGGTAGTAAAAATCGAACCCAGAGGTACAGTAACGTTCATTGAAAAGAGAACTATACTTTCTTAGGAAAACCTGGAAAGGGGCCTTTATGAGGCAGGTATACTAGAAATCGAACCCAGAGGTACAGTAACGTTCATTGAAAAGAGAACTATACCTTCTTAGGAAAACCTGGAAAGGGGTATTTATGAGGCAGAGGTAGTAACAATCGAACCCAGAGGTACAGTAACGTTCATTGAAAAGAGAACTATACCTTCTTAGGAAAACCTGGAAAGGGGCCTTTATGAGGTAGAGGTAGTAAAAATCGAACCCAGAGTTTCTTAGGAAAACCTGGAAAAGGGTCTTTATGAGGCAGAGATACTAGAAATCGAACCCAGTGGTACAGTAACGTTAGTCAAAAAGAGATCAACAGTTTGTCTTGAAAACTTTTGAAATATGTTACAGTCCAAGTAAATGTTTAATGTTTTGAATAGCAACAAAGAAAGTACTTGATTGAACTCCTGTTCTGACTGCATACGTCATCAAAGATGATACATAAAATGAGTTGATAACCGAGAAAGGAAATTTGAGTATAGTCCAGGCCTAAGTTTAGTGCATCTTGCTAGTTATAAGGTCTAAGGAAAATTTGTAAAATCACAAAATCAGGGCGATTTAACAGGTGCAGTTGCCCTAGCTTGCCCACAGTGCTGATTTCTCCTCCTTTTCTAATCTCTCTCCAAGAAAAGGTGTGAAACTTCCTAAAAATTGGTAGAACTAATCTTTATTTTATGTATAGCTTACTTTTACACCCTTACTAGGGTGCACTACCAGCAGTTCCTTTCTTGAAGGAATATAAAGATAAATTACGTATTTCAAGTAACAAATAAATTAGAAGTTTACATAAAAGCATTCATTGTGTTATTGTAACTCTGTAGGTACACATTTATATGTGAGTGTGTGTGTGTGTGTGTGTGTGTGTGTGTGTGTGTGTGTGTGTGTGTGTGTGTGTGTGTGTTCTATTTCGAGTTGAGTAGTTAAAATGTGTCAGAAACAAATATAAAAACCTAAATATATTTAAGTTTCTTATAGAAACTACTTCTAAAATGCTCTAGCTCTTCTATAAATTCCAGAATAATAAATTCCATGCTGACTATATGCACATAAACAGTATAAGCAGGTATCACTCAGTGGGTTTTTTAAGAAAAAGGTCTGCACATAGTTTAAACAAGTGTTTGCTGCACAATTAGTCATTTGCTACAGGCTGTTATGAGTATAGGTAAATGTAGAATTTGTATTGGTAATTGAAGACAGGTACTGAAAAATGTGTGGCTTATTACATGTGTTTTCAAGTAAGCTGTGCCTCCAAGTATGCGTATCACACACAAGCCATAAGTGTTTATTTTCCACGAGAGCGTGGATGGGAAAGTGAGAGAACAGGTCTCGATGTAACGAAAGTTAGATCAGAAGTGAGTGCGAATACTTTCTGTAGTGCTAATAGGCTAGCAGGTTACACGACGTGTAAAGCAAAACGGACAGTCTATAGTGGCAGGCGTTGTGCATTTACAGCCGTGCAAACATCATCAGGTAGTAGAATATTGTGATTGGTTTATGGGAAAATAGACGGAGATTAAAAAAACAACTAACGCACCAATTAAGGCACTCTTTATCAATACTGTGTACTTGTCCGTAACAAGCTGTATATAATAATTAAAAGAGCATTTTCGCAAACTTTTACTGAATATTTAAATAGTATATTGTAGTGTATAAAGGCACCTATTTCAACTTAATCCAACTTCTAAATAAATACCAAAAGAGCAAAACAGCATATGCCATCATTAGGCTATTCAAATTAAATCCTTTATCAATAATTTTATTGGAATGAATACTAACACCAACATTTTATCCTAAACAGCGGTTCGTTGGCTATTACTCCAAGCAGTTGCAGCAAATAAACACTGAACTTCTTAAAATTAAAGCGAATACTGCAAATGTACATTTTCCTTCTCTATTTTAATTCCAACATGAAATATTCCACACAGAACTTTCCTTTTTATTACTTTATATGCCAAAATAGTTTAAAAGCCCTCCTCCGAAAATTTGCTTCGTTAAATTTAGTAATAGTTCATTGAGAAAATAATCTGAATTACAGATGTTTTGAAGAAATGAAACAAAAACATTAAAGTTTACTAGCCTAGGTGTATGGAATTTGTTTCGAAAATATGCCAATCAAAAAACTCTTTGTTAATAGATTCAGCACCTTATCATATCACTACATATATGAGTATGTTAAAGCTCACGTTTTCTATGTCGTAACCGAAAAATAAGATGCAAGGTCACCGAAGTTCTCTGTCTTGCCAAGCAAATATGCAGTAATCTGCTCAAGCAGCCACCTGTTCAGCCCACGTTTCAATTTTCAGTTGTTCAGAAAATGTAAATGTCCGCCCTAGACAAGAGGATTGCGTGGGTCTCCCACGTGGTCACTAAAATTACTCCATGTCCTGAATTCATTATAACAGAGTGAACGACACTCACATCCAGAACCGGTAACTCAAATCGTATTCACAGAAGTCACAACATCTGAACACATTTGCTCGGAAATAAATCAACACAGAAGACAAGTTGACTCAGGACACTTCTACTAGCTAGAATATATATTTCGATTCTTAATTTCCTTCCTAGAAGAAAGAGACAATTTTAATAGCATACCTTGTGAAGTTCTTTGGAGATGGTTATGAATCTTTAATAACCATAAGCCTTTTATAACCTACGAGATCAAGTCAATAAGTTTATTTTATGCTTCGAAATATAACCTGCAATTTAAAGCAGAGGACGCAGCTCCCCGTAGGTTTCTGTGCCTACGCTGCCATCGGATTACATTCTGACTTGAAAACATTCTCCTTTTAACTATGCTAAGTAGATTTTCCGGGCTTGTAGGCCGTGGTCGAGTTGGATTGCCTTCCTCCGACGTTTCGCTGAAAACTGCGTCCAGCATCTTCAGGGTCAACCTCTGTTATTTTGGTCTAACTTAGCGGCTGCACATAAACTAAAAATTCACTGCAAACTTTCATATTACTGATCAATTTTGTTTCTTATTAGTGTCTGTGGCTAAAGACTAAAAGAACATGAAAGACATAGCCGGTTGGGGCAGACGGACAAGTCAGCGGTGGCAGAACACTCTCTATTGTTCGGCCACGACGTGAACTACAAAAACACAGAGGTACTCTCAAGGACAAGCCACTACCAGGCTCGCTTGACTCGGGAAGCGATAGAGATTTTTATGCATAAAAACTCCTACAATCGAAAAGAAGAGAGACAGCAGATAAGCAAAACTTGGCTCCCGGCTCTAATAAGAGGGAGAAGAAAACCCGAGACACGGGAAGCTTTCTCTTTTATACCAGGATCAGAGACATCCCATTTGCCGGCATTTGAAAATATAATTTGTGATCAATTTATTAAGAAAAGATTTGTTAGCGATAATCTCATGTTGGTATTCATGAGAACGAGCGATCGTGAAAATTTATGTTACCAAGGACACTAAAAAGAAACAAAAATGATCAGTAATATGAAAGTTTGCAGTGAATTTTTAGTTTATGTGCAGCCGCTAAGTTAGACCAAAATAACAGAGGTTGACCCTGAAGATGCTGGACGCAGTTTTCAGCGAAACGTCGGAGGAAGGTAATCCAACTCGACCACGGCCCACAAGCCCGGAAAATCTACTTAACATAGTTGATAATGCCGGCCGTGAAAGCCTCAGCACTTATATTCTCCTTTTGATAAAAAATAGCATGTTCAAATGCCACGTTCTCAAGTTAATTGTTAAATGATGCGCAAATGTACGACAATAAGCTATCGAAAACTTAAAAACAGAAGGATGGCGTTTTTTCTGAGAAAAAAGTTATATAAAATGTTTGTTGTATAAGATTCGACAGAGGTACATTGCGGTCCGATAGATTACCGCTCCAAAACTGGTAACATGCTCTCGAAGATCGAAACTTCAAGCCCAATTTCATAAAAAATAATAATAATAATAATAATAAATAAATAAATAAAAAAATAAACTAAAAAAAATAAAAAATGTTTTTAAAAAATCTTGCGTATCCCTTATAAATAGAGCACGGAACCGCGTGCTCTACCTGTCAGACGGATAGCTGGCCAAAGAGAATGAAAGACACAACCTATACCTTGCAGCCGTCGTATATGCACACGCATCAGCAGACGCCTCAGCTGTGTACATGCGAGAGTAGCAACAGTAGAACTCATAATATGGACTAAACTTGTGGCTCATTGCACAATCTTCCGTCCTCTAGTCATAAGTAAGCAGCGAAATGAGTTTGCCCAGAGGCCGTCACAAAAATAACACGGGGATATTTTCTTAAGTAAGCAAATATATTTCCGCACATGCCTGTGTATGCTACATAAATCAATCAATCGGATTAACAGATTCAACACTTGAAACTTCTTGCCCCATATTTCAGATCTTCAGCTTCTAGTCGTTGCCTTGCTGCAGGAATGGTTACAATTCTACACCAAACTTAGTTAAAGGGGGGATGTATTACAATACAAACGGTCCATTAATCGGCTCAGAAACCCTGCATTACAATTTACACTGGTAATTACATTAAACCTTCCAGCTAACAATCATAAACCCATGCAGAGAACTGACGCACAAAAGATCTCAAGAGGCAAAGGAATAGTGTCAAAAATGTGAAGACCAAAGTGAGTTACTTTCTCAAGCTGCGAGGAAAGTTATCAAGAACGCCCATCTTGTAGACCAACGTACCAGACACAACTCAGGAACTACAAAAGCAGGACCAGACCCCAAGAAGCGACGGTGGCGCTCACCACGTCCCAAAGCAATCGAAAGCCAAGGATCGATCCTTGGTGACAAACTAGCAAACACTAGAGAAAATGTACCGAATCGTAGATGAAAAACAGATACGTATCACGAATTAATAAAATCCGGCACATTGTGGTTAGGTAATTCTTAAGTTAGTTTTCTGTATCTGGTGTTGCAGTAAAGATTTTAATTTTAATAATAATTTTCCTTCACAAATTCGTCCAGAATACCAACATAAATATTGTTTACCGATGTTATTTATTTGAAACTTTCATATAACAGTTTATTCCAAAATCCCTAATTGGAGAACAATAAATATAAGGGAGGATTTAAGCTACTTAAAATATAGAATTTCAATTTGTGCTGCCCCATGCTAACAGTGAGCTCTTAACATTATACCACTCAGCTATTTGGTAGACGAAGTAGAGTGGAAACCCAATAATTCGACTCTCGATAACTCGACAACTTTTTTTATTTTAATTTTTTAAATTATTTTTTATCGTTAAACTTGATCCACTATGCGGTATAAATAGTATAGTTAAATGTATGTATACAACCTACCGCATTCTCCTTTACTGTAGCAAAAGGGCTAACGCATATTGACTTTCGATATCTAATAAGACCATAAACAGCCAGTAGATCAGTCAGGAAATCAACCTCTATAATGTGGATACATAACAAACACTTGGACAGATTACAGGAGGCCGTGACAGCAAAGAAATCAACTTTTAAACGTTCTCCGATATACATCAATAACCTGAATCCAAAAGACGCTCACCGTACACAACGGATAAGTAGAACGAGTCTACTAAATATGCTTTCTCGTATGTTAACAATTAAACGAGTATAACAAGCGGGTTAGTAAGACATTATTAAAAATCCTCACACAGCAAACTAGTGTACACCATCAGAAGCAATGGCAGCTGCTGAGTACAGCAGTCTACCGTCTCACAACGTCGACACAACCACCATGAACAACAGCACTACAAGAAACTCCAGCTATGCTACAGTTACTCAGACTTCTCCCAAGAAAGAAGAAGCTATCATCATCGACTCCCATGAGGGTCTTACCGTCAGGGACTATGCTCTCGCAGTAAGTAGATTAACCGATCCAAGCAACATAAAGTTTATCTCACGGATCTCTAACTCCAGAATATGCATATACCTAACGTCATCTAAAGTAGCAGAATCACTGGTTACCAAACATCCTAAAATAAATATAAACAATGTTACTCTTCAGGTCCGTCCTCTAATTACTCCAAACAAAAGAATCGTTCTTTCAAATGTGTGTCCAGTTATACCAAACTCACTCATAGAAACTCAGCTAAATGCATATGGAATTAAACTAATGTCAAACATTACCTACTTAAGAGCTGGCATTTCAGAGCCAGGACTTTCCCATATCCTTAGTTTCAGACGTCAGTTTTATATTCCACCCAATGATGTGGAGAAATTACCTCCAAGCATACAGATCCTATATGAAGGCACTAAATATTGGATATACCTAACAGCGGATACCCCTACCTGCTTCATCTGCAAGCAGGAAGGCCACTTTGCAAAACATTGCCGTGAAGCTGACGGTATACAAGAAACTACTCCTCAGGTCTTAAACAAAGACATGTTTCCTGAATTGCCTATCGCTACCAAAAACCTCCAGGACCGTCCCCCTTCCCCTCCTAAAGGAAAAGATACTGAACAGCAGCAATCACCTAACCTCACTTCTACCCCTGAGCCCATCCTGCCATTTCAAGACGAACGCAACAATTCCCCAGAACCTATGCTAATGGAAACACAAACAAGACCTAAACGACCAATATCAAACAGCACATCTGATACAGAGGATAATGCTTATGGAAAAGAAGCGCGGCACCTCCTCGCTTCACAGCAGGCTAAGAAGGTTAAGAAAGCAAACCTTATTTCGTCAATAGCTGAATCTCTCAGACCAATTAAACATATTATCGACGCAGACACCCACAATTATGCACTAAGCTTCAGTCAGTTCCAAAGCTTTATGGAAAACAGTGTTGGAGTAACAAACATTATTCCCATAGCTTTGGAATACACTTCAGATCTAGAATCTCTAGTGAACACAATGCAAAAAGTCTATCCCTACTATACAGAGCGTAGTATAAAGACCAGAACTAGTAAAATTCAAAAAAAGCTGCTGGAATACATTAATCAGGTCAACAATGCCTCCGAGCGAACAAAACCGATGTGTCCCGAAAACTAATCGCCATAGATATAACACCTTATCCCATAAACAAAATTAACATATGAATAACATACTTCAATGGAATATTAATGGTTTCCATGGCAATTTCGAGTTTCTTAAACTCTTGATTAATAAACATAACCCTGGAATTATGTGCATTCAAGAAACTAACTTCAAAGGAAACTATGTTGCATCATTACGAGGTTATACTCAATATCACAAAAACCGCAAGGACTGCCTCCATGCTAGTGGCGGCGTAGTAACCTACGTTAAAGACAGCATTAAACATCAAGCAATACCGCTTACAACTGAACTTGAAGCAATTGCCACTAGAGTAAACCTTCCTACACCTATTTCCATTTGCAACATATATCTACCAAATAAAAGCCCACTTGATTTACATGCACTGCAGGAGTTAACACAACAACTTCCTAAACCATTTATTATACTGGGCGATTTTAATAGCCATAGTGCCATATGGGGTTGTAAGCGTACCAACGCAAGAGGTAAAATAGTGGAACAGCTCTTGCACAACGAAAATCTCAATTTGCTTAACGATACCTCACAAACTCACTTCAGTACAGCCAACGGTACTTCCAGTGCAATCGACTTAACATTAATCACTCCTGATATCCAAGATAAATTTGAATGGACAGTCGCCAAGCAATTACATGGCAGTGACCATTTCCCAATTTTATTAACTAATGCAAATAACATTCCTTTAAGTTTTAACTGTCAGCCACGATGGAATTTAAAATGCGCAAACTGGAACAAGTTCAGAGCACACGTCTCTGACAATTTATCCTATCTAACATCCCCCATGAATTTCAGTCAGTCAGATACTAACAAACTAGTAAACTCGTTTGCAGAAGTGATTTTCAATTCCGCCGAGGTCACTATTCCTAGGATATACCCTGTTTCTAGGAAGACTGTATGTTGGTGGAACGAAGAATGTAAAACAGCGATAGCATTAAAAAATAAAGCCTATTATAAATACAAAAGGCAACCTACCCCCACACACAAAATCGAGTTTCAAAAAGCCAGAGCTAAAGCACGTCAAGTAGTAAAGCACAGCAAGAAAGAGTCCTGGCTAACATTCGTGTCCACTGTAAACAGAAAAACCCCGTCACGAGTGGTATGGCAAAAAATTCGCAAAATACGGGGATCTTACGATGGAACACATAATATAGTTTTCCACAATTATACAACAAACACTACAAGTACTGACCCCCAAACCATAGCAAACATACTGGCGCATACTTTTGCAGAGGCCTCAAGAGAAGAAGCTTGCGAAAGCAAGGTGACCCACTGCTACCAACCTGACGAAAATAACCAAGAAAACTACAATGATAACATTACTTTCACAGAATTCATGGAGGCACTTGAAAAGAGTAAATGCTCCGGCCCTGGGCCGGATAACATTCCTTACGTAATGTTAAAATCCTTACCGCAAGATGGACTGGTTTACTTTCACGAAATCCTTAATTATATATGGAACTCAAGAACTTTTCCTAAACAGTGGCGCACAGCAACTATAGTACCCATCCCCAAACCAAACAAAGATCTTACTTCACCTGAAAGTTTCAGACCTATAGCCCTCACCTGCTCTATGTGTAAAATACTTGAAAAAATTATAAATAACCGATTGCGTTGGAAACTAGAGAAAATGCAGTTCTTCACCGAACTTCAAAATGGTTTCCGCCAGTTTCGATCCACCACTGACCATCTTTTAATACTTGATTCTGAAATAAAAGCTGCATTTACACAGAAACAACATCTCATGGCAATAAGCCTAGATATAGAAAAAGCGTATGATAAAATTTCACGAGCTTATATACTCAAAACAATACGTAACATCGGTATCCGTGGTAATTTGTATCACTTTATTGACAACTTCCTTCAGGAATGGAAAATTAAAGTTCGCTACAAAGGAACCATGTCCAAAGAAGAATCCATTAATAGAGGTGTTCCACAGGGATCACTAATCAGTGTCACACTATTTCTCATAGCTATCAACAGTATAGTAAGCAGTATTACACCACCTGTAAAAGGTATACTATTTGCAGATGACCTAACTATCTTTTGTAAGGGGAAAAACCCCTTTACTACTGCAACACTTCTTCAAGAAACACTGGAAAATCTGCACACTTGGACTAATCATGCTGGTCTTAACTTGTCATATCATAAATCCAAATGCATATGCTTCTCCAAATCACCATGTAAAGTCCCAAACCCCACAATCTGCGTGGATAACAAGCTAATCGACTCAGTGAAGGCTATCAAAATTTTAGGTTTAACGTTTGATGCAACTCTAAGCTGGAAACATCACATTGATGATATGAGAAACGAATGCCTCAGAAGATTAAATGTACTAAAAACCCTAAGCTGCAAAAACTGGGGTTTTGATCTCAGTACCCTCATACGAACGTATCAAGCTCTCATTAGAAGTAAACTCGACTATGGAGCCCAGATCTACAATACAGCTAAATCTTCAGTTTTAAAGAAACTAGATACAATTCAAACAGCAGCTCTAAGAATATGCTTGGGAGCTTACAGAACCAGCCCTGTTTCTGCCTTAACAATGGAAACCGACGAACCACCATTGAACGTCCGCAGAACAGATCTGAGCCTAAAATTCACCCTTAAAACTTTAGCAAGACCTGAATCAATGATATACCAGTACGTCCTCCCAGAAACGTCCAACCAACGTTTACAGGCTAATTCACAAAAAGAAATGTCATTTAAATCTAAAATAAGCAAATACATTGAAGAATATAACATAGAACTTCCTGCCATAATGCCCAGAAAGTTTCATTGTCTACCACCTTGGAGAATACCAACTGCTCAACTAAATTTGAATATTACAGCTTACCATAAATCCCATACAGATGCATCTTGCTATAAACAGCTGTTTCAAGAAATAACAAATGCCTACCCTAACCATACATTTATCTACACTGATGGTTCCAAAACGGACAGCGACAATGGATGTGCCATAATTACCCCAGATAAGAAACTTCAGCTGAAACTCCCCAAATATTATTCCATATTCTCCTGCGAACTTTCTGCACTTAAGCAAGCTTTAACTTACATCATCCAATCTAGTGAGAGTAAATTTCTTATAATTTCTGATTCATTAAGCTCTCTCCAAGGTCTCAGAGATCGTTCAACTGACCTCCAACTGCTTCAAGATATCCACAGTCTTTATTCCATTGCTCTAAATAAAAAGAAAATAGTTACTTTCATTTGGGTCCCTTCACACTGCGGCATTAAGGGCAATGAAGAAGCGGACAAAGCTGCTAAAGAAGCAAGTCGGTTAACAGACACACATGAACAGCAAGCAGTACCTTATCGTGATATTACAAAGTACTTCTCCAAACTAATAAAAACAAGATGGAAACAGGCCTGGAATCAATCGCCTCCAGAAAAACTACACATGATAAGGAAAGGAGACACCAATTCTTCCCCTGTTTATTCTCTTAGCAGGAAAGACCAGGTAATTATCTCACGTCTCCGCATTGGTCATACAAGGTTAACCCACTCATACCTCCTCAGCAAAGGCCAGCCACCACAATGTGAAGTCTGCAACACCCGCCTCACAGTAAAACATCTCCTCACAGAATGTAAGCAATACGCTACACAACGACAGCTTCATCACATCACTGGAGACTTATCCACCACTCTGAACACGCCATCCAACTGCAGAAGGGTATTATCCTTTCTCAAAGGTACGGGCTTGCATGCGAAAATATAATATAAAGGATATTTTTGTTGTACTGATTTGATTGTATTCTCATGTTTTTGGTAAAATAATAGTATCACATTTATTGTATACCGCTGTATTTCATAGAATAGTCGCGATATGACTTAATTGTTAAAGCGACTCTAAATAAATTAAAAAAAAAAAAAAAAAAAAAACAAACACTTGTTTGGAAGGTTGAAGATTTATTGCTTTACCCAGTTCCTATGTGGTAAGCTAAAATTTCAGTTACATATTTCTGGGGACAGTAAGTTTCTCAGATTTCAGATTATACTGTTAATGTGCGTTGTGTTTGTGCCAGTGAAAATGGCATGGATGTTAAATTTTGAGTGTTTAAGTTGTCATTCATATACATATTTTTCACGGTTTCATGCAAAAACATGGAATTTCAAACCAACCCGTTTCTAAACATTTGACTATCATGTCTGATGTCATCTTCCTTTTATCCTATAACGAAATGTGTAATGAAACCATATTTGCAAATTAATATGAAGCATATAACAAATGAGTTTTTTATGAGAATAATTTGTAACAGTGATTTTCTTGTAACGTTCTCCAATCAGACGATGGATGAATGAAATGGGTGAAATGATGTCAAATGAACCCGAAGTTCATAGAGCTTCAAGTTGGTTAGAGAAAGTCATGTGAACGTACAAATACTTTAAGCCGAAACACTCAGCTCTGGAGCTTGTGAAGTAAAGAAGCAAGCAGGTATTATCGCTTTATGAAGTTATTGATCAAAATTATGTTACTGAAAGCGCAAATTCGGAATTATAAGCATTGGGCACCTAATTTAATATAACACCGCATGCGTTAACATATATGTTAATCATTCTGACAGTGTTTTTGAAATACATTTACATACATTTAATTTATCGGATCGATTGTGCAGTTTATGTAATCATAATCTTTTCAAGAGGTAGTTTCATAAATGACTAGATTTATATACCACTAAATCAATAAACTTATACGTAGTTTAGGCCGTCTATGAAACAGATTCTGGTGTATTTAATGTGCCATAAATTGTTATTTATTACGAAAAAGTATACTTATTATTATCATTATTTGTATTACTTTTATATATTGAATTCTAACTTGAACTTAATACCTATTTCACCAGAAGTGTATGTTAGGGTTATAACTTACACAACAACAAATACAATAATTTTACAACATTAAAGTATAACATGTGGCCATGAATGTGTGTTATAAATTGCGCAATATATTTGTATTAATATTTCTTTTTTTAATATTGTTTTGCATGTGAATAAAACAATTTATATACCGCATACTTACATATGAATGCATATAAGCTTTCATACGTTTTTCAAAATGTAATCTTTGGTGGATTCTTTTTCTTGGAAATATCAGATAATTGAATAGAACAAGTTTTACACTTTTTGTAAATTCTTACAATTTACAATAATAGTCACTGTGTGAAGTAATATTAAATCTAAAGAAATAACTTCCAAAATTTACATGGCATGTCATAAATCGAGTTGAAATGAAATTGGGAGAAATGTCTTATATTTAACCTGTAGGGAAGAAGAGTACTTTATTCAAAGCACCATTTGCACTTCTTGTCCGAAGAGCATTCCAACAACCAAGATGAAGTTCCAAATTTTATTTATAATGTAAGAGAAGGGATACTTTGTAAATGAATCATATGGTGAACTAGAAGTTGCTATTGACTGATTTAGTCAACAGGTCCGCACGTTGATTTCCATTTTCCTGATGTCCTGATTTTTTTGAAAAAAGTTTTAGGCAAATAAAACTCAATAATGCGATTAAAATCCAACAGTTTATAGAGAGTTAGTTATTTGGCAAACATGTGTGTAAAACTGTTTTAGCCTTTTAGGAATTTTACGTATTTGTTTATCTTATGAAAGTGGAAAATCTATAGGATTATATGTTTCTGAAATACTGAATGCTTGCTGGCTAAGTATCTGCTTCAATATATTAGCCACTCTGGAAAAGGCCCCTAGATTCCTATATTATAAAAGTGTTCTTTAAAGAAACATCAACTGTTCTAAATACCGGGAAAGAGCAAAGGTTGTCTCTAAATTCTATAATTTTATTGTATTAGAGGCTACTGATCTTTTTCTAAATTCATTTTGGATGTCGTCAGATTATATTTCTGTCGTGTTGATTTTTATGGTGTTCTCTAAAGGTTTATATGCGTGTAATGGTTTCGATATTTTACAGCAGTATTTCTAAAACCATGTAATTGTGTGCTCTCAATATAAAACATCATTGTTGTGATCAACCAAAAACATCCAGATGTATTTCAGGTTAGTCGATACTACGTGACGTGTCACATAATGCAACCAGGCACCTTTATTATATCAGTCTCACTACATAAGATAAAGGCGAGTCTGCGAGTGTTCGTTTAGAAACACTAAGGAACTCTACTGCATCCAAGGCCGCGTGCAATGTCGGAAGCGAAAGATTAATGGTCTATTTCAGTCTCGTTCAAATATCCCTTTAGAAGCCCATAACGGTTCGGGAACATATGGCATTCGATTGATTAGGAAGGCTAACCCGTTTTGTGGCCCACGTTTTCCAGAAACTGGCATCTTGTGAGGAGATCTCAGTCTTGATAAGAGAAATCAACTCTTTCAAGAGAAGGAACTTCCATACCAGCGGATGTTGCAATAAAAATATATAAACGTGTCTTACGGACTTAAGGAACCAGGAGATGGGAAATTAATGAACTAATAAACATTTTCTATTTTATGAAAATTAAATAAACGTGTGATTTCTTCGTAATCGAAATGCATATTGAACGGTTGGCACTTCTTAAATATCCAGAAAGTAATTTGAATGGAATGTGTGCCGAGAGAATTTTCAGAAGCCTTGTAATTATTCTTTTGTATCTAATATCTATAGGCATTAGACAAACAATAGAAGAGCTAGCAAGTATGGTAATCATAAAATCAGAGATATTACCAAGAACTTAAATTGAGAGTGTCAGCAAACTATTTTTTGGTACAATACGTGTCCTTTTGTCAAGGCTATGAAATTTACAAAGCTTAAACTTTCATATTATTATAAGATAATACGTAGGTTAAATTTAGTGAACTAAAGTTATATTTTTGCGTGCGATAGCTTTTAATGTGTTGAAAATTTTGCCCTAAAATTTTAGGTAAACGCTTCTGTTCAATTTCTTCAAAGAGAAAAACAATTTTAAAAATTTAATTGGCATTTAATGGCATGAAATAGGAAGTCTTAAGGTGTCTATAACGTCATCAGTTTTGTCGGCGGCGCCGTGGCCGAGCGGTTTGCGCGCTCGCCTACCACCTAGGCGACCCGGGTTCGATCCCAGGGACCCGCATCTGGTATTCGTAGTGGACGAAGCGGCGTCAGGGCGGGTTTTCTCCGGGTACTCCGGTTTCCCCCGCCATCTCATTCCACCGGTGTTCCATCTTCATTCCATGTATCATCAGTGTCACCGCCTGCGGTGCCGTAGTAGTAAAAGCGGGCGTTAAACACTACAAACAAACAAACAAATCAGTTTTGTAAGTTGTCTAAAATTCAATACTTTTTCTAGATAACCTCTTTATTCCAGTACAGTAAGCAGAATAATACCTACATCCCTGAAAGAATCGTAATGAAAACGATTCTTTTTATAATAATCTTTAACCATCGTTCTTAATGCATTCGGCACTAAAAGTGTCGAATTGGGAAGGGAAATTTGTGAATACCTTACTGGCCTATGTTTAAGAACTTTCCCACATCTGGCAGTTCTGAGGACTGAGGAAAACGTGGAGAGAAAAAAATAAATAAATAACTAAATTAGAGTTGACAGTCATGGTGGAAATTGAACCGCGGATCTAACTCAAAACCTCGGTCACTGTTTTTAAGAATGATGATACCAATGATAAATAATAATACATATTTGTGGGTAAACATTGGAGTTTATTTCAAAGGAGACCGTATTTAGCTTTACAGTCTCCTCGGTGGATATCTTTGCGCTAAATAATGGGTTTATGGAGAGAATAATTAAAGTAAAATCGTAGAGTGAGTAAAAAAGATTAACTCATCTCAAAGAACTAAGCATAACTCAAAAACGAAATAAGAACCCTTTAAATGGAACATTTACCATAAAATTTTATACGCTCACAAATGGTGCTAACAGTTTTGATTAAAATGACTAGGTATATATCTAAGATTTTGCATGACAAACTGTAAGTATATCTTGAATGTTTCGGAAACAGGCTGTGAAATCCTTTTCATTCGGAAGAAATGTTATGTAATTTTGTATAACTACTAAGTCATAAGGCAAGAGATAGAAAAGAGCATACTATACAAAAATTGTATATCCCTTTAAAGAAAAATGTTTTATAAGTATAATTTGTAGAAGACTCAGTTGATAAAGAATTGGGAAGTGTTAACAAAATCTGCGGAACTCTCTCAGAGGTAGCATAACAACGTTTTCTATATTTACTGAAATTATAATACAATAATGAAGCGGGTGTTGATCTTATTTCCTGGTCCGTGACATATTGGCAGTGTTTGAGATGCAGTACCTTGGTCACTCTCAAGGTTTGCTTGCAAAGAGCAACTGTCAGCCACGATGGCCTCCGTTAGACTGGTTATGTCATGGCAACAATATATAGCACCATATACACATTATTGTGCTCTTTCATAGTGGACCCTGTCGTGCGCTCCCACTCACTTATAACGTATAAACACTGCGCATGAATTTATTTGGACATTTATTCTGTCTACCAAGAAACCTATCTCAAATGACCTGTTCACGATGCAGTCCACTGCAAGCTTTCAGTGCTCCGTCTCGTAACGTTTAAATGAATCAAGTTATTAAGACGAAAAGGGACGCAAACGGAACACTGCTTTCACACATATTTGTATGAAAAGTTTTCAAACCTAAGAACTTTCAGTAATTAGCTCTTTTTACTTTCCACTCAAAAATCGATGTCGAAATTTCATCGGAAATATATGCTTTAAGGGCCCCTGAGCCACAAAAAAAGCATTTTTAGGAAAAGGTCCGTGTGTGTATCTGTCTGACTGTGTGTCAGCCTTTCATGGAAAATTTTTCGAAAATTTGTATTTTCTTGAAAATGGCTCTAACAATTTTGATTAAAATCACATATTTAAGATATTCTTATGATAAATTAAATTTATATTTTGAATTTTCTGGCTATATCCTATGTACTCCTATTTGCTCAGGATGACTCTTGAATAACCTGTAAACTGTAAGAGATAGACCTAAACTTACTATAGAAAAAAAATGTATATCTCGCTAAAACACACAGATTATGTCCAAATAAAATTGTTTTGCAGCGTAAACCATTTTGGAAATATTTCTTGTTTTCCATGTCAGTTTCAGTAAACAAACTTTCGTAAAATGGAACATCGTTGTTGATTTTTTATATGTTAACCGTGTAAAGAGAACGGAATGTCTCAAAACTTTAAAAGATTTGACTATCGGTCAAAGCCTACTGTATTTTCATATTTCCCTTGCACCTACCTACTAGGAAATAAGCAATAAGATAATTTCTGCAAATGTTTATCTCAACTAACACGAAGAAGATACAGGAATAAGTGTTTGTAAGAATGGTTAGTACAAGAGTAGAAAAAGGCATGTGATTGTAACGCAGATTTTTTGCACCTGTCTTCTTTTTGTACGAATTCTTCAGACTGCCATTTGTCTTTGAATGCACATTCATTTCGCCTCTGCTAACAGGGAGTGCTTACACAAGTTAGTCGTCTCCTACCACTCGCAAAAGTTAAAGGCATGTGAACGCTGGCCAATGCTCAAGCGGAGTGCTGTTACCAAGCGTAATTAATTATTTTGTTATTTAACGACGCTGTCAATTGCCAGGATCACATCAGCGTCGCCGGTGTGCCGGAATTTCGTCCCGCAGGAGTTCTTTTACATGCCAGTAAATCTACTGACATGGAGCTGTCGTTTTTAAGCACACTTAAAAACCATCGGCCTGGGCCGGGTTTGAACCCGCGACCTTGGGATCAGTAGGCCAGCGTCTAACCAACTGAGCCACCCAGACCGACGTTGCCAAGCGTAGTGCGTGTTCCGGTAGAGGTTCTGTACATGAGTGTGTGAGGTGCATGCACCACATTCGGCAGCGCTGGTAGGAGGGGCAAGCGTAGGATTCGCTGGAGTCCACAGTACGCCCCTCCTCCATATGTCTTATGTTTTGAGAAGATTATAGTGTTAGACGCATTTTTATCAAAGTCTGTGACTAGAATGATCAGTAGATTATCAAAAATGTAGGTGATACGGGTAATCCATTATTTGTGTATAAGTAAATATTTTTCATCAGACTTGCTTTTGCGCTGGTGTCCCTGTTCTTTTCAACAGGTTATTTAAAGGCTTCTGGAAATAATTTCATGCAACTTAAGTTCCATGTATTTGTTACGGAAATGTCCTCTTCAATGACAAGAACTTAAATTGTACCAGGTCAGTTTCTATTATTCTACCTCTCATGTGTTTTGTTATATTGTGACGACGGCCACGGTGCACAACAAAGGACGTCCGGCGAGCAAAGGTGCCCAAGACCAAGCTTCGCCACACCACTCACTCGAGCAAACACGTGACTAACAATCAAGTGGCAACACAAGGGTTTTTCTAGAGCTTCGAGAATTCTATGGCAGCCAGTGTGTAGAAGTTCCAGACGTCATCCCCTATGTATATGTATAAGGAAGCGAGGAAACAGCAGGTGGGATAGTTCCAGACATGGGTCGGTCACTGCTATGTGTGGTGGTACCCTCGTCGTGAAAGAAACAAAAATGTATACCAATGTACTGGTTTTCAATTTATTTATCAGTTAAAATATATTTACACATACACACAAGCACACGTACACTCATAATTATTTAACACTTTAAAATGCATATTTTAGACGAAAAAATGCTGAATTAGTTAATTTACTTTCCACATCTCACAATTACGTATAAATAGTTTCCTGATGTAGAGTAAAAAGTTCATAATAAAAATAAATAAATTCGAGAACAGGCGAGGAAAGTGAAAGTGGCTACTTGCGAAGTGCACTTAAATTTACCTTAAGTGTCTCGATCAGGTTTCCTTTTAAAGTAATATAATTATTATTCTCAAAGCATCGTTATGATTAATTCCTGTGAGCAGGGAGTATAACTAATGACGTGAATAAGAACGAAGGTAGATCAGGTTAATGACGATAAACTCATCCACTGTACAAACTAGGCTGGTAATAAAAGCATTGCTTCAAGTAATATGAACAACAATGTATCGTTAATACCAGAGTTTAGTTGCATTTCAGATATTCCCTAGAGAAAAAATATTTTTAACTAAGAACAAATGCCCACTTGCCCTACCGATTTAGATAGAAATACTATATCCTAAGATATTTTCATGAAAAAAGCTATGTGTAGGTATTTTGAATTTTCTGGGAACAGCCTTTGAAGACCTTTACATTCACTGTGACCTTTTTTTACTTTCTCTACTGGTAGGTAGGGGAAGTATTGTATTCCACCCCAAAATTCGATGTCAAGATTTCACCGGAAATATATGTTTTGAGACCCTCTGAATAATAATAATAAAAAAGCATTTTTAGAAAAAGGTCCGTGTGTGTGCGCCTGTCTATGTGTCTAACAGTCTGTGGACAGCATAACTCAAAAACGGAAAGTAGATTAAAAACCAAAGTTAGTATTTAAATTTAATGTCTTTCAAGGATGCGATACGGAGATTTTGAAGATAATTCCTCCACCCTGAACTACCCTTTACATGGAAAAGTTTTCGAAAATTTTGATTTTCTTGAAAATGGCTCCAACGATTTTGATTAAAATGTCATCTATTTGAGATATTTTGATGAGAAATGAAATGTATATCTTGCATTTTCTGGCTATAGCCCCTGTAGTCGTATTTACTCTGGACGACTTTTCCATAACCGGTAAACCGATAGAGATAGACCAAATTATACTATACAAAAAATGTAGATCTTACTAAAATACACAATTTATGTCTCAATAAATTTTCCTGTAGGGTGAACCATTTCGGAGATATTCCTTGTTATGTGTGCGAGTTTCGTGAAATGGATCGCCGGTTTTTTTTTGTTTTTTTTTTTTTTTTTGTTTTTTTTTGTATGTTATGTGTGCAAGGAGAACGGAATTACAAAGCTTTAAAAGATTTGCCTATAGCACATAGCCTACTGTATTCTAATATCCCCCTTGCACCAACAAGGAAATAAGCAATAAGATAATTTGTACAAATGTTTATCTTCCTTCTTAATGACAAGCTCTGACTAAAAATAAGGCTGAAAACCCTGAGGAAATATCAATCCGAATTAGAAATATTGAATCGGAGATGCTGCCAATAAAATCTCGACAGCAGTATGAGAAGGAATGTATTTCATTTAAAGACTACTGCAAGGTAAACAGTGAATCTCTTGTGATAACTTCCTCTTATGGCATAAATGCTAAATTCTTAAGACTGCTCTGTGATAAACAATAAAACTGTATTGATTCATATTCGTTTTTTGATGAAGAGCATTGTGAAAAATGCTGATGAAGTTTGTGATTAACATAAAAACCAATGTTGGCTTATATTTTGTCCTTATACAATTCTTTTATTGGAACATAGTGTAACGAAAGAGTTAAAATAGTCCAAGTCATTCGTATATTTTTATTTTGAGCTATTCTCTTGAGTAAATTTGGCAGAAGATACAACCAAAATCCAAAAAAGAAAAGCAAAACGTTTACGTGCTGAGAAGGAGCTAGTTAAGGATGCAAGGTTCGCGGAGAGCAAATTTTATGGGCTTAGGAGAAAGGACGTGAGAAGAATGGCATAGCAGGATCAAAATGACACCGGGCATCTTTTCAAAGACGGAACTGCAGATTGAGCTTAGTAGTACAATTTAATGAGACGATCCAAGGATGCTGTATCAGTAAGATCACCTTGTGAAGCATTTGTTGTTCATGTCCTTGACTTTAACAGGGAAGATCTGAAGTGCTTCTTTGCTATTCATCTCACTCCTGCAGAATCTTCATGTTGATGAACAAGTCCTGGCATTGCTCAATGATGTATAAACCTGGAGATACGGATTCTAAATTACTTGCTTAAAAACTACTAAATGCAATAATTAGTCCTTTAGACAGCCGTTTGAAAACCATATATACCTTTGAGAGTAATCTGTTCATTGATTTTCTAGACAAAGAGACTCATTTAAAAATTTATTTTATTAGGAATGGAACCTTTATGTTAACAAAAAGGTAATAATTGGCAACATCGAACTGCTACCTACTTTGAAACAGATCTTCAATAAATTTCGACTACTTCTAAATGTTTAATTTTAGCATTTCTGTTCCAGGTGTAATTAATGGTCATTGTGCATATTATTTCAATCAAAATTAAAGCAAATGTGTTTAGCGTTTACTGAATGTTATCAAGTACTAATCATGTTGCTTAAAGTACTACATGAAATGCGTGTGTTCGCAGCGGCATCGGAAGCGGAGCGCCCATTCTACTTCACAGTGGTTTTACGTTAGCCATCAAGTGTGCTTTTGCCACCAGCTGGATATAAAAGCGCGCTGTTGCCAAACGCCACTTTTTCCCCTTCTATGAACCTTAGGAAGACAAATTTAGTGTTCTTTAAAAATTTCACCGAACTAAATCTAACCTATTTATGATTTGAAAGGTAGCATCTATTTACACCTCTTCCATCCGATATAAGCAGATAAAACATGAGAGACTGTACACTCACATAAATTTCTCTACCCGCCATCGTTTATTTCTATGTCTCTTCTATTAATTAAACTTAAAAAGGCTCATTTTTCCATGTATTTCATCTTAACAGAGACAAACATTTGCAAAAATGATTCCATTGCATATTTTCTTGCAGGTGCAAGAGAAATACAGCAAGCTGAAGTGATGGTTAAATCTTTTAAAAGTGCATTCACTGCCTTTAAAATACCATACTCGCGCAAGACATCTGATAAATTGAACAATTTTAACTTAACAATTTAAAAAGGTATAACTAGATAAAAAATTAAGATATTAATATAAATAATTTATAGTTGAAATACCTGGCATTGCACGTGGTTTGAGGATTTATTCCTAAAACTTTCGGACTTAGGTTGCACTTGCACAATAGGCTTGTTTCCTTTGAGGTATTTAAAAATACTGCTTAACAGACTTAAATAATATCTAATTAAAACTCTTAGCATATTATAAGGAATAGCAATAAACCAAATAAATAAAGGCACTTGGAAGACACTATGCAAAAGCACTGTTGAACAACCACAAATATCACAGGAAGAAAAGCCAGTAGAGAGAACCGTGTGAATGTAATACATTGCATTTCTATTTCAATCATAGAAAATTGTATGTTGAAGGGAAAGTAGAGAAGGACAGATATAAATTCAATTTAAACATTGTATTGCTTACAACTCTTTTGAACACAAATAAGTTAATAAAAATCTTTAGATGCATTTTAAGAAAATAAAAACGAACAAAAGAATGTTTCATGTAAAGGATAAAGACGTTGCATATTCTTTCAGATAATAAATGCCTGTGTTATTAACAAACCACGGCGGCCTTTATAGAAGTAAACACTAAAAAATTTGGTGCTTCAGGGGAGCGGTGCCAACAGCACTAAACGCCCGTAAGATCGGTTATGTTTTCTTTACCCAGAACGGTCTATTTTTGTTCTTTACTCTACAACAATTACATCTTCCGTTTGGTTATTATCTTCCAGCAATAAAGCTGCGAAATGGAATAAATCAAGTGTCATGTTTGAAAGCAGACATACTACGTCACTGACCGGCCAATTATATTTGTAGTGCAATAACCGGTTCGCAATGAGACCACTGTAATTGATTCCATGATCATCGCTGAGTGATTGTCAGAAGACCGACTCTTTTTTATTGTTAACGTTTCTAAGGAGAGATGGTCAGATAATTATTTGTTGTTCTTATTTACTCTGCTGCATAAGTTTTTGTACAATTTTTGGGTAATACAAGATGTAAGAGGAGGAACAAGCAGAATTTGTCAAAACAGTGATATTTTTATGGATGAAACATTTGATAGCATTCGTCCCAAGATTTGTGTTCGTTTTTCAGCTCTAAATTCATTTAAACACTAAAGTAGTGCAACTTCAAATAACCACCAACTGTGCGTATGTTTGTGTGAGCTTTTACTGCTACTTATTCCATTAAAATTGTAAATTATTTTAAACAATGTAAATAGTTTATAAGGATCTTAATTATGTCAGAATATGTAATTTACACTTGAAGAAACTGCAGATGAAGCTGCAAAAGAGGCAGCTAAACATCCCGTCAGTGATGCCTCGATCGCTTCTCCACACCAAGACGTCATCAATGGTACTAAACATATGTACATGCAGACATGGTCATCAGTTAGCAGTAAACTCCATGAAGCTCGCTCAGGCTGTACAAAACCTTTTCTGCATCTCCAAAGACTGAAAAGAAGAGATCAAGTTAACATCACTCGGCTTAGAGTTGGACACTCCAAACTAACACACAGTCATCTTCTCACCAAGGACCAACCTCCAAATTGTGCCAACTGTGATATTCCTCTAACCATCCACCACATCCTTATAGGTTGCCCACAATACAGCAGATATAGACAGCAAGCCGGCATTTCCAGTCTTCAGCATGCAGAATATGATCAGCAAGACTCTACAGTTTATGAAGAACATAAAACTTTCAAATTTACTGTAAATGTCAACATAATGTAATATGTGTATGTATAATTGTAAGTTAATATCCACAATGTATTACTATGTATGGTCGTGATAAGACCGTCCTGTCAAAACGGTCTTAAATAAATATTTACAAACCATAAAAAAGTTCCAAGAATTGGTGTAAAGACTGATGCTATTCCAGGATGATTACATCAGCCAACTTTGTGATTTAACCATCCTGAAGTATTTTATGAATAATCCTCAGAAATTTTTTATGCAACAAGGAAAGCCAAAATCATTGTTTAGAATGCAATATTTGTTAAAAAATAAATTAATATAGTGATATGCGTCGAAAACTTACAAAACAAGTGTCACACAGACTGCCTCTGTGGTCGAGTAGTCAGCGTTCTGGCTTCGTAACCCCGAGTTCCCTGGTTCAATTCCCGATTGGACTAGGGAATTTTTCTTTAACCAGAATAATTCTCTATCCCCCACAGAGTCTGGAAGTATGAATGTGAGAGCGAATGTCAATATGTTTAATGTTAAAAGGGATAACCAACTAAAAAGACCCACAGTTCAGAGAGTAGTAATACCAACGATTTATTTCTCAGGTCAATGACAAAGAAATTAAAGGGGGCTATGCAAAGGAAATACTTTAAAAATATCTCATACAGATCTTCTCACAGTAAATCCATTAAAATAGAAAGAGAGAACACTGAATCTGCTATTTTGAATCTCACAGCAAGGGCTGTGCAACATTTATTGGTGCAAACACAAGCTGAGACTCTATAAAAGCAATCGTGAAAAGTGCACAGAGTATAAAATATAGAAGTAGACACGTGTTGACAAACTTTGGAACCGAAACTTATTTGTTTACCTTTAGGGAACAAAATCAAATTTTCCATATTTAGCATTATTTAAAAACGAAATATTCCTTAAAACAATTTATGTATATACCTATGAAAATTAACAGTACTTGGCATAGGGGAAGTGATCATTTTTAAGAGCAAAAGTGTGTGTGACAGAGTACTTCAGTCTGTAACTAATCCCTATTCCACTATTGTACTACTAAAAACCGCCTGTTCTCGTCACCTCGGCCTCTTTATATAGCGAGCATAACGTAACAGGACCTTTATCGAACTTCACCTCTGGAACTTGCCTGCAGCCGAAGATTCACGAAAAATCTAGAAACCCCCATTTTGTTCTGCCGCTCTGACCCTGACCGTCCTTTTTTTCTTTTCCGTGTCCAACGTCAGAATAATTTTAATCTTTTGTATTGATTTTTGTTGCTAAAATGTTTCTAATTACTCGAATAATTTAGCCTCATTGGGGTAAAACCACTTTCTGGTGTTTTTAAGTGATTCTAGATGGTTTATATTCTTACCGAGTTCGTTTTGAAATCTCGGTAGGTCTGATGTCGGCAAACATATTCAGGAAGCGTTCCTCAACGAAATTTCTCTGCGTGTTGTATAGTTTCACGGCTCCATCTGGATTCCACTGCGATTTTTGTTCTTTTACACAGATCTGGATCTTGTTTCGCTTCGCTGCCCGCGTTTGATGCTCAGAGATTGATTTCTGTACACATGTTAGCCGGCAGTTTCTTTCAAACAATGAATGCTGGTGTTAGTATTCACTACCACATGACTGCTTTCGCATAATACAGGTCGAAGTACTTTGCACGTCGGTATGAAGCGTATAAAATGAGCTCTATTGCAATGCATTATTCATGAATTCCCGCTGAGAGTGAAACATTGGATATCACATTGCAGACTGAATGGGCGATCCACATTAACCAAACTTATGACATCATCTTTCTTTCCTGCAGGTGGCTCTCCATCATGTGTGTTGCACCGCACTCTATTCACAAGTTTCGCACAGGATTTGTAAAATAGTAACTGGAAATCCAGCTTCGACCACTTAATATCACTGGAAGTCTAAAATGTATATGCAGTCTATCCAGTCACGCTGAAAAATAATTTGATATTACGTATACTTGCTTGCAAAGAGGGAAATCGTTCACGGTTTTATGGGTGTCCCGAAGAAACAGCAACAACGCTTAGTATGTTGTGCGGGATGGCAAACTGATCGGTTTTCAAATAGGATCCCCTGTCGGAAATGCACGGCTTATACGCTCGAGAGCGTCGAAGCTTGAAAACGAACGGTTGTGACAATTTATTAACATTGGTTTTGGTATCTTAAAAACCCTTTAGCTACATGTGTACTGGGAGGAGCGTTCTGCGCATGCGCTAAACTGCTCCATAGAGTCCTTGGTGCGCATCCTACTGCGTTATTTGCGTAGTTTACAGTACAATAACGTTTTTAGCAGCAGTATATAGCAGCTGAAATGGCCGATTTGAGTCCAGCACACTTTGATGTAAATGTGCGGAATCACCTCAACGTCGCATATCCAAAAAATTTAAACAAGGGCAAGAAAACTCGTTTCATACTTAATTGTACTAAAGATGAAAGTAATGACTCCATTATCCCTGGAGAAGACTTCAACGAAGATTGCATACAGTGCAATCATTGTTGGGCCCATGAAAACTTTGCAGACTTGGAGAAGGAAGCTTTATTTTATAAATGTGACATTTGTACAAAGGCCAAAATGCCATAAATATGGCTTTATACGTTAAAATACTTCAAAACAACTGTCTGATGCCACCCTCTGGGTTCAAAATGTATGCAAATGTTGCATATTCTAACCTGAAAATTGTGAAGGGATAGTTGTTCAAAAGAGAACCTATATTGTATATTGCTATAAGAGTAAAAATGTGGAATTCTTTAATTATGGTCTGGTACTACCGGACTGTCCGCTGCATCTTCATCGTCAGCGGAGATCTTGTGATTAAGCGCGAACAAAATTTGGAACTCCACCATCCTAAAACAAAGGCTTTGCAGCAGAGTTCGTGTCTCTTGTCACATGCAAGCTATCCGGCACGTCAACATCGTCACTCTAATGTTATCGCATATCCTATAAATGACCACGACACCAGCCATCGAAAATCGGCTATAACCTACAATTTGCCACAGCTGGGAGACAGGATTCGTATCATAATGACCGAGAACAGTGCCTTTGCACCCATACATTTCCTGGCGAGGAAGAATTTATCACCATTTTGTGCTCAGTGACTATTAGTAGCCAATACAAAGGATCTTTCTCTCTCTCTGGATTACACTTCTATTCGACATAGGCAACAGATGCATTTTAACCAAAGCCAAGAGCTATGGGATTAATGTAACTAAGGTTTTTGAGTTCTTAGCCTATTGGTTTCCTCGCTATTTAATTAAAAAGTTTCAAATTATGTATTCGTTTCAGCCATCCTGAAGTAGACAGGTGAATTTCATGGCACCTAACGAAAATCTAAATGAGGAATTAAGATCATTCTATACTGGTGTTTTGCCTTCTTCAAATGAAGTTGTTTAACCTCATCGTAAATCTATTTCCACCGCCACTATAAGCAGCAGGACGGGGTTAGCGCAGGTTATTGCCGTTAAATGCTGCCCTTGCATATATTAAGACATATTTTTCTTTTATCCCAGAAGCTATTTTCCGGTTGCAAAGTACAAACGTCCCACTCAATGATGCTCTGGATATCATTAGCGATGTATCCAGAAAAGAAACATCTGGATCCCTGGCAGTTGCATAATGTTTAACCTACAAAAGAATGTTGAATGGAATCGTTGTTTTGAAGATACCAAACTCATAAATTCAGAATTATAGGGGAAAAATATACAGGAAAATTACCTCTAAAACCTGCTGCATTAGCATTCACACTTCAATGACGTCATATTCGTTGGAAGATCTTTTTCTTCGTACAAGAATATATTGTGTGATAATAGGAGACTGTTTACGTCAGAAAATTTTGCTGTTTATATGTATCTACGCAGAAGTAGTAAAATATTATTATCCGTGTACTTTTAATGGAAGTCGAAAAAGAAAGAAAAAAGAAAAAACAAACATCCTAAAACTACTTAAAACTCCGGGTCCTAATAAAAACCCAAACAAGCTATATCCAAATTAAAAAGAGGGATGAAAGAATGACGCCCTTCTACGCTTCATGTACTTTTCTGTGGAATTTTTTTTTCCAGAGGTAAATAGCACTGGATTTTGTAGAATGAAGTTACATGCTTAATGAGGAGGGTTTGTTTGTGTCTTTAATAGAGTTTATCGCATCACAAGCGGTGGGCATTGGTGATACTCAAACGAAATGAAACGTCTGTGACTCGCATTTGGTAGGTCGTGGCTTCGAATCCTGCGGCCGGCCTTCCTAACCTAACGGAGGTTTCCCCAAGTCACTTAGGCGAACGCCAGGAAGGATATTTACCTTGCATCCCCCGTTTCACTTCCTTTTATTTCATTCATTCTCTCAAGGTCTTTCCAGATTGCAAGAGTCAGCTCATTCGCTGGCGAGCTGCGCTACGGTTGCGCTTCCACTCTGGAAATACGATGCTCGGCTGAAGGGAGGAGATGTGTTCGGTTGGTCGCCATCCAAGGGGGACCGATTGCTCAGCCGGAACTGGTTGGTGGGCTCTCTGTGGTGAGCTAAACTCCGTCGGTCTGAAGCGTTTTCCTGCACCTGTTAAGGACCCACCATGGTTGTAGTACGGCCTGCAATGAGTTCTGTTCGCCTGTAGGTCCTCTCATATCATCCTTCCTCTCGGCGTCTGACACATAATAAGCCATCGGCTGAGGTGCCGAAATCCCCACTGTGACGTACAGACAGACAGACAGACAGACAGACAGACAGACAGACAGACAGACAGAGAGACAGACAGACAAGGCATTTGCTCGCCACCAAAACCTTCCTCCCTTTTGAGAAATTAATAAGATGCTAAGTATGTTATACATCATATTTCATGACAATTCCATGCCATTCTTAAGCGAAATTTTAAACATTGCTATCTTTTGACTTCGGGATACACCCTTATACACATCAGCATCCAACAGTGAATAATGGGAACAATTTTTCGGTTGCGGTTTTATTATACGCATACAGTTCGGGAATCCGAAAGATTTCGTTATAAATTATGTTATTGCTGAGCATTCAATAGTTTCGTTTAATGCTTTTAGCCAGTTTTAATGTTTCTGTAACAACCGGTTCTTCAGCCTTTCCCGATTTTGATACACATATTTCTATATTTTGGTAAATCAATGGGTATCTATTTATAAAGTGTTAGAGACTAGGAATCTAAGTTGAGAATGTTGACTACTTTTGGGCTTTGAACTTTCGAAGGAATTGGCAAGAAAACTTTAACATGTTCTTCAGTAGCACGGTTCCATTAAGAACTGTTATTCATTAGCACTGAATATTAAGTAGGATATAGACACTTAAGGATGTTGCAATACGCAGATTCGTCCACTAGCACTTAGCAAGTGGATAGTTAAAGGGTGTCAACGGACTCTGCCACGAACTTCCTAAATGTCTTCTTCTTCGGTTTTCCCGCGATTTTTCGTTTTTTGCTTTAAAATTGTGTCTGTACCTTGTAAAGAAATTGCATATTGCAGTGACTTCAGCTATTATTGAATTCTATATGGCTTGTGAAGCTACTCTTTATGTAAAGGAAAGAATAACAGTAAAGCAAATCCAGTCCGTAAAAGAATTAGGAAATAAAGCAGCAAAACTTAAAGAAGAAGCAAAACAGCGAACGTTCATATGGTCCAGGGGAATTCTAAAACATTAAATATTTCGTTCCTTTGGAATTACAAAGTACTATCTTGTTCTGAGAAAATATCAGGTCTTAAAGTTACAGGTCCATTAACTATAACAGTTTGTTAGTGTTGCACAAAAATTGAGCATTTATAATAAAATTTTTATTAAGTTCAAAATTTTATTGTCATCGAGCCCAGTTAATGTAAACAGTTTAAGTTATGGGCAGTAATGATTTGCAGATGGGACCTTGTTATCCCCAGATAAGCTAACTGTTTGCAATACAAGGTTCTAATTGCAGTTTTAAATTGCTTGTTCATTATAAACCAAAATGCAGCTTTATTAGTTTATTTGTAATATTTACTAATACATAATTGTATATTAATATGCTTTAATACACAAATTTCTAGATTTAACTAATTGTTCCATTTATATCCCGCCCTTAACTGCAGAGGTCATATTGTTTAACGGTAGTTTTTCAATCTTTGGGGTTTTTATACATTGAATTCACACACATATTCACACTTTCATTGATTCTTCCAGACTCAGGGAAGAATGAGGAATAATCTTGGCTGGAGAAAAATTCCTACCTCCCTGCCGGGAATCGAACCCAGGACCCCTAGCACAGTAGGTGCTCTATCTACTGCGCCACGGGGCCAGCAAGAGCATTATTATTCTATAGGATGCTTGTAATAAATAAACGTGAAAGAAAAAAGGACAAGTAAAACAAACATTTATATCGCTTATAATTCTTCACTCAAATTTGGGGTAGAGTACAATTGGACATTTTTTATTTATTCTTGCTTCTACACTTAAGCTTACGATGCTGCTGGAAATCCTTGGTTTCCGGTACGTGTTGTTGTAAAACATTTTCCCCTTCTGCTTATAATGCTTCTTCTGTTTCATGTTTCTGCTTTCTGACATTACTTTTCCATTTGCTCTGATTTGCAACTTTCTTCCTGCTCTTCTTTTGGGTTGAAACACTGACGTAATAACAAGAGAGTGTAGATAGTGTGCTATTAATGCAAAAAGATTAATCGTGCAGATATAGTTCTCACTTTAAATAATTTAGCAGTGTTTACCTTAAAAGGGATAACTTTTCTCTCTGCAAACAGAACTTTGTCAGTTTTGTAATCTACGTTATGAATCACTAGGTGGCATCAGTGATATTATAGATAGAATTATTCAGTTTCAAAGCACATATTAACCCATTTTTTTTTCAATATTTTCGCTTAGAACCTTGTCATTTCAAGCCAACGATATGTTATCAACTTAATTTGTCTTCACCTTCTACTTTTTTACACTTTTTAAATCTTAAAATACCCCTTTTAGTGCATCTTAATAGATTTCTTTGAACTTTTGCATACATTCTTAAAAAGCTGCTTCATTAAAGTTGGTATTTTAAATGCAATTCATTTGTTATTTAAATTTTATTTTGAAAATGATTAATACATTGAAGAAAAATGGCCATCGATGTCTTTAATAATACTTCTCTCCAAAACTGTTTTTATAGCCAAATAAAAATACCAGGTTTTGTAGACATTATCAAAAGAAACATATAGCTACTTTATTTATAACAATTAAATTTTATATGAATCATTTCTTATACTGCACTAAAATTGCAGCAACTCGATTTTTGTTTGCAAACAAACACTATCTTATATAGAAAAGTGCAATTTGGTGGACTTACTACATATGCTTTGGCACACATGCGTACCAATTTTCGCATCAGTGACCTAAATTGTGGAATTTTGTCATTTTCAGATGCCTTCCCTTAACTCTGCTACCCTGCAAAATGAGAGGAAACGGGGAATTTCTGGTAATATACAACTGCTTTCCCCCAGCATTTGCCCACCAATCGGAAAAGCAACAAAAAAGACAACTTAATATCCGCTTCCACTGGAACTGAACCCAGCACCTCCTGAATCCGAGATCGAACTTTATCTCCTGAGCCATTCTGCTCGGTAAAATATGAGTATCATATGTATGACTAAAATGTCATGAAATCGAGAAAAAACAAGTTTCTGGTTTTGATTCCATAAAATAATAGAGAAATTCGTGAATGCGATGAATGCATGATTTGCCTCCGGATGTCATCTCTAAATGTCCTATTGGATGTTTAAATGTTGCGTGGATTTTATGTTCACAGAGACAAACACAAATTTCCTTAGATTTTTCTGTCAGATGTACCTAAACATACTATATCTTTAATTTTCAAACACAAAAACTACAATTCTTCAGACAAAGAAATTGCAAGTTTAAAGACACACAGAAATGTAGGGTAATTGTAAAAAGCAGACTTTTTAGTGACGTAACTAAAATAAAAACATTTGATTATAGTGTTTAACTATTAGAGCAAAATGGATGATATTTAGATTGTAACGAGTTTTTATTGCATTACATCTTGATAGAGACCTTAAAAGGCTAGTGTTATAAGTTTAGAATTAGTTTTCAGTCATACCATACCGTAATAGAAGAACAAGCGAGTTCCTTAATTCATTTTAACTCTCTGGGTAAATTACTTTAACGTTTAGGTATCTTGGCCGTTTTGATTCCTCCAAAGTGCCGCTGCAACCATATTTTCATTAAATCCTCCAACTGCCCTGCTTATTCTTCATCGTCGTCGTCGTCATCGTCATCATCATCATCATCATCATCATCATCATTGTGCCAGCATTTAGTTTCTTATCTATCCATTGTGACTCGACACTAACCAATCATCTTTTACTTTGCTTTTGTGTATTTCATCACTCTCATGGTCTGTAATGTTATACTTCTCCACTGTGTTTCTGTTGATGTTTTAACATTTCCTATCTAAAGTCGCTGCTATACTGTGTATAACCAGTTTGATTTCTTATTCTGTCTCGTCTTATCTTTATGTACATAATTGACTTTCAAATCCCGTCTCAGTATCTTGTGTTCTATTTTCACCCTCTTTGAGTCCTATCTTCGCTACCATATAAGCATAAACAGCAATTATTGTTTTGTAAAATTATATAACGGTTGCTTTCCTTGTTTAGCTTTCAGCATCAACTTCTCCTTGAAAGTATACCTTCAACCTAGGTAGTTAAATCAGTTTACTTGTTGTATTATTTGCTGTTAATTTATTGTCTTATTTTACTGCAGTATTGTTAATCATAATAATAGTATCCGTTACTTTAGTTTTATTTGCAGTTATTGTCATGCTATATTCTCTCCTTGTCTAATATAATTCGCTGTCAAACGTTACCACAAAAGATCATATGCATACAACACTGACCTTAGAAAATATTTTTTATTTCAGCTATCTATAAAGTTAGACGGATAGTTAATTTTCTTACGCGTATTTTCTTTCCTTACAATTTATTTATACCTCAGTTTTCCTAACTAATAACATATATCCTCCTGGTCAAAACTTTATTACCAATGATCTAATCTTTTTGTGGGTTTGCCAGCGTCCAACATTACATCATATAATAGCAAGGGTAATGCGATTGCTTCATAGAGCTTTAAAATGTTTTCTTTAATTACTCTATATATCACTTCACACAAAGACATTGCATAAATCCACTATCGATGTTGAGTTAATTATGGATATTCTTTCTCTCTGTCTCAATTTATGTCCCTCTATTCTACCTCTCTCCCCCCTCACGCTCTTCTTTTATCTCTCTTTTCTCCTCTCATAGCCTCTCACACTCTTTCTTTCACAGTGTTATTCTTTCCTTTCTTTCTCTTTCTCTCTCGCTCTGTCCCATCCAACGTCCTTTGCTCCTCTCTCTTCCCCTCCATGTAACTAAAGGATATTTACAATTGATAACAGATTTCTGTTTAGAATATTGTGACTTTGGGTTGGCGTGTAAAGTAAAGAAGACAGATGTAGTCGAGATAAAGAAACACTTTTATTTCCGTAAACAGTAACTTTGTACACTCGTTGCAACACAAGAAAGTCTTTTTCGATTCTCCAACAGCACGGCTCCGAACTCGTAACACAAGGAACTAACTCTTCTCCGTCGGCACGACTCCTCAACCTTCACATACGTCTGACTGCCTCTTCTCACACTTTACCGCTATTTATATCTCCCAGGCACTATTCTGGAAGCTTCAGGAACGTTCACTTATTGCGCTGAGATACAAAGTAGAAGATTCCAGTAGCCTCTATCCTTTTCTCTCTTTCGGCAAGCGCCCCAACAATGCGGTCCTTCTCTATCTCTTTCCTTCGGCTCCTTTGCGGTAGTGCCGACAATAATGCGATGGGTGACACTGCTGTTGTCGGCAATTAGATGCGGCGGGCGCGGTGACACTGCTCCCTCCTCAGAGTTGGTCGTCCCGACCAGCACTATCACTGCGGCATCTCCCTTGCGCCCCGGTGGACTATCCCATCGAACCTCTTCTCCAGGAGGCACGATCCTAGGTATCGCTGTTGGATAGTGTCCCTTGGTCTGGGTAGGACGACGTATGCCATCCTGCTTCGAAATTCTGCAACAGTACCGCCAGTCTTGACGGTCCCTCGTCCAGTTGCCCTTCTTCCTGGTGTGTTGACGGGTTATCCTGCGCACTTGGAAACGGCTCACTGGGTACCATGTCCGCCGACCTCTCTGGCGCACCTTCGCAGCCACCTTGCTTCCGATGGGTCCGGCAACAAACCCCGCCACATCCGCGCGAGTCGCGTCCACCGCTGCACTCGTGTTCACTCCTGCTCGGCACGGCCTCTCCTGTATCCTGCCGTCCACGATGAGGTCCACCATTCTTCCGTTCACGGCACTATGCGTCAGGTGATTGGATGGCTCCGACGGTCCCCCCATGTCACACGCCAAGTCGGTTCTCGCGTGATGCTCGTTTGCTTGTGCGCTTCCCTGCTGATCGTCCTCCACGTCGTATCCTGGTTGGTTACGTACCCGACACACTCTTCCAGAGGATCCTCGACGACGTCCCTGAACTGCCCCTTTGTCTTCCCCGAGACGTACACTTTCGTTATCTGAAACGGGCGCAACTGTCGCCTCGGCCACTAGGTGCTCCCTCCCCGGGTCCGCGCTATTCCGTCTGCCCCTGGCATCCAGTACTTTGACGCTCTCGTCAACTCTTACTACCAGGGCGCCAAGACGTTCCTCGTCGTCCTCCACGACGTCCACATGCTGGCAGAGGTCTTCCACCTTTTCGCCGAGTTCTTCCACGTCTTCCGTCACGCCAGTCAGTTCGCCGAGTTGTTCCACGACTTCCCTCACGCCAATCAGTTCGCCGAGTTGTTCCACGTCTTCCGTCACGCCAATCAGTTCGCCGAGTTGTTCCACGTCTTCCGTCACGCCAATCAGTTTGCCGAGTTGTTCCACGTCTTCCGTCACGCCAATCAGTTCGCCGAGTTGTTTCACGTCTTCCCACACATCATCTGAAACGGGCGCAACTGTCGCCTCGGCCACTAGGTGCTCCCTCCCCGGCTCCGCGCTATTCCGTCTGCCCCTGGCATCCAGTACTTTGACGCTCTCGTCAACTCTTACTACCAGGGCGCCAAGACGTTCCCCGTCGTCCTCCACGACGTCCACGTACTGGCAGAGGTCTACCACCTTTTCGCCGAGTTCTTCCACGTCTTCCGTCACGCCAATCAGTTCGCCATCAATTTTCGCCGATAGCTCCGTCTTCATCTCTTTCAGCTCGGCAGCGAGGTTGTTTCTCCTCTTTATTTCGGCAACGAGGTTGTCGTTTGCCGTCTTCATTTCGGCGAATAATTCTTTCATCATTGCCATCATCCTGGTTTCCGAATCTCCCTCCATCTTGGTTCTAACGTTCCAACTTCTAACGACGATGTAACGAAACTAGAAGCAATTCGACGAATCCCACTCCTGACACCAGTGTGACTTTTTGTGGGTTGGGTGTGAAGTAAAGTAGACAGATGTAGTCGAGATAAAGAAACACTTTTATTTCCGTAAACAGTAACTTTGTACACTCGTTGCAACAGCAAGAAAGTCTTTTTCGATTCTCCAACAGCACGGCTCCGAACTCGTAACACAAGGAACTAACTCTTCTCCGTCGGCACGACTCCTCAACCTTCACATACGTCTGACTGCCTCTTCTCACACTTTACCGCTATTTATATCTCCCAGGCACTATTCTGGAAGCTTCAGGAACGTTCACTTATTGCGCTGAGATACAAAGTAGAAGATTCCAGTAGCCTCTATCCTTTTCTCTCTTTCGGCAAGCGCCCCAACAATGCGGTCCTTCTCTATCTCTTTCCTTCGGCTCCTTTGCGGTAGTGCCGACAATAATGCGATGGGTGACACTGCTGTTGTCGGCAATTAGATGCGGCGGGCGCGGTGACAATATTAATAAGAACTACAATATAATTGCGGAACTAAACATTTATGCTTTTTCAATTTTTATCTTATCGAAATTTTGTAATAACACAACTTGTCAGAATTGTCATTCTTATAAACTTTTGTTAAGTAACATTTTTCTTAAAACTGAATAAGCAATATATTTCGGCTTTCTGATTTTGCACCCCATTGAAACTCCCCCACCCTCTCTTGTGGAAGGTAAACATCTTATATAGTTTATTCTATAAGTGGGATCTGGGGTGTAAGAGGTAGTGATGTGCATTCTATAACCTCATCTGCTCGTGGTGCACCTTCCTTTTAACTAACGAGGCAATGGGGACTGAGTCATGTGGTATAACCGTTCTACCAAATATATGGAGGAAATTCCATATTTTGAATGCCTGATTAGAGGCTATAAGATAGCAGCCCTGCCGCTCGTCTTGCTCTGCGGATGGCTGGTAACCGACCCAGGGGACTTGGTATTACTCCAGAAAACCTAATCACAGATAGCCGGACTGCCTTCACCGATAACAACAAAGCAAGAGATAGGATGATGATTAAAGGCCTTAAAGTTGGGACATGGGACATTCGAGGAATAACACATAAGTAAAGAGTTAGAGTTGACCAGAACAAAAATTGATATTGTCATTATTTCGGAAACAAAGAAGAACAACAAAGCATCACGACAGTTAGAAAAATATGTATACATCTATTCTGGAGTTCCATCAGAGAGTTGGATATCATCAGGAGTCGCAATTTTAATAAGGAAAGAATTAAAGCACAATATTTTATCCCACCAATGGATTTCTTCAAGAATTGTACAAGTTAGAATTAAAATGTTAGGTCATCATTTGACAATAATTGGTACTATAGAACTTTATGATATTCCCCAAGAAACTATCGACAAAACAAATAAGCAAGATTGGCTCATAATCGCTGGTGATTTTAATGCAAGAGTAGGCAATCAACCAGTGAAAGACTGCACTGGATCAGGAGAACCCACTTGTAATAATAACGGTAAACTGCTGACTGATGTTTGCATATTCAATAATTTAAGGATCTCAAAGTCCTTCTTAAGGTGCAAACACATAAATACACAAGAGAGAGGATTGAAGCCTAATACACTAAAAAGTAAAGTAAACCCCAGCGCGACAGCCCATGAAGGGCCAAGGCCTACCGCCCAGCCGCTGCGTCCCCCACCTCTGCCCACTACAGGCGTCATTGGTGGGGTGCAGTACTGGAGGGTGGTACGTGGTCAGCGTCCCGAGCCTTCCCAACCAGTTGTGCGATCTTCTCAGCCTGGGTCGCTGTAATAGTTAATAATAAATTTAAAATGGCTGTACATGACACTAGAGTTTACAAAGGAAGTGAAATAGATGGTGATCACTTTCTTGTGGAATGCAAAGTAAAATTATAACACAAATATATCAGTATAAGGAAAAAGAAACAGTCTGTAAAAAGGCATTGCCAAAAACTTATTAGAAGATAAAAGTACACAAATATATCAAAGTAGACTGAAAAATAGATTAAAACCGACCACGGGCGACATTGAGGAGGATTGGATAAACTTAAAACAAGCAACCACGGAAGTAGCATTTGAAAGTCTTGGATATCAAAAAACAAAAAATAAGAAGAAATTGCGAACTTAGAATTCAGAATTAAAGGAAGTTATATAACAAAAGAAACAAGCCTATAAAGAGTATTTACAAACGAAAGAACAATAATACACAGAATATAAAAGTCTCTGAGCTCAGATTCGCAAATTATCTAGAAAATATAGGAGAGATGATAGGCATAACCCTACTCTCAACCTTGACCAAATTATATGCCAACATAATTAAAAATAAACTATCAGTAATTAGTGAAACATTTTTGGAAGAAGAACAGTGTGGTTTTAGACAGGGAAGGAGCTAGGGCAGTAAGAAGACATTTTGGCAAACAAATGACGACCGATACAAAACTAAATAACAGAAATTCATATAAACTTGAAGTAGCCGACATGCGTTTCTTGCGATCATTGTTAGGAGTTACTAGATTGAACCACCAAAGGAATACGGATACCAGAAAATACCTTGGAGTACAAAGTTTGACTGAGGAGGAAGAAAAATACCAATGAGAATGGAAAAATCATTTGATGAGAATGGAAAGAACTAGACTCCCAAAATTGGCATTCCAGTAGGCTCCAACTGGTTACAGGGACCAAAGAAGACCAACACAGCGGTGGAGAGACCAAGACCATCTTCGCTAGATGTATCGTTACAGGCCACATGACCTAAAACGAACTTTTCATGATGATAAGTGGCATCTAAAGCACCTTATATACTAAGTTTCACATTAATCGGTTTAGCCATTTTTGCGCGAAAAGGTAAAATAAAGAATATTACAAAATTGAATATTTGACTTCCGGTAGCCTGTTATACACGTTAACATCAATTTGTAACTGAAATCGAAAATCCCAAGACAACTATCTCTTGCGGTTTTATAATATGAATGGATGTCAGTTTTTGCTCAAATTGGCAGTTGACATTGAACACGTAGCCTTTGCAGAAATCTGAAGATAAGGGTGTACCAGTCAGTCATAAAACCGATGGTGACATGGTTCCGAGATCTGGGCACTCAATGAGTTATGGGAAATGCAAGACTTAGTGGTTGATATTAAAAGGTGCAGACTGAGATAATTGGGACATATAAAAAGGATACCTGAGAGTGGAGCAGCCAAGGAAATTTATCATGGAAAACCAGGACTGAAAGAACGACCTAGAAAGAGATGGTGAGATGATGTTGAGGAGGATCTCAAGAAGATGGGTGTAAGGAGAGAAGGCTGAGAATAGCGAAGAGTGGGCAAAGATTGTGCGAGAAACCAAGGCCCTACAAGGGTTGAAGTTCCAAAGACTAAGTGCTTTGAACATTAATATGTCAGTCTATTGTGGAACATTACACACTAAAATTGAATACCAAAATCATTTGTGCAATGGAGACAACAATATAAGCTCCCTAAACAGCTACAGGACGACATTGTCCTAACGACTATAAAATACTCTGTGGCAATATGCCGAAATCATTTGTATGGAAACCACAACATTTAAATTTGAAAGTACTAAGATATAAAATAATCATTTAACTGTGTCATATACTAACAAAAACTTTGTATTTTTGTTGTTGTTGTTTTATTAACCTTTTTATGTATTCATTTCAAACACATGAAAGCTATTCTGTGTCACATGGCAAACCTTTATATAAGGTCAGAGTTAATAATAAAATTTGTCCACTTCAATATCGTTTTCCTATGATTTTCCTTTCAAATTGTAATAATAAATTACTACTTATAGAGTACAAATCCTTTCTTCATTTCTCCCCTTCTCTCTTTCCTTCTTTATTTATTTCTTCTTGTACCAAATAAATGACACTGTTAATTAACGTGTAACAGTAATTGATTTCATACATCAATGGTGAACCGCAAATAAAACCCAGACAAAAACTAGGGCCGACTTTTATTACTCCCATTGAATACTAACAAGAATAACCGTCTGATACTCTCGTTTAAAAATAGGTTTATGCGACACTTGAATTGGCTACAAGTGAAATATCGAGCACATAACTCATTTGCAATCCCGATTAATCAATTCGCATGATTTATTCACGCGATCAGAAGTACTTTCCTTGCCCAGATAAGTTATTTATTTATTATCTCATGTATAAGAGGCGAACTGTTGGGTTTTCATTTAAATTAATTACTTAAAAGCACTCCATGTATTCGTAATGTAGTTACATGTTCATGGCCTGGAATGAAAGGAAACCCGACAGTTATATACAGGATGTTGGACTATAATAGTTGGAAACATATTTTTTCGTACAGCACTTTTTGGGAGTTAGAAAAAATTGTATGCTAATTCTATGGCTCCAAAAGTAAACTGGCTGTTTCTTCTCCTTTCTTTTCTTTTTTCCAAAGGGCTTATATTTACGACACCTAGAAAAACCTCTCAAAAGCTCTGTAAAATGATATTTAGGACATTAATAATGTTAGTGTCTCTAAAGGAACTAAATGGTACATACACAAAAATAATTAAACCGCTAGCCAACACAGCAGTGCCGTTTCGAAGTCCAAAATCATCTTTCTGGCTTCAAAAAAATTAATTCGTTCTTTTCTACGCTTGTTATCACCTAAACAATTTATTTCAAACTTTTGTGAATTACTTTGAAAATATTATCAAGGAGTTTCGAGATGAAATTAAGTAAAGGTTATTTATCAATGAAAAGTCTGAGAAAAAATTTAAATGTGGAATAATACTACTTATTAGAATTTATGTTTATTAATTAAAAGGCAACAAATAAATAGTTGTGTACTTTAGAATTCGTTTTCTAAAAGAATTAAAGCTTTACTCTAAAATTATTAAGACAGATGTTTCGAACAAAAAAGAAATACTGGATTGCAACACTTTAGAACTACCTCCTTAACATTTTCTGTACCTATATGATTACAAAATGATATTTTTAGGAACTATTAAAGGAAAGAAACTAAAAATCTGAAAGTTTGGTATAGAATATTCACGAATATCTGGTAAAAAAATCGAACTCATTGCAGTAACAGGTATTGAGTTGTAGGATCTGCTAGTCATGCATGAATTAATAAATTTATTTACTTATTTATTTTTCATTCTCTATCAAATGCACGTTTACAGATCTTCTATGCAATACATTTAGAAACATACCACAACAGAAGCTTGGTTACCCAATATCTTAAGTGCTGGTTGTATTTATGATGCATGCATTGATGCAATTGAAAAGTTTGGTTCCTCTATAATATTCGGTTTTGATAACCAAGACAGCACTCTTACGATCTAAAGCCAAATACTGCATCTCTCAGGATACACTGATTTTCGAACTTCAACTCCACAGCATAGAAGACAAAAGTTGAATCTGCTTACATGCTACTTACAAAATGGTCAATAAAGCGTATTTTAATGGTAATTTTCTGGTGTAATTTCTTGTCGCTAATGGAGTACACGAAGGTCCTATTTTGGGCTTTTTCCGTTTAGCTTTTATTAATGACGATCAATGATTTAGCCCCAAATATGGATGCAGAGTCTTTATTTGTTATACTCAATCCTACTGAAAATTCAGGGTTATCGAGAAGTCGCTCCGCAGCTCTCGTGCAACCAAGACTCCCTCAAACTTGTGACATTTTAATGAAAATCGTTTGCGCCATTTCCGAGAAAATCAAATTTCCGAAAAATTTTCCATATAAATGGTAGTTTAGAGTGGAGGGATTTTGCTGAAAATCTTCATGTCGTATCCTTTATAGCGTATTAAACTTAAATACTAACTCCGATTACTAACCGACCTTTCGTTTTTGAGTAATGCTTTCCACACACACGCGCGCGCGATTCGGGTGCCTCAAAACACATATTTCCGGAGAATTTTTCGGTGGAATACAATACTTCCTCTGCTTACAAAACATAGCAGAGAAAGTAAAACTTGAGAGGAACTGTAGGATATAAAAAATAACTAAATAACAATTAAAGGAGCATGCGTTCCTTCTAATTCAAACTATAATCGGTTAATTTATATTTACTAACATATTACTGATCATAGGAATACAACAGGATTATAATAAAAATATAACAAAATTATATGTTTGTTATATTAATGTAAACCTGTAATGTAAACCATATACATGTCCTGAAATCTTATTATTTAGTATCTTACTATACAAGAACATTTTATGCACTGCGGTAGCAATTGCGTAACAGTGCGACCAGTCTGTCACACAACCGCGATACGTTCGCGAGTAATTTCGCTAGTAGACGGCATGACTGGTACTGAGAGAACAAACATGTTTTGGTTTCAGTAACACCAGAAGAAGCAATGCCTCAACTTCCCATATTCTCCATTGTAGTGATGTGTTATCAAGCCACCACGCTCTGCGATAGGTAAAATGAAAGAGGCGTCTCGAAAGATCCCAGAAAACGAGACAAAATCCGCGGAAGCGTTTCTTTGACGAGCTTTGTGCTTAAAAGCGCTCAAGGTAAAGCTTCTTCACACCACTCCGATAGCAAACACGTGACTAACAATAATCAAACGGCAACACAAAGCGTTTCCCACAGCATTCGAAAAGGATCCGGAAGGCGGCTTGTTTGTAGACGTTCGAGAAATATCTGGCTACGTATAAATAGTTGCGGAGCGCATGGAGGCAGACAGTTTTTGAGTCGTTCAGTGTGTCAGTGAGTGCGAGACAGCTGTAAAAAATAAGTAGCGTTGAAGTGAAGAAGTTTTAACGATGTTGAGTGATTGCATTGTCAGAGTTGGTTTCTCAGAGACGGAGATAGTGAAAGGAGGCCAAGAGAAGAAAACAGCTGTGGGTTGTAATATCACGAAAGTCAGTAGAAGAGAAGTGCGTTTTTGTGTAAAAGCTTAGAAGAAAAATCTGATGTGCTGCACTCACATGACTTTTTCTACTCTTGTACTAACCATTCTTACAAACTCTTATTCCTATATCTTCTTCGTGTTAGTTGAGATAAACATTTGTACAAATTATCTTATTGCTTATTTCCTTGTAGGTGCAAGGGGAATGTTAGAATATAGTAGGCTTTGTGCGATAGTCAAATCTCTTAAAGCTTTGAGATTCTGTTGTCTTTGCACGCTTAACATATAAAAAAATGAACAACGATGATCCATTTCACGAAAGTTCTAAGTTTTCCGAAACTCTCACACATAACAAGGAATATCTCCGAAATGGCTCACCCTACAAGACAATTTATTTAGACATAAATTGTGTATTTTAGCAAGATCTACATTGTTTGTAGTACGAGGGATGTTCAATAAAGACTGGCACTGATTTTTTTTTTTTTTTTTCC